>BLSH010234818.1:224089-237612 GCA_018402905.1 Glandirana rugosa | reverse complement strand
CATAGGTGGGGGTGTGCTGGGGGGGTGATTAGAGGCATAAGTGGGTGTGCTGGGGGGTGATTAGAGGCATAAGTGGGTGTGCTGGGGGGGTGATTAGAGACATAAGTGGGTGTGCTGGGGGGGTGATTAGAGGCATAAGTGGGTATGCTGGGGGGTGATTAGAGGCATAAGTGGGTGTGCTGGGGGGGTGATTAGAGGCATAAGTGGGTGTGCTGGGGGGTGATTAGAGGCACAAGTGACTTGCGACTGGGCTCCGAGGAAAGGGCCCTGCCAGGGGGGCCCTTCATGGTTTCTTGCATCGGGGCCCTGAGGGTTCTAGTTACGCCACTGGCTGTACCCGCATTGCAACGGTTAAGTGCTTGTTTTGTCAGGAAGAGAGGAGAAACCTTTAGGCCCAGTTCATACTGGTGTGACAATCACTCCAACTTTGAGAGCACAAGTCGCATGACATGTAAAAATCAATGTTTCCCTATCAGAGCTGCCTTAACTGGTCCGACTTGTATCGGTCTGACTTTTAAAACGGTTCCTGCACTAATTTGGTCCAACTTGGGTCCAATTTCAGCCTATTGAATTTAATTGAAGTTGCATCCAAGTCAGATCAGCATCTTAACTGATCCGACTTGTGACATGCGACTTGTGCTCAGAGGCAATGTTAGCAATGCAAAATGTATTGAAAAAAAAAAAAAACGGGACCCCCTTAAATCCATACCAGGCCCTTTGAGTCTTTTATGGATTTTGAGGGGAAACTCATGCCAAAACTATCATCATGATTGATGTTGGAGCTACCACAGGGGACATTAGTCATTTTTAATAAAGGACTTGTCAAAAACTGTCTCATGTTTTTATTACACTACACTGGGGTTTTTTTGGGTGAATGAGAAGGGGTACATTGTTAAAGTGGGTTTCCACATACCGATAAGCCCCACACACGCAGACCACCCCCCATGTTAAGGGCATGTGGCCTGGTATACGCTCGCTCTTCTCCCCGCTTTCCTGACTTTCCAGGCTGAATGCTTGGATAAGGGTTTGGTATGGATTTTGTTTTTTTTTTTTAATAAATTTGGCGTGAGGTTTCATCAATACCTAAATCAAAGGAATTGTTTTGATTGGTCAAAGGACAAGTTGCACTCAAAGTCGGATAAAAATTGGATCCTGTTCATTAAAGTCATATGAAAGTCGCATGGAAGTCGGACCAAAGTCGCAGGGCAAAGTTGGATCGAGAATCACATGAGTTTCGTGTTGCACCAGTGTGAACTGGGCCTTATACTTACCAGAACCTCTACTCCCCAGGCAAATGGTGCTCACTCTTGATCCAGCGGTGGGCTGTTCCTGCCATCCTCACGTCCAGAGCAGGGCTGTGGACGCTTCTCTAGGCTTGATGATGTCAGTATTCAAGACTACTAGAGTGCGGGGGTGCAGGAGCTGCAGGGATCGGTCTTGTGTGGAGAGGAGTGGAGGATCGGTCAAGTATATCTCCTTTCATCTTTCCCCTAGGATGTAGGTAGACCTTTAGCTACATAAAAGAACACAAATTTGTCATTGCATCGTTCTGTTTGTTCACATAAAGAAGGTAGATTTCTATGGGGTGCTGAGTATTTTTTTCCTGAAAAGGGGACAATAGGCCAAATAAGTTTGGCAACCTCTGGAGTAGACTTTATTAAAATGTAACACTTAAAGATCCACAGAAATATAGATAATATTAGCAGCAGGCAGACTGGTGGACTGGTAGATGCGGATACACGGCAGCAGGTGCAGGACAGCAGGCAGACTGGTGGACTGGCAGGTGAGGGGTACACGGCAGTAGGTGCAGAACAGCAAGCAGCCAACAGGCTGGCAAGGAGGCAGATGCAGGATTTCGGGTGGTCAGGCAGACAGAAGTTAGTAGCGGCCAAGCAGCAGAGGTATGGATCCAGAGTAGAGTCAGGGCCAAGCCAGGGTTGGTATCAGGTGGGCGGAGAAGGCACCGGAACGGTAGGCAAAAGGCAGAGTCAGCAACAAGGTATCAGGAACAAGCAGAGCCAAACAGGCCGTATACGTGCAGGAACAGACACAGGATCAGGTCACAGGCGGTAGAAGCTGATGACCACTCAGCAATCCCCTGGTCTCTGGAGCCACTTTAAATACGGTATATAAGTGAGTGCCAAGTAATCATGTAAGCTCACGCTATGCACATCTAGTTGTCATTTGAGAATTATTATGAGCACGCGTGAGAGTTAGGGGATGTCTATTTGTCACTCAAGAATTATTATGAGCAAGTGCACATCTTCACGCATGACCATGTATTCAATTTCCCTGACAGGTATGCATCCACATGCTATGTTTTGTTTTGTCCTATTCCCAACATTGTTATACAATATGTGATACTATTAAACAATATATTATGTTGCAGCCACCTCATTTGCATGTGCATGTGGACAGGACAGGAGATGGTGAACCTCTATCCCCAGACACCAGTTCCAGAGTCTTGGGATTTAGTAGACTTTTCTGCTGGGGGTGGGACAACCCGGTGAGCCTCCAGCAGCAGAGCTGGCTTCAGAGCATGGTGCTGTTGATCTCTGCACACAACAATCAACTCCGCAGAAGCTCCAGGAAGAGAATGCACCTCACAACTGCAGCTTGAGCTGGTGTCTGTGGATGGGACTGCAGTCTCCACTGAAAGTAACCCTGCAGAAGAGCTTGCAACAGGGCAGAGTGCTGCTGGCCTCTGCCCTCAACTAACAAAAGATGGATTTCCTGTGGTAGTGGATGGGACTGCGGTCTTCACTAACACAACCTCAGAAAAAGGCCTGGCCTTGGGACAGGAGGATATCAGCCTTGCTCTGACAACACTGGGGGATTTTCATCTAGCAAAAGTAGATGGGACTACAGTCTCCACCTGTACACCCCAGAGATGCTGGGCAGGCGGCCCAGATCCCCAACAGCATGACGGAGTGAGTCCAGCCACCCTGTCTTCTTTCAGCGGCTTAAAGGACCCCAGGGAGAAGGGCCAGTCCACACTTCTCCCCAGCGGCAGGTATGTTCTACGAGGGAGGCAGAGGTTGGCTGGGTGAGTAATGCTCTGTTTGGGACAATTTGCTTGGGGTACTATGTGGGTACAGGCATTGGGGGACTGGAACTACAGACTAACTTCAAAGTCAACCCGTCTGGGGTATCCTTCTGTGTTTGTCTCCTGCCAAAAGGGGAGATGTGTGACGGGAGTCACTTTGAGCGGGGGATCCCATGGAACCCAGCTTACCTTAGAGGGGTCAGAAAGCTCCTTTTCTAGCTCCCTAGGCCCCTCTTAGGTGTAAGTCACTCTGTGTCTATTAGGGGCCTGATCTAAACAGACTCAGTACAACCACACTGAACTCAGCATTTTGTTTTACTCTGAACCAGCCAGATTGTCTACACTATATTTAGAACACTGACATTGGACATAAGAGTTTCCTTAAGTGTCTTTCCCACTAACAAAGTTGGCTGTGTGGCCAGATTTTGCTTATACAGTCAGGTCCATAAATATTGGGACATTGAAACAATTCTAATCTTTTTGGCTCTATACACCACCACAATGGATTTGAAATGAAATGAACAACATGTGCTTTAATTGCAGACTTTCAGCTTTAATTTGAGGGTATTTACATCCAAATCTGGTCAACGGTGTTGGAATTACAACAGTTTGTATATGTGCCTCCCACTTTTTAAGGGACCAAAAGTAATGAGACAGATTAACAATCATAAATTAAACTTTCACTTTTTAATACTTGGTTGCAAATCCTTTGCAGTCAATTACAGCCTGAAGTCTGGAACGCATAGGCATCACCAGACGCTGGGTTTCATCCCTGGTGATGCCCTGCCAGGCCTCTACTGCAACTGTCTTCAGTTCCTGCTTGTTCTTGGGGCATTTTCCCTTCAGTTTTGTCTTCAGCAAGTGAAATGCATGCTCAATCGGATTCAGGTCAGGCGATTGAATTGGCCATTGCATAACATTCCACTTCTTTCCCTTAAAAAAACTCTTTGGCTGCTTTCGCAGTATGCTTCAGGTCATTGTCCATCTGCACTGTGAAGCGACGTCCAATGAGTTCTGAAGCATTTGGCTGAATATGAGCAGATAATATTGCCCGAAACACTTCAGAATTCATCCTGCTGCTTTTGTCAGCAGTCACATCATCAATAAATACAAGAGAACCAGTTCCATTGGCAACCATACATGCCCACGCCATGACACTACCACCACCATGCTTCACTGATGAGGTGGTATGCTTTGGATCATGAGCAGTTCCTTTCCTTCTCCATACTCTTCTCTTCCCAACCATCACTCTGGTACAAGTTGATCTTGGTATCATCTGTCCATAGGATGTTGTTCCAGAACCGTGAAGGCTTTTTAGATGTTGTTTGGCAAACTCTAATCTGGCCTTCCTGTTTTTGAGGCTCACCAATGGTTTACATCTTGTGGTGAACCCTCTGTATTCACTCTGGTGAAGCCATCTCTTGATTGTTGACTTTGACACACATACAACCACCTCCTGGAGAATGTTCTTGATCTGGCCAACTGTTGTGAAGGGTGTTTTCTTCACCAGGAAAATAATTATTCGGTCATCCACCACAGCTGTTTTCCGTGGTCTTCTGGGTCTTTTGGTGTTGCTGAGCTCACTGGTGCGTTCTTTCTTTTTAAGGATGTTCCAAACATTTGATTTGGCCACACCTAATGTTTTTGCTATCTCTCTGATGGGTTTATTTTTATTTTTTTCAGCCTAATGATGGCTTGCTTCACTGAGAGTGACAGCTCTTTGGATCTCATATTGAGAGTTGACATCAACAGATTCCAAATGCAAATAACACACTTGAAATGAACTCTGGACCTTTTATCTGCTCCTGGTAAATGGGATAATGAGAGAATAACACACACCTGGCCATGGAACAGCTGAGCAGCCAATTGCCCCATTACTTTTGGTCCCTTAAAAAGTGGGAGGCACATATACAAACTGTTGTAATTCCTACACCGTTCACCTGATTTGGATCTAAATACCCCCAAATTAAAGCTGAAAGTCTGCAGTTAAAGCACATCTTGTTTGTTTCATTTCAAATCTATTGTGGTGGTGTATAGAGCCAAAAAGATTAGAATTGTGTCGATGTCCCAATATTTATGGACCTGACTGTAGATGTGTTGAAACGTTTAAATGTTTCTGTGCCTCATGTTATTGGATGTAAAGTTTACCCTGCCCTTTATATCTATGCCAACAAGGAGGGGGGGTTGTCTCCAGAGATATATACTTGTGTCTGTTCTTTAATAAAGTCTTATGCTTTTATCCACCCTACAATAGTGTCTCGACAAGTGACTGGGTGTGCTGAGGGATCATGGATCATGCTGGTATCGGGCAATGGAAGCTTATATGATGGACACACTCCTCAGGAGTACGGGGGACCATCACATAATCTGCAGTTTACGCATGGTTTCCATTGTATGTTATTGTGTTGCTATGGCTATTTTAGTAATTTTTATAGCATAAATATACACAACAATATTTTGTTTTTAGAAGTTAGGCTACCCTAGAGCCCAGGCAACAGGGCAGGATGTAGGAAGTAGGGGGATGGAACAAAGGAATTGAACATAGCCATGTGCTAGACAGAAAGAAACTGGTAGTTTTTGGCAGGACTCCAAGTAGCAAGCTGCAATCTGGAGAGATCCTGGATAAAAGGAAGAAGACTCCATCACCAGGAAGCAGGGCCATCTTTAATATTGATTGGACCCTAGGCAAACATTTTCCGGGGCCCCCCTTGCAATTTCACCCCCCCATAATTAGACAGGACCCCTTCCCCATATAACCCCCATCATTACACAGGACCCCTCCCCCATTATTACACAGGTCATTGTTGAGAGTTAAGGGGTGGGGGGTTATTGTTAGGTGCTGGAGAGGCAGGGGGGTTATTGTTGAGGAGGGACAGGTGGGAGGGTTATTGGGTGCAGAGGTGAGGGGAATTCATTTTTGAGGGTGGAGAGGTGGGGGGGGGGGGGTTGTTGATTGTGGAAAGGTGGGGGTATTGTTGAGGAGGGAGAGGTGGGGGGATTATTGTTCAGGTGGGGGAGTTATTGTTGAGGGTGGAGAGGTGGGGGATATTGTTGAGGGTTGAGAAATGGGGGAGCTATTGTTGAGGATGGAGAGGTGGGGGGTATTGTTGAGAATGGAGAGGTGGGGTCGCTATTTGTTGAGGGTGGAGAGGTGGCAGTTGGTCAGTCCTGGTTGTCTGGAGTCCTGCTCTTCCTCCATATCCTGCTATGGAGCAATGGCTGGGAAATACGGCGAGGGATGGGGGGAGGGGGTACACACACACGGCCAGTAGAGGGGACAATTAACTCATACCAGGAGGAGAAAACTTGATACATGATAGCCAAATCCTTTTAAGAGCCCGGGCTCAAGTGGCAGCTGCTTTGGGCCCCACAGCAATGACTGGGCTCAGGGCAGATGCCCCTTTTGCCCCGCATAAAAGACAGCCTTGCCAGGAAGAACCAAATTAAGTAACTGCATAGTTTATACCTATCACATACATTGCCCATGCTCATTTGCTACAAAGGATAGATAGCTTGTGCACGTGTATATTGGATGTATATTTCTTGATACTTTGTATGTTGTGTATTGTTTTCCTTAAAATTGTAAGTGTGTGTTTGTGTGAGTTTGTGTTTGTGTGAGTACAGCATTTTTGTGTAGTAAAGTACATTAATACACTATAGAGGTTTTGAACGCTTCCTTGCTTTACCACACAAAGCAAAACAGTTATATAGACATGAATGTCCTCTTGCCTCTGATAAAGATCTTTTTGATATGGGTTGGGTTTGAATATCTGCTTGGACAAGTCCAATGGACACTATTGCTATATATATCTTGCATATAATGGAGGAGGACATGTAGTTAAGAGGTTTTAAAAAGTATTTATTTATGTTTTTATTTTTTTAAATGTAATATATTGTTTACATTTCTGTGTGGATATGGGTGCCTAAAAAGTCCCAGTTACCCATTTATCATATATTTGTAGCCATCTGCCCCCTCAGGGGTGGCTGATAGTTGTGGTTCACCTTCTGGCTGCCCTCAATCCCACCATATCTCATACCTCCGGAGTCACTGAGCAGGCTGGCTCTTGTTTTTGTTTGTTTTATTTAGGGGAATTAACTTGGATGGGGAAAAGGGGTGACTGTGGGATGCCCCAAAGAATTTACAGGACCCCCTATATACACGACCGTATATACAACTCCACCTCCTCCAGCACTTCACTTGCAGATTGTTACTCCTCTCACTTCTCTCCAGCACTTCACTTACAGACTGTTACTCCTGACCTGAAGGGAAATTTATCAGGCTCACATAACTCCTTTCTCTTCACCGCAGCTAGCACATGGTGAGGCCTGCACTCAATTAGCAGGACTTTCGGACCACCCATTACAGGCCAGGGTCAAGGACCCTTCAAGTGTAGCTTAGTACGTTGGTGCTAGCTGGGCTTTTGATGGACTACAACTCCAAGCCCATCCCTCTTCCAAACCACACCATCCTGCTTTCCTCTCTGTGACACTCCTTCCCCTGACTGGCTCCTGAGACCTCCACAGACTGTCCACTATTCCTCTCCCAGCCTGTTCCAGCCTTATCTTTCAGCTCCCAGGGTCTGTCACTCACTGACTCCAGTGGATACTGTAAAGTGTCCTCAGTAGCACCTCTGCTGCTCTCCTAATCCCTTGTGCGGCTCCACTCCTGGCTGCACCCAAGCCTCCAGGCCTCAAGGCACCCCAGACTGGGGTCTCTCTCCCAGGAAGAGGCCTTCACAGCACCTCTGCTACATCTTCATCACTTCCACCCGAACTCTCCTCCCTCCTGCTAACATATCACTGTATTTAAGGAGGCCTGCCCCCTGCCATTTCAAATTGTGGATTGGTCAGGAATCCTTGTCATACATCAGAAGGTGACACCTCCACATCCATCCCCCCTTCCAGCACTTTCTAAAACCAAGGGTAGGAGTATCGAAGGGGTGTCTCTCCCTGCAATCTCCAGCCTACTCTGAGCCACTCCCCAGATCAAACCATTCAGGCCTGCAATTTACATCAGGCCTTACTAAATTTTGCCTCTCCTAGCAAGAAGACTTCTACAAAAACGCCTATACTTTGGGGGCGCTACATATTCTATGTACAATATTTAGCTATGCTGCATGTAGGTAAGAGCAAGGAAGACTTCAGGTGCCCATAATGCTCACAATAACACTGAGTAAAAAATGAAATAAATAAATAACATTACATTACATTATATATTTCTTAGTTCTTTGTTTTCTCTGTGTATGTTTTATACAATAATGTTTCATAAATATATACATGTATAATAAACATTGTGATCTTCTATAATTGGATTTTTAATTAAGAACTACTAGTATGTTAAGATGGTATGTGGTGTTTGGACGGAATGACCATTAATTACATTGTATACTTTTATGCCCTTTAGAATTATATATATATATATATATATATATATAACAGTATCTGACAAAAGTGAGTACACCTCTCACATTTTTGTAAATATTTTATTATATCTTTTTATGTGACAACACAGAAGAAATGACACTTTGCTACAATGTAAAGTAGTGAGTGCACAGCTTGTATAACACTGTACATTTTCTGTCTCCTCAAAATAGCTATACACACAGCCATTAATGTCTAAACCGCTGGCAACAAAAGTGAGTACACCCCTAAGTGAAAATGTCAAATTGGGCCCAAAGTGTCAATATTTTGTCAGTATTTCCCAGCACTGCCTTAACCCTCTTGGGCATGGAGTTCACCAGAGCTTCACAGGTTGCCATTGGAGTCATCTTCCACTCCTCCGTGATGACATCACGGACCTGGTGGATGTTAGAGACCTTGCGCTCCTCCACTTTCCATTTGAGAATACCCCACAGATGCTCAATAGGGTTTAGGTCTGGAAACATGCTTGGCCAGTCCATCGCCCAGTCTCTGAAGGAAGGGGATCATGTTCTACTTCAGTATGTCACAATACATGTTGGCATTCATGGTTCCCTCAATGAACTGTAGCTCCCCTGTGCCGGTAGCACTCATGTAGCTCAAGACCATGACACTCCCACCCCCATGCTTGACTGTAGGCAAGACACACTTGTCTTTGTATTCCTCACCTGGTTGCCGTGACACACACTTAACACCATCTGAACCAAAAAAGTTTATCTTGGTCTCAGCAGACCACAGGACATGGTTCCAGTAATCCATGTCCTTCGTCTGCTTGTCTTCAGCAAACTGTTTATGGGCTTTCTTGTGCATCATATTTAGAGCAGGCTTCCTTCTAAGATGACAGCCATGCAGACCAATTGAATGCAGTGTGCGGCGTATGGTCTGAGCACTGACAGGCTGACCCCCCACCCCTTCAACCTCTGCAGCAATGCTGACAGCAGTCATACGTCTATTTCTCAAAGACAACCTCTGGATATGACGCTGAGCACATGCACTCAACTTCCTTGGTCAACCATGGCGAGGCTTGTTCTGAGTGGAACCTGTTCTGTTAAAGGACTGTATGGTCTTGGCCACCATGCTGCAGCTCAGTTTCAGGGTCTTGGCAATCCTCTTATAGCCTGGGCCATCTTTATGTGGAGCAACAATTCTTTTTTTCAGATCCTCAGAGAGATTTTTGCCATGAGGTGCCATGTTGAACTTCCAGTGACCAGTATGAGAGAGTGAGAGCGATAACACCAAATTTAACACACCTGCTCCCTATTCACACCTGAGACCTTGTAACACTAATGAGTCACATGACACTGGGGAGCAAAAATGGCTAATTGGGCCCAATTTGGACATTTTCACCTAGGGGTGTACTCACTTTTGTTGCCAGCGGTTTAGACATGAATGGCTGTGTGTTGAGCTATTTTGAGGGGACAGCAAATTTACACTGTTGTACAAGCTGTACACTCACTACTTTACATTGTATCAAAGTGTAATTTCTTCAGTGTTGTCACATGAAAAGATGTAAGAAAATATTTACAAAAATGTGAGGGGTGTACTCACTTTTGTGAGATACTGTGTATATATATATATATATATATATTGTAACATTATATGAGGCGAGGTGATCGATGGATGATACGTGTCGCCTCGCATGCGTTCATTTGCAGTGGACTAAAGTGGAGTCCGGTCCGGGTTTTACCAGCCACCTTGGCAGGGTTGGTTCCGGACCAAATTTTGTGGTTTACTGGAGTCCACCATCAGGTGGTTTAAATAATCAGAAGGAAAGCAGAGTTTTGCTCTGGCCTGGGACTCAGGAACCATCAGCCTGAGAGAGCTGACATATGGAAGTTTGCTTATGGACTGAGACAAAAAGGTTTGCACTATGTTTTGTGGGTGTCTGGGAGAAGCCCTTCACCGCTCAGTTAGGAAAAACTGAAATGTTTAGTTAGTATCTTGATGACGAGGATTTATCTTCTGTTTTGATTATTTGATTTCTACAAGCAACCTTTTAAATAAACTTGGCAACAAGCCAGATTTTAAGCAAACCTGTCGTTTGCACTGCCTTTTTCCAGGGAAGGTGATACCCATTGAGCTAACCCCCCCACGTGGTGGAGGAAGCCGGCATCTTCCTAAACAAGATGGAGGACGTGTTAAAAGCTCTGCTGCAAGCCACTGTAACCCAGTAAGAGAGCAATCATCAGCAACAGGAGAGCAATCGCAAGCAGCAGGAAACCAATCGCCAAGTCTCACAAGCCATTGCAGCACAGCAGGACGCGAACCGCCAGATCGTTGCAGCCCAGCTGGAGGTGAATTGCCAATTTGCGGAGGCTCTGGTGGAGTTAAAGAAGGGGTCCGCAAGTCCTTTACCAGTGGAACAGAAAATAGTGTGTGCCAGGTATTTCCTGCAAAAGATGACACCTGCAGATGATGTGGAAGCGTACCTGGCAACTTTTGAAAGAGTCACTGTTCGAGAAGGATGGCAAAAAGCGTAATGGGCAGGACTGCTAGCGCCTTTTCTGAAAGGAGAACCCCAAGAAGCCTATTATGACCTGGAATCAGAGGCTGCCCAGGATTATGACACACTGAAAGCCGAGATGCTTGCACCCATGGGCGTCACCATTGCAGTCCGAGCTCAATGGCTGCATCGCTGGTCACACACTACTGACAAGCCACGCCGCTCGCAAATGTTTGATTTGATACACCTCACCAAGAAATGGCTGCAGCCAGAGACTTTGTCAGGCCCTAAGATTGTGGAGCATGGGGTCATGGGCACTCCCTGCCACTTTGAGGAAGTGGGTCAGCCATGGGGACCCTAAGACTGCAAACCAGCTGGTGGACTTGGTGGAGAGATATACTGCTGCCGAGGACTTATTTAACCCACCCGTGCCCCCACTCCAATGTCTCTAGGGGTGAAAAATCGCCCAGAGGATCTGGTAAGACTGTTCCAGGGTTCAAGGGCGTGGGAAAAAAATTACAAGACTGTTGCCACAGATAATGAGACTATGGGCTCAGGACCTGGAGATTGGCCAAATAGGTCAAGAAGGTCTCTGAGGCCGTTTAGAGGACTGGGCACAGTACATATAAAATGTTATCGCTGCCATGCCTTTGGTCATATTGCTGCTAACTGCTCCCTAAGTGATGAACCAATGCAATGTGATGATGCTTATTTGAAAAAAATGCGTGTTTCTTTTTGCACAGGTTAGTCGAATGTACTGCAACGTGTCAAGAACGCATGGAAAAGCAAATGTGTGTAATTTAATTTGATGGAAAGCCAGACACAGCTCTGCTAGATTCTGGTAGTGTGGCGACCTTAGTCAAAGGTGATTGTGTAAATCCTGCAAAGTTACACCCTAACACTATCGGGGTTATTTGCATACATGGTGACACACATGATTACCAGACTGCTGTGGATGAGATTGATATCCCATGGGACATGGTGACACATTCAGTGGGGGTAGTACCCTCACTGCTTCATGAAGCCCCAGTGGGGAGAGATTTTCCCAACTTTCGGAGTTTATGGGAAAACAAAAGGAGTCGGCAGGACAGACCTCCCCCTGCTGAGGAAACACGGGAACTAACACCAGACCCTTTTGATTAGCACATTGAAAGGAAAACTGTTGGCGTGTGCAAGGAAGAGGAAGATCCTTTTCCTTTTTCTGTAATGGCTGGGGAGCAGGAGGAGCTGGAATCCAGCCCCCAGCTGGAGGTTAATGAACAAAAAGTTATCTCTGACTCTAATAGTGAGAGTGGACGGAATGTGGTGCCTGACTTAGAAGTCAGAAAATACTATTTTTGTTACTGGTGGATGATTGGAAGTGCAGAGCAATCAATTGACCATCAAAATTGTCTTCAGCAAACCGTTTGCAGGCTTTCTTGTGCATCATCTTTAGAAGAGGCTTCCTTCTGGGACGACAGCCATGCAGACCAATTTGATGCAGTGTGCAGTGTATGGTCTGAGCACTGACAGGCTGACCCTCCCCCCCCACCCCTTCAACCTCTGCAGCAATGCTGGCAGCACTCATACGTCTATTTCCCAAAGACAACCTCTGGATATGATACTGAGCACGTGCACTCAACTTCTTTGGTCGACTATGGCGAGGCCTGTTCTGAGTGGAACCTGTCCTGTTAAACTATTGTATGGTCTTGGCCACCGTGCTGCAGCTCAGTTTCAGGGTCTTGGCAATCTTCTTATAGCCTAGGCCATCTTTATGTAGAGCAACAATTCTATTTTTTAGATCCTCAGAGAGTTCTTTGCCATGAGGCGCCATGTTGAACTTCCAGTGACCAGTATGAGAGAGTGAGAGCGAGAACACCAAATTTAACACACCTGCTCCCCATTCACATCTGAGACCTTGTAACACTAACAGGTCACATGACACTGGGGAGGGAAAATGGCTAGTTGGGCCCAATTTGGACATTTTCACTTAGGGGTGTACTCATTTTTGTTGCCAGTGGTTTAGACATTAATGGTTGTGTGTTGAGTTATTTTGAGGGGACAGCAAATTCACACTGTTATACAAGCTGTACACTCACTACTTTACATTGTAGCAATGTGTCATTTCTTCAGTGTTGTCACATGAAAAGATATAATAAAATATTTACAAAAATGTGAGGGGGTGTACTCACTTTTGTGAGATACCGTATATAGATATATATATTTTGTAGAGAGTCAGCCTGGAGAGGGTTAATGAAACAAGGCAAGTACTTCTCTTTCAGGCCTACTTATTAGGCAGCGGACGGAACAAAGTAATTGGGAGAGGTCCGACTGAGAGATGTTTTATATATATAGATATATGCCATAGAGTGTTTTCACTCATGTGGGGGAGTGTAAAAACATTTATAAAATAATATAGAAAAGTACACTGTTGTGACTTCTTTACTGTGTAACGATGTTACATTTCATCACTCACATGTCGAACATATTGTCACACTTAAACGACAGGGGAGTTTTATTGAGTTGTGTGTTGGTAATTACAGATTTGGTGACCGTTGTTTTTACTCATGTGGGGATTCACTTTTACAGGTTTAACCCGGGTTGATCGGTAAAAGGGAGGGGTCACAGTACACTGGA
>BLSH010234818.1:204647-219670 GCA_018402905.1 Glandirana rugosa | reverse complement strand
GAAATCTCTAATTTCTGCTATCTGTCCTCAGAGCAACAGCACAGACAGCAGTAGTAAAGTAATCTATTTCAGGATGCAGGATCAGGTCTTAAAATGTCTCAAATCTGTCCCTCACGCAGTCAGCTACCTTTCCCTACACTAACCCAAGGAGCATGTGACTGCAGCACTGTGACTCCAGCTTATAAAGAGGCTGGGTCACATGATGCACTGGCCAATCACAGCCATGCCATTAGTAGGCATGGCTGTGATGGCTTCTAAGGGCAAACCAGTGAAACACTTGTTGATTGGCTGCCCTGCAGCTTCTCAACACGTGGAGTAAAATAGCAGAACCCCGGACCGAACCCGAACGATTTTTGAAATGTCCGGGTCCGGGTCCGTGCCACGGACACCCGAAAGTTCGGTACGGACCCGAACGTTACAGTCCGGGTTCGCTCAACACTACTGTTGAGCTATCAGTGCTGAGAGGAGCTTGAAGCTGTAAGGGCCCCTGTGGCCTCTAACTTGATCCTGCTGGGTGAGCTTGCCTGAATTGGGATTGTACTATGTTATATGCTGTGGCTGGGACGCTGAGCATTGTTTAAAATGGACTGTCTTATAGACAGTTGTTTTGCTGTTTTGAACTGAGTATGAAGACAAATGTAGCACCCTCTACCTAGGTAGGTGCTAGAGTGGTAGGATTTTTGTAGCACAGGTAAATTTAAGCAGGCTTCTGGAGTAGGGTTGCCACATCATCCCTTTAATCCAGGACACACATTAATTACACTTGTTCTGTGGCTAATTAAAGTGGTAATTAAACTCACTTGGTGTCTTATCTGCATTAAATTGGCCTCAGAACCTGTGTAATTCATATGTGTCCTGGATTAAAGGGATTATGTGGCAACCCTATTCTGGAGTGTTCTAGAAGGAGAAAGGAAGGGAGGAGAGGTGGAGCTTGCCTGGGGTGTTTGGGGAGCCTTGACCAATCTCCAACCTGGATTGGCAGGGGGCAGGCCTCCTTAAATGCCTAGGGTCAGCCCAGCTCGGGAGGAGTTGTTCGGGTGGAAGAGATGGAGATGGAGTACCAAGGCTGTCGGGACCTTCGAGAGAGCTCCCCGGTCTGGGGGGGGGGGGGGTGGTGACCTTGGCCTAGGGCTTGGGTGCATCCAGGAGGAGTGAAGAGATCCTGGAAAAGAGGCACAAGACAGAGCAAGTAAAGGCCAGTGGTAGAGAGTACTGGAGTACTGCCGGGCAAGTCTCCAGGAGAGGAACAACTGGTCGCAGACAGGGAAGCAGGTGAGTGACATGCACAGTCAGTGAGAGGACTGGGGAGGCACGCCTAGGAGGACTGTGAATTTGCAGTCAGGAAAGGGTGCAGAGCCAGAGGAGTGGACTGTGGTGTCATGGGCAGTGGGAGGAGGAAGCTGCAGCCAGGAGGGCTGGCAGGGCCTGAAGAGGACTCTTTGGGAGTTCGCCAAGGGCAGCTAGCACCTAATTCTTCAAATAATTGCTACACCATAGGGACCCATGGTCCCTGCCCACAAAAGGCAGTCCAAGAGGCTTGGCCAGAGCAAAAGGCTAGTCTCATAATGTGCTAGCTGCGCCTGAAAGTAAGTTTGTGCAGGAGGAAGAGTGTGAGGTTCTTCAAGCAAGTCTATGCAGGAGGATATTGTAGTCTGATGTACAGGGAGTGTACATAGTGGTCCCAATCCAAACTATTGCAAAAATTCTTCTGGGCATCTCATAAGCCCCCCCCCCCCCTTTCCATATCCAAGTTAAATACCCTAATAAAACTACAAAACAAAGCACTTGGACTGATTCCTGACTCTGGATATCTGTGAAGAGTGTGGCTGGTTGCGCAGGGTGACAGGTGAACCACTACTTTCAGCAACCCCTATGGGGACATGGCTAAACAAAGCATGTACATTTTTCTGTTGTTTTAGCTGAATAAAGCTTTTTAAGTTGACTAAACTGTCTCACAGCTGCCTGTTAACCCCTTGGATCCTGACAATTGGTGGAGGATACATTGGGCAGTTTGAGGGGTGCAGCCAACCCATGTCCTGGGTTAAAGCTGTACAGGCCGGAAAAGCATCAGACAAAGTAATGGAGAAACTGATCAAACAATTAGCAGTGGCTAATGCGCAGGCAGTTGCTGCTCAGCAAGAGACAAACCACTTACTGATGGAACAGATAGCAGGTTTACATAAGGCGGTGACCCAGCAGGCTGAAATGGTGAAAGGTGATCTTGCTGTAAAGAGTGATCCATGGAAGGCTATGCAGTGGACTAAGCAAAAGATGACAGTCACAGATGACGTGGAAGCCTATATGGCAATGTTTGAAAGGATTGCAACAAGGGAAGGTCTGCCCAAGAAAGATTGGGTGGATGTGCTGGCTCCTTTCCTGACTGCAGATCCTCAACAGGCATACAGGGACTATAAACTGCTAAAGGCAGATATCCTAGCCAGGCTGGGAGGGACTGTTGCTTTAAAGGCAGGCCGTGTTTATGGCTGGCGCTTTGACAGAGCTAAGCCTTCCCCGTGCACAGCTGTATCGTTTAATGCACCTGTTCCAGGATTGGCTAGAGGAGAAGACCACCACCACTCAGATTGTAGAGCGAGTTGTACTGGATAGCATTTTACACGGTCTTCCTAAGGAGCTACACCGATGGGTGGCTCAGTACGAGCCTCAGTCCCTGGATGAGATGGCTGCTACTGTCGAGCACTACTGCGTGGAAAGTGTCCAAGAGAGTCCCTCTATTACCAGAGAGCTGGCCCGTTCCAAGGAGGTGCGTTCCAGCGCCAAGAAGGCACCTGTTGAACGCATGGTTTTGGCTCGGGTGCCTGACATTGCTGCCAGGAGCACCCCAACGCCAAATCCTCCTGAGAGTCGGCAGGGGGAATAGGAACCCCGTGAGGTTCAGAGGGCAGCCCAGTGTCCAAGGCGGGAGGAGCCAATGAAATGTGACATGGCTTGACATGGCTCTATGTTTGCTTTTGCCATTGGTCCCATGAACAATCTAAGCCTTCTTGAGAGTGTGGTGCAGGTTAATGGACAAGAGGTTGTAACACTTCTTGACTTGGGGAGTGGGGTTACCCTGCTTCGATCGGACTGGTTTCGGGGAAAGCTGATAACCAGGAAAAAGATTGGAGAAGTCGCTGTACATGGGGTTGTCAAGGACTATCCAATGGCCCATGTAACCCTGTCCACAACAGCAGGAACTGCTACACTGAGAGATGGGGTGATCCCGGAGTTACCTCATGATTTGCTAATTGGGTGAGACTGCCCCCTATTTTAGGACTTGTGTGAGCAAAAGTTCAAGGGTTCAGGGGCCTCCCCTAAAAAAATAGAAACCCCCACGTGAAGTGTTTAATACTGTGTGGCAGGAGGTAAACAGTAAAGAAATGTGTCAGATGTGTGAACCTGCAGGAGCTTACCTAGATCCCTTGGAGGTGTTTTACAGGATTGGAGGCAGAGAGTTCTCCCTCTGAGCTTGACTTGTCATATCTTGGGGGCTCCCGAGGTGATTTCTTTGGTGCTCAGAGGAAGGACTCCGTTTTGATCCCTGCCGGGGGAACAGTTCACACCGCTGAGTAGTGAGCCACAGCATCCTGGGGAAGATATGCGCTCCCCCCGAATTGCTGTGAATCATACTCTACGCTACAGGGTAGCCAAAAATCACAAACTGTTTAAACGTGGGGCATAAACCATTAGCGAGGACACAGAGGGGGTTGCCAGCCGGTCTGCCAGGGTCAGAGAGTGTAAACCTGGGAATCAAGTGCTGGTGGTTGGGCCTACTATGGAGAGCAGGTGTCCCACGGAGGCACAGAAACTCTCTGAAATAGTAGAAAAGGTCTGTGCTGTTCTCATTGGTAATGAGAGTAGAATCTGTGCTGGTGACTTTTTACCGCTGATGCTACTGGATAACCACATTTGAAAACATGGCATTTTTTAAAAGGTGGCCCAGAAACCGCTGGGCTGAATTAGTGCAACTCACAGAGGAGTATCAGGAAGTGTACTGCCTAATGGGACTGAATAGAAATAACTATGATAGGTTTACAGCAGCAATCCGGTCTAGAGTTGCTGTGGATTCAAAGTAGGAAGGGGGCATAGACTTGGGAGCGTGCATTGAAAAAAGGATGCCCTTTCACAGGCCTAAGGCCAGGGTGGTATATACTGTATTGTCCAGCCCCGGGCCTGGAACAGGGGAGAATATGTAGAGAGTCAGCCTGGAGAGTGTTAATGAAACAGGGCAAGTACTTCTCTTTCAGGCCTACTTATTAGGCAGCCGGTCAGAGAGGCTGTGGGGAATTAGCTGTTGAGCTATCAGAGCTGAGAGGAGCTTGAAGTTGGAAGGACCCCTGTGGCCTCTAACTCGATGCTGCTGGGTGAGCTTGTTATATGCTGTGGCTGGGACGCTGACCATTGTTTAAAATGGACTGTCTTATACGACTAAGAAGATTTGTTTTGCTGTTTTGAACTGCCTATGAAGACAAAGCATGTCAATTATTCTGCTGTTTTTGCTGAATAAAGCCTTTTAAGTTGACTAAACTGGCCTGTTAACCCCTCCGATCCTGACTATATATATATATATATATATAAATATACACACACACACTGTGTATACAGTATTACAGTAGGGTTGCCACCTCATCCCTTTAAACCCAAACACATATGAATTACAAGGTTCTGAGGCTAATTTAATGCAGATAAGGCACCAATTGAGTTTAATTATCACCTTAATCAGCCACAGAACCTGTGTAATTCATATGTGTTCGGGTTTAAAGGGATGAGGTGGCAACTCTATATTACAGCATCTCGCAAAAGTGAGTACACCCTTCACATTTTTGTAAATATTTTATTCTATCTTTTCATGTGACAACACTGAAGAAATGACACTTTGCTACAATGTAAAGTAGTGAGTGTACAGCTTGTATAACAGTGTAAATTTGCTGTCCCCTCAAAATAACTAAACACACAGCCATTAATCAATTAATAATACTAAAGTGACTAGTGCAATATTGTGATATCCACAGTGACTCTTAATCTCAAAGGATTATCTCTACATAGGAGGTGCAGGAAAGCCGTTGCCAACAAGGGACAACCACTCTTTTTTTTTTTGAATTTTGACAAATAAACAAGGAAATACAGAAGTATACAGCAACGGTATCAGCTTCCGCCAAGCATACAAGATGAAAGTACAGCATATGTCTTACCTTAAGTCACATGGCTGGCTGAAAGCCTAATCGGTAGAGCTCGTTGAACAATTATGCACTTGTTTAGACATATACAAGGTGAAAATAAGTAAATCGTAATCCAAAAATTGTGGGGGGGGGGGGGGATGAATCACAATGAAAAAGAAAAAAACACACAAAGACAGCAAGGGTAACCGGGACGTGCGTCCAAAGGGACCACTTACATTCCACGCCGGGCAGAACACAAGGAAAGATCATGCGACATACCAATACCACAATTCCATCTGAAATTATCCCGAAGTGCGGCAGTTAGAGGGACAAGCAGAACCACCTGGTGACAAGTTGCTTCACCCATTATTAAATTGCGGGTATTTGTCAGAGTATTTAAAGGCCAGCCAAGGTGACCAGGCCTTATTGAATTTTTCTACTGAGTCTCTGGTAATGGCCACGGTCTCCTCCCAGTTATAAATGTCTACCGAGTGAAGCCATTCAGAGATAGTCTAGACTTCCAATGCTTGGGAACAAGGATCTTGGCAGCGTTGAGTAAATATCTGGTGAGCGACCTCTTATAGTGCCTCATGGAGCATTCGGCAATATGGAGAATGCAACATGGTGCTGTTAAAGAGATTGTGGTCTCAGTAATCGTGGTGATGAGATTGCGTACTTTGCTCCAGAATTGTGCCTAAGGAGGGCAGTCCCACCAGACATGCAGTAAAGTGCCTTGACTCGACCTACACCTCCAGCAGAGGTCTGATGAATGGGGGTACCATTTTTTAATTTTGACCGGGGTGGCATACCATTGCGTCAGTAGCTTATATGACATCTCTTGGAATCTTGTGCCAATGGAGCATTTATGTGCGAATATTAGAGCTCTTTGCCATTGGTCATCAGTGAACTTAACCTGAATTGTGTGTTCCTAAAGTTCCTGTGAGCGGAGTTGGCTACTGCTGTCAGCGGCCAGCAGCCAGCAATACATAAGAGACATAGTTTTGGGAACAGGGGAGGCTTAGAAGCACAGGGATTCAAAGGGGGTTATAGACCTACAGAAATCACGTTTGGTCCTAGAAGAATGAATGTAGCTGTGCAGTTGGCGATATATCCAGTAGGAGGAGAGTTTCTGTGGGTATAACTCTCGTTGGATAGCGTCAAAGGGTTTAAGTCTGTCAGAGTCCGTACAGTGTGCTACAAGGAGGGGCAGAGTCAGATTTGAGGGAGAGGCAATCTGCAGTTCTGTGCCCGGGCCGAAGTCCGGGTTTCGGGTAATAGGCGTAAGCGGGCTATAGGAGGACGACAGTCCATGCTGTTTTATTACCTTCTGAAATAGCTTTAAGGTGGTGGCCAGAAGGGGGTGTTGTTGGGTGTCACCCACGATCGATTGCTAAGCAATCCACGGTAGCGATATGGGTTTATAGTTGTTCTAATGAAACTCAGTCTTTCTGAGTGTGGTGACAGTTCCAATCTATCACTCGTGCGAGTTGAACCCCGTGAAGGTAGAGTTGGAAGTTGGGTAGTCCAATACCTCCACTTTCCTTCGGTCTGGTCAGGATGTTCAATCGAATGCGTGGTCTTTGACCCTTCCAGATAAAGGTGCGTGTGATAGCGTGTAGGCGTTTGAAGAATTTGCGTGGGATATGAATTGGCAGTGTATGAAAATGGTACAGGAGTCTGGGTAAAATGACCATCTTGAGGATGGACGCCCTGCCGAACCATGAGAACCATGTGGAAGCCTTTGATATCTACATTAGCACTGATATGTCTTATGAAGGGTTCCAGCACAAGGATAAACAGAAGTGGGGACAGGGGGCATCCCTGCCTGGTCCCATTTCTGATCTGTACAGGCTTTGAAAGTGTCCCATTCACCTTGAGTTGTGCCCAGGGATTGTGGTATAAAGACGAGATCCAGGATAACAAGTGTGTTCCTAGGCCAATATGGCGACATGTTGCAAACAGGTAATCCCAAGCCACGCGATCGGAGGCCTTCTCCGCATCAGTGGACAGGAGAAAGCCCTCAACCTTCCCCGACTCGGCAAGATGAATCAAATTAAGAGCTTTTACCATGTTGTCCCGTGCTTCACGTCCAGGCATGAAGCCCACTTGATCCAAGCCAATCAGCTTAGGGAGCAGAGGTGTCAGTCTAGAGGCTAACATTTTTGCCATGATTTTCAGATCCAAATTGAATAATGAGATTGGCCTATAATTAGTGCATTCATCAAGGTCTTTGTTTGGTTTTGGAATCAAAGTTATATGTGCCAATGTAAAGGAGTCCGGGATCGGTTGGAGCGATTTGAGGTAATTTAGGGCGCGCAGCAGGGGGGGCTTTAAGGTGTTCTACAAATGTTTTGTAATACAGCGAAGTATACCCATCTGGTCCCAGGCTTTTGCCCGGTTTCAGGGTTTTGATTGCTAGCAGGAGCTCCTCTTTGGTGAAGGGCTCCTCTAGCTGTTCTGTTTCCGCATTAGTGAGGGTGGGCAAACCGCTCTCTTTAAGATAGTGCTGTAGGTTTTGCTCCCTACATTCAACAAAATCGGATGGTTTGTGTGCGGGGGGGATGTTATATAAGTTGGTGTAAAAAGAGTGAAATTTCGCTGCAATCTGTTACGAAATTTGTATCTGGGTGCCGTCTGAGTCCCTGATGGACGCAATATTGTGAGATTGCTGCAGGGTTTTGAGGGCCTTGGCGAGGAATTTACCACATTTATCCTGGTTCTCGTAGAGGAACCCCCCTTTAAAATAGAGTGTACGTTTTGTCTTACTGTTAAGGGCTTCTTGTAGTTGTTTGCGGGCTTGCAGTAACTCCATGGACACCGCTTCTGCTCGGGATTGCTTATGTTGTGTTTCAAGCTGTTTTATTTTGTTCACTAAGGACTCTAGTTGTAGGTTTGATCCCTTTTTCTTCAGCGCTCCACAGCGAATCAATTCGCCATGAATTGCACATTTGTGGGCTTCCCACAAAATTATAGGGGAAATGTTTTCTGTATCGTTGGTCTGGAAGTAGGAGTCAATGGCTGTCGTTACATGTTTTAAGGTATTGGGATCAGTCAGTAAGGTCGGATTTAGTCACCAGCTGCACAGCTTAGGAGGCGAATTGTTCCAATTTAGGTTCAATGACACTGGGCAATGGTCAGAGAGCACCCGGACCCCTATAGAGGCATAGCGTAGCAAAGGGAGGTGCCTCTGGGTCATAAACACATAGTTAATGCGTGAGTATTTTTTATGCATAGCTGAAAAGAAAGAATAGTCCTTCCTGTTGGGGTGCACCAGACGTCAAGTATCCACTAGAAAAAGAGAATTCAGGCAAAGTTTGATCCTTTTCAGTATTGGATACACTATGCTGGACTTGGCATTGGACGTGTCTTAAAGTGGGTGAAGGGGGACATTGAAATCCCCTCTGAGTAGTATACACCCAGAGGCGAAGCCCTTAAGTTCTTCGATTAGATGCTTGCAAAAGGAGAGATGACCCGAATTTGGAAAGTGCTCATTAGCCAGGGTGAGGGGTTTGTTGTGCCAGGTGCCCTTTAAAAAGAGGAACCTGCCTTGGGGATCTGCGTATTGTTGTTGCATTTCAAAATAAGCATGCTTATGAATTAAGATGGAAACCCCTTTGGATTTGTGGGTGGGGTTCGGTGCGTGGTACACCCCCGGAAAGTGTTTGTTAAATAATTTAGGTATCGAAAGGGCATGAAAATGCATTTCTTGTAAAAATACAAACAATGGTTTTGCTTTAGTCAATTCCCGCGATGTTAAGACCCCTGAGATTATGGGATATCAGTGTAGGTGCACGACCTAAGGGGGCATAGGCCATACCAGCCTGATTTGTAGCCTGAGTCTGAAAGAAAATAAAAAGAGGGAACGGCGGCAGAAAGAGAGGGAGGGGGAGAGGGAAAAAAAAGGGGGGGTAGGAGGGACTGACAGACAAAGGTCGGAAAAGGAACGGTGAAGCAAAAGTCCACTCTGGGGCAGCAGGGGGATATCTATACACACTTAAGTATTTGCCTACCTCTGAAAATTACAGAGGGGCCTGTAGAGTTGTGTCAGTTGAGGGTGCGCCAGTAATTTGAGGCGTCCCACAGCAGACACAATTTGGGGGTACCTGGGAGGCTGAGCTTGTGTGTTATGTCAATTAATAAACTTCTAATCCAATTAGACGTACTTTAGCCGGCGCCGACAACGGAGCGGTAGACACACTTGTGCTATCGGACGCCCTGAGGAACTAGAGGTACCAAGGAATGTACGATCCCCAGACTTTGAAGCTACTCAAGTCTACCTAAGGTATGCAGGTCCTTTTGCGGAAACAGAGCTGGAGGGATGGGGAAATATACCTCCTTTTTCCCCCTCCCTCCCCCTTCACCCCTCTAAGCCATGTACTCTTTTTATTGGCACTATATAAAACCCACCTATACGTTGTATTCACATTATAGGAGAATCGGGGCACTGCTCCATTTGCGGAATATTGGATGTTGATGCGATGTTAATGACAATGCAAAGACAAATATGGGCTTGAGGACCTGGGAAGAATTGCATCATTATAGTCAGTACCCTCCTTTATAGGTAACTACACCGGGTATATCAAGTAACTGATGAGAGGCTTGATACTTTGTATCTTTATTTATAAATAAATGTTCTCTTTGAGGGTTATTACTGTCTCCAATATGCAATACGACTCAATAAGATATGGGAGGACAAGTACCATGGATCCCCCAGTGACAATTACTTGTCTGTACAGATCTTATTTTAGGCTACATTTCCTACAAGTGTGTCCCCGCATCTGCTGGTACCAGGTGGAACCTAGGGCTTTGGACTGTCCGGACCTCTGGCAGGCCAGGGCTGCAGTGTCGACTAGTGAGTTCAGATTAAAACTGTATTTGATAATGAAGACAATGTTTAACTTTCATTAAACATTTTATTGTCTGTATTTTCAGATTCGTTTATATTGAATACTATATACATCTAAACCCCCTGATCTTCTGAGGAAGCGTTAATGTGTAAACGCGAAACATGTAAAGAATGAGTTATACTGCATGACCGTGGGCATAAGCTGTTTATTTCTACCACAAGTTTGAATTTTCACCTAGTTCCAACATGTATGGAATTGCTGTATATATGCCTTATCTATTAATGCCACTATGTGATACTTTGGAGGTAATTGAATAAGACAAGCATAGTAACCCACTATTATGCAGGAACTAAGGGGTTTAAGACAAAAATAATCATGTTTTTAGAGAACAATATTTTTAATATGAATTAATAAACTCTTTATTTTTATATAATATATGTAGTTATGGTGTTCTTTATGGTACAGAGAAAATCCCAGTGTTGTAGTATTCTTCCTAAATCTTTTCTAATCCAATGAAGTGACAAGGGCTCAGCCCCACGGCCCAAGCAGAAGCAAATTGTGAAGGCTAAACAGGTAATGCTGACCTAACAAATGCCGGTCTACCATATGGCATTAGGTGATCACTGTGTCAGGGGGACCCCAACCCAATGATACCTAGTTAACCCGCACACATAGTAGGGACCGTTAAACCATACAACATCATTATGAAAACAAATTTGTGCAAAATAACCAGTGGAGAAAACTTTTACGGCATGTGCCAACATGGTGAATGCTTTGAGGACCCATGGATCAGGCGGTTAGAAGTTAGCAGGCCATTGATCTTAATATCCATGGTCCCAAGTCATGCCCAACCTGACAAGTAGACATAGATGCAGCTAGATACATGTGTCAATGGCCGTTTGCAGGGCCATACAGCCCATGTCCCATCTCTGATCACCTTTAAGGATACAGTTATAGCGATGACAGAAAGCAACTTTCATGTTCAGTTTGGCCTTTATGGGTGGTTTGTCAAGTGATCCAGAGATGTTACCTAATTTGGATTAAAGCATCTCCAGATCGTCCCGCTGGTGTGTTGACAAAGTGTTGATGTGGTGGCAAGATATGGCTCAGCTGTAAACATATACCATAAACTGTACCATACCTTACCAACGGCAATCCATTCGCCTGAGAGCAGAACACATAAGGCTTGGCCAGTGTGCAGCTTGAGAGGCTGAAACAAAAAAACAGTTAGGCAAACACTGGATTGAGGTTAACAAAGAGCAACGTTCATGTGCAGTCTGTCGTGCATCAGTAAGAGAAATGGCACACATGCATTATTCCTACGGAGGGGGCAAGGGGCCATGAGTCTCACGAACGGCACTCTTAACTTGACTGGAGTGCGAGTGATCCAATTCCTCTTGGCTTGGTGGGAGAGGGGTGCGGAGATGCTGGCGGACTGGGAGCGCCTTCGGGGTGCCAGAACTCTCTGTACCATTCCGGGAGGTCCGCGAGCGGTATGTGGAGTGCCTCACAGAACCTGGGTAAATCCTCAGGCATCCGTAGAAGGTGCTGATTCCCTTCAGTTGTGAGTCGTGACTGACAGGGTGAAGGGGAACTTCCAGCGATACGGGAGGTCATGTTCTTTCAACGATTCGAGCAGTGGATGTAGCGCTCTGCGATTGCCCAGGGTTATAAGAGAGAGGTCCTGAAAGAGTGTGACAGTATGCTCCTGGTACGAAATGGCGCCGGACCGGCGCACCTATGCCATGACCTCCTCCTTCAATTTGTAATCTGGCATGCAACAAATAATGTCCCGTGGTTGGGGCCTCAGGGCCCTATGTGCCCACTCAAACTCGATAGTTGTATTGATGGGTCTGACCAGCAGAGTGTTAAAGACCTCTGAGAGAGTCACAGAAATCTGGGCCGGGGCGTTTGATTCAGGCAGGCCTCATACCCTGATGTTACGCCTCCTGCCCCGGTTGTCTAAGTCTTCCAGATGACGGTTAACCGCTATAAGCTGTGCCGAGTGGGTGGTGGTGACCAACATGAGGTGGGAGATGTTCTGGTCCCTTTTGTGGTTAGCCCTGTCAGCTTGTATCGCTCGCTCGTTCAGGGCAAGGATGTCCGCTTTTAGCTCCGTGATGGCTGAGGAGAATGTGCTTTTTATATCCGCCACAAATTCAGACATGTCTGCATACGAGAGAGGATTGTCTATCGGGGGAGCGGCATCTCACCCTGTCCTCGGTGGTGTATCGGGGAGCGGCATCTCACCCTGTCCTCGGCGGCTGTCTGCAAGTCCTTGCTGTATGCGTCCTCTTAGTCCTCCGGCGCAATCTTGGATTCTTCCGCCGTCCGGCAGGAAACCTGCTGTGCTTTGAATAGATCCGAGATATTCTTGGATCTGGGCATCGTCTGGGTGTATGGCCGGTCTGCATTTGATTAGGTTTGCCCATAGTGAGATTAGAAGGTCAGCATTAGAAGGAAAGGCCGCGGGGCTAGAGGAGCTCTGTCTCTAAGCTGCCATCGGCGCTGCGTGCCAGGCCACGCCCCGACAACCACTCTTTTTTCGCCAGATGCAAGTGTGAACCAGGATCAGCGGTAAAGGGGAAACTGTTGCCCTCAAGGGACAACGCTCCTGTTATCAGAGGCCAGAGTTCAGAGTCTGAGAGAGTAGCAGGGCAGCCTTTTTTACTAACCGGGGACAGTGAAGAATTTGGGAAAGTCTCAGCGGAAATCAAGCTAGGGACCCAGCAGGATAGCGGTGGTGGCGCTTACAGGAGAGTTCAGCAGTTGGGCTGAAGAGCCGAGTAAGGGATCCAGCATTTCAGTGTGGATGGCACTCGGAAGATAAAGCAATTGGCTGTGTGAAGTTCAAGGGACTCAGTGGCAGTGGGAGTCCAAGGAGTCTTCTAAGAGACTGTGAGCTTAAGTTCATGAAGCTGCAGTAGGAGGCTGCGAGGTGGAGGCCAGGTCCTACACAACAGGGATACCAAGTTTGGTACAGTTGTGCTCATAAGTTTACATACCCTGGCAGAATTTATGATTTCTTGGATTGAATATGAATGATAACAAAAACTTTTCTTTCACTCATGGGAAGTGTTTGGCTGAAGCCATTTATTATCAATTAACTGTGTTTACTCTTTTTTTAAATCATAATGACAACAGAATACCCCAGTTCTTGATACCGTGTATTGCCCCCTTTAACATCAATGACAGCTTGAAGTCTTTTGTGGTATTTGTGGATGAGGCTCTTTATCTTCTCAGATGGTAAAGCCCTCCCCTTTCCTCTTGGCAAAAAGCCTTCAGTTCCTGGAAATTTTCAGGCTGTCTTGCATGAGCTGCACATTTGAGATCTCCCCAGAGTGGCTCAATGGTATTGAGGTCAGGAGACTGAGATGGCCACTCCAGAACCTTCACTTTATTCTGTTGTAGCCAATGACAGGTCGACTTGGCCTTGTGTTTTGGATCATTGTCATGTTGGAATGTCCAAGTACGTCCCTTACGCAGCTTCCTAAATGATGAATGCAAATGTTCCTCCAGTATTTTTTGATAGTATACTGCATTCATCTTGCCATTAATTTTGACCAAATTTCCTGTGCCTTTGTAGCTCTCACATCCCCAAAACATCAGCAATCCAACTCCATGTTTCACAGTAGGAATGGTGTACCTTTCATCATAGGCCTTGTTGACTCCTCTCCAGATGTAACATTTATGGTTGTGGCCAAAAAGCTCAATTTTGGTCTCATCACTCCAAATGACTTTGTGCCAGGCTTGTCTCTGTGCTGTTTGACGCATTGTAAGCTGGATACTTTGTGGCATTTGCGTAGTAATGGCTTTCTTCTGGTGACTCGACCATGCTGCCCATCTTTCTTCAAGTGCCTCCTTATTGTGCATCTTGAAACAGCCCCATCACATGTTTTCAGAGAGTCCTGTATTTCACCTGAAGTAATTTGTGGGGTTTTCTTTGCATCCCAAACAATTTTCCTGGCAGTTTTGACTGAAATTTTAGTTGGTCTACCTGACCGTGGTTTGGTTGAAACAGAAAACCTCATTTTTCCACTTCTTGATTAGTGTTTGAACATTGCTGATTGGCATTCTCAATTCCTTGGATATATTTTTATATCCCTTTCCTGTTTTTATACAGTTCAACTACCAGTGTTAATTTTGGCAGCGAATTTCAATTTCGTTTTAGTCTTAGTCTTAGGACTAAAATAGCATTTTAGTTTTAGTCCCATTTTAGTCTTCTGCAATTGTTTTAGTTTTAGTCGTATTTAGTCGACTAAATCTCCAGGACATTTTAGTCGTCTAAAATCTAATGGGCGTAGTTAAATTGTAATGCATTATTTATGCATTTCCCTACAATTTCCAAACTCATTATATACTGCTGGAGTGAAAACTAATATGTTGTTATTTATGGTATTGAGGTATGAAAATGCACTACAGACCAGTGTTAATCTTGAGGTAAGATTTCATTTTAGTTTTAGTCCCATTTTGGTCTTTTGACTAAAATGGCATTTTAGTTTTAGTCATATTTTAGTCTTCTCAATTGTTTTAGCTTTAGTCGTATTTTAGTTGACTAAAATGGTATTATGTTAGTCGACTAAAATGTTTTAGTCAACGAAATTAACACTGTCAACTACCTTTTCCCACAGATCCTTTGACAATTCTTTTGCTTTCCCAATGACTCAGAATCTAGAAATGTCAGTGCAGCACTGGATGAAAGATGCAAATCGAGTGGACACTAAACAAACGAACATTAATCACACACACATATTTTCCAGTTACTTAAAGACCTGAGGACTGTCTGGGAACGTAGAAAGTAGGTCACGACGTGACTGTAAAGATCTAAGACTCAGTAACCCTTTCGTTTTCTTAACAGTTTCCTAGACACCCTTTTCCATCAACTGTCACAATTAAAGCAACTGATTTTGTAAAATCAGCTGATTGTATTATGGTAAAATCAGTTGATTTTATGCTGATTTCGATTTTGTTAACTCTTCTGATTTTATACTGATTTTGATTTTACGGTAAAATCAGTTTT
>BLSH010234818.1:141663-157749 GCA_018402905.1 Glandirana rugosa | reverse complement strand
TCTGTTTTTTTTATTTATTTATTTTAAATTCTTTTTACAATGTAACCTTTAACCACCTCCCACCCGGCCACTGTATATATACGGCCGGGTGGGAGCTTCCCTGTTCTGACAGGATGTGTATCATTCTGATCACAGGATCCAGCTGAGCAGAGATCGGGATACGGGCGCAGTGACTGACCCTCCCGATCATGTGACGGCTTTGTCCAATCACAGCCGTCACATTGTAAACAGAGACGAACGTCTCTGTGACAGCCGCTAAGCTCAGTGAGAGCTCAGTGGGGGGGGGGGTTTCTGCAGCAATATGACAGCTCTCTGCATGATGAGGATTTCATGCAGAAAGCTGTCACAGATCGCCCCCCACACAGAGCACCAAGCACACTGATACCCCCTGACACATATGTCCCCATAAAACAGTCCCCAAAACATCTGTATGTCCCCAATCACATCTGTCACCATACACAAAACATTTGTCACAGTCCCCAAAACATCTGTATGTCCCCGTCATATCTGTCACAGTCCCCAAAACATCTGTATGTCCCCCAAACATCTGTCTGTCCCCGTCACATCTGTCACAGTCCCCAAACATCTGTCTGTCCCCGTCACATCTGTCACCATACACAAAACATCTGTCACAGTCCCCAAAACAGCTGTATGTCCCCTATCACATCTGTCACAGTCCCCATCACATATGTCTGTCCACCAACACCAAATAAACTCCGATTTGGGTTATTTTTACCAAAGAAATGTAGCGACTTCATTTTTGGTCAAAATTTATCAAGAGAAATTACTTATTTGCAAAATTTTATAACAGAAACAAAGAAAAATGCATTGTTTTTGAAAATTTTCAGTCTTTTTTTTTAATTTATAGTGCAAAAAATAAAAAACCCAGGGGTGATTAAATACCACCAAAAGAATGCTCTATTTGTGTGAAAAAAATGATACAAATTTTATATGGGTACAGTGTCGCATGACCGCGCAATTGTCATTCAAACTGCAACAGCGCTGAAAGCTGAAATTTGGTCCGGGAAGGAAGGGGGTTTAAGTGCCCAGTATTGAAGTGGTTAAGTATTTATTTATTTCAATTCTTTCTTTTTTTTACTTTATTTTTTATCAGCCTTGTTGGGGGGTGGCTTTGGTGAGCTATCAGACCCCTGACATCTTCCTTTTGAGACAGGAAAAGGGACTGAGGACACAGATTCCCTAATCCCTTTCTCTGCAGCCTCAGCTACACTGAATGCAGATGAATGGACAGAAGTTATTCCTAAACTGAAGCATAGTAAACACAGTTTACAACGCTCCGTTATTACCCGCTCCTACCTCCGCTCTCCATCCTGACAGATCCGGGATGAGTGGGCACCGGAGAAGGACACGGGGCAGTCGGTGATGATCCGTGCGGTGGTGGGGGTCAGTTACAAGCATCGATCTCCCTGGATAGCTTTCAGTAGCTGACATCCGCAGGAGGGAGGAGGAGAAGTGGCTTTCATAAAAGCTACACAGGGATATCGGTTCTTGTAACTGACACTGCCGCCGCACCGATCATCTGTGAGGCTGCCTGGCCCCTCCTGCTACACTGAGGATGCAGGTGTACTGGCCTCCTGCCGGGAGGTATCTGATCAAGCATCAGAGCAACAAGTACTCATGCAAATGCTTGGTATTGACACCGATACTAGTATCTGTGCAACCCTAATCAGTGCTAATACTATACACAGTCACTTTACTAATGACACTGGCTGGGAAGGGGTCAACATTTAGGACGATCATAGGGTTAAATGTGTACCTACATATGTTTACTATGTGTACTGTGGGCTGATTTTACTTTGCAATGTGCCGGTTTTCATTCCCTGCTTTGAAGGGAAACCATAACCGGCACATTGCTGCTGTCAGAAGAGAGCTTTGTGTTGTTTGCATACACATATCTCTCTGCTGTCACTCGCTCAGACGATCGGCGGGTTCTGGCCGTAAATCATTGGCCAGGAACCGATGATCAGCATGTGCTGGAGCCAGTGACGGCACAGCCAGGCGGGTGAGCACACATACGCCCCCTACCTGGAAGTGCAGATATTTATATACCTGATTCTGCGCAGCCTGCCCACACTGTAGCAGTAAAACTACAGTGCACGGTCGGCAAGTGGTTAAGTACCTGCAATAAATAAAAATATAAAATACATTTTGTGCTTCTTTTTCAGTAAGATGAAGTTATGTTTATGATGGATCATGACATTCCTACAATAAGACCTAGGAGAATACAGAACCAAAATGTAATTCACCGTCTGGAACGCAGGAAAATCAGTTCTGGGAAGCCCGGGTCCCATTGGCACCAAGTTCGTATTTTCCACCAGAACGTCTTCCCCAATTTTACAGTTGTCAATGTGGAAAAACCACCTTGTTTCCTTCGCAAATTCTCTCCCGATGGCAGATATTTCATTGCGTTCTCTTCAGACCAGACCTCCTTAGAGATCTACGAGTACCAAGGCTGCCAGGCAGCAGAAGATCTTCTCAACGGGTATGAAGGAGAAATTTTGGCAAATTCGAATGACCAGAGGTCAGTGAACATTAGGGGACGCTTGTTTGAGCGGTTCTTTGTACTTCTCCATATCACTAACGTGGCTTCTAATGGGGAGCACTTGAATCGTGAATGCAGTTTATTTACGGATGACTGTCGCTATGTCATTGTGGGATCGGCAGCCTATCTTCCCGAAGAACCCTATCCGCCTTTTTATGAAATCTACCGTAACAGCGAATCCGTCACTCCCAACCCTAGATCCCCACTGGAGGACTATTCTCTTCACATAATAGACCTTCACACCGGCAAACTTTGCGACTCAAGGACCTTTAAATGCGATAAAATCATTCTGTCACACAATCAGGGTCTCTATTTGTACAAAAACATATTGGCAATCCTGTCTGTGCAACAGCAAACAATTCATGTTTTTCAGGTGACCTCAGAGGGGACATTCATTGATGTACGCACAATAGGTCGCTTCTGCTATGAGGATGACCTTTTAATATTGTCAGCGGTTTACCCCGAAGTGCAACGCGAAACTCAAACCGGAATGGCAAACTTTTACAAAGAGCCGTTTATTAACTCATTGAAGCACAGACTGCTGGTGTATTTGTGGAGGAGAGCAGAACAAGATGGCAGCGCTATGGCTAAAAGACGTTTCTTCCAGTACTTTGATCAGCTGCGGCAGCTCCGTATGTGGAAAATGCAGCTACTGGATGAAAGTCATTTGTTTATCAAATATACTAGTGAAGACGTGGTCACGCTGAGAGTCAACGACCCATCACAGGTACAGGTATAAAGAAATTCTTTCATTATTTCAATTGGGTGGTGTTAATGGAAGCATGGTGAAGTAATGTCTTACAGGTTGTCCGTGAATGTGATGGAGAATATACAGTATAGCACTGATACATGATAGATCTGGTTTCCTGTATGTTGAAATAACACCTGTGGCATCCAGTTCAATCATTTATAAAGGAGACTTTTCACAAACTACTACAGCTCAATATTGCAGGCTGGAGGAATCAAAAGAGACAGCTGGTGGGTTTGGTAAATCCAGAGGTCAGATAAGTTATTTCACAACAGTTTTAGCAATTAAAGCGTAGTTCCACCCCCCCCCCCTTTAAAAATTAAAAGTCAGCAGCTACACATATTGTAGCTGCTGACTTTTAATATCAGGATACTTACCTGTCCTGGAATCCAGCGATGTCTGAGCCCCAGCCGATGTTTCCATCGGCTGTCGGGTGCTGCCACCGCCATTGCTGGTAAGGCTTCACAGCCGGGTCCCTAATGCTCATGCTGCGCTTTCTGAATGGCCTGACGGCGAGGGGAAGAAGGCGCGGGGCCAAACTTCGAACAGACATTGCCAGAAGTGGGAAAGGCAGGGCCGCTGATAGGCAGGTACAGCCAGTCCTGGTGTGGGGGGCCCACACAGGGGAGATTAGTAACAGATGACAATTGTATCTCTTTTCCTCCAGCAGATGAAAGTCGCTCTCCTTCCTCTCCCTTGCTACAAGCTTTTATCTGATAAGAGACAGTCCTCCCTTACTAATCCCCCTCCCTGTGTGGGCCCCCCTCCTCTCAGCACTGGAGTTTATCTCTAACTTAGGCTCCATGCACACTGGCTTAAAAAAAATGCTGCTTCTACAGGAGTTTAGTGTTTTGCCTGTAGAAGTAGCTCAATGTTATCCTATGTGTCTATACACATTAGGACGATTACAGGCATATTTTAAGCTCAACGTTTAAGAGACAGAAAAAAACCCTTCTGGTTCTCCTAAACTCGTCTAAACTTCTATGAGTGTTTGTTTTTTTTTCTGCCAAGTGAACTGGAGTTTTTTTAAGCCCAGTGGGCATGGAGCTTAACTTTTTTTTTTTCTCTCCCTCTCTCTCTCTGATCCCGGAGCCTGGATATTTTTTATATCATCTTCATTTTTATGTATTTACCTCAGTTTCATCATTTAGATTTAGCAGGGATTCTGTGAGTTGTGTTGTATTTGTGTCTGCTAATAGTTTTAGTGTATTTTTAGCAAAATATAACCTTAATACTTTCTTGGGGGGTCCTGTCAAACAGTCTGTACGGAGCCCCGCGTTTCTATCAGCAGCCCTGAAAACAGGTACCTGCCCCCCCCCCCCCTCGAAAGGTGCCAAATGTGGCACCGGAGGGAGACATCAGATAAGTGTAAGTTCCACTTTTTGGTAGGACTCTGCTTTAACACGGTGATAGAACACGATGGATTACAATCCTAAGGCACTGGTACATAAATGCAACCAATGGGGTTGCTTTACTAAAGTTGGAGAGTGCAAAATCTGGTGCAGCTATGCATTGAGAAATAAAAAATGGAAGCTTATTGGCTACCATGCAGAGCTGCACCAGATTTTGCACTCTCCAGCTTTAGTAAATCAACCCCACTATGTAAGAATTTATGAAAACCACAATGAGAAAGTACTGACAGTATTTTAACAGTCAGACATTACATCACATTTGGTTACCCTGAACCTGGGGCAATGAAGGGATAAGCGAGAGGAGCGGGGGGGCAGGAGGGTTGGCAATATGCCTTCAAGGGAAAGGAAGGGATATGGATGAAGAGGTAGGGAGATAAATGAGCAAGGCTCGGTTCACACTACTGTGACTACTTGGTGATTTACTGGCGACTTGAGTACTACTTTGATGCAACTTGATGTGGTTTTGAAGCGACTTTCTGGGAAGGCCTGTTTAATCTTCCTGTAATGGTGGATCCAAATAACATTAATATATAGTGCCGTGAGAAAGTATTCATGCCCCTAGATATTTACCACGTTTTTGTCATGTTACAACGAGAGAGAGAGAGACTCTCTCTTGTCATGCCTCTTACTAAATACATTGTACGGTCTACTTTCCAAAAAGGGGTCATTTGGGGGATATTTGTACTGTCCTGGCTTTTGCAGGTCTCAAGAAATTAGATTAGCAGAATACATTTTGATCTAAATTTATGAAGGTCAGTGCCAGGGATAGAGTTTGGGTCAGCAACAACTAGCATACACATTTGTGGTATCGCTGCAATCGTCAGGAGCAGAAGAATTTATTTTGGGTTATTCGTTGGTGGAAAGTTATGGTAGTAGCAAGAAATACACAGCTGAATTGGAAAAAAAAGATTTTTTTTTTTTTTTTACTACTTTCTTTTCTTGGTTTAAAAAAAAATATATATATATTCATTATTATTTACCAGCAAACGAAAGACCAATTTTGCCCTAAAAAAAAAAAAAAAAAAAAAAAAAATACGGTATAATCCACCTGGATGCATAAAGTAGTTGTGATGATATGTACAGTTTTACTAACACGTGTCAAAAGTTGTAAAATTGTGCTTGGAGCGTTAATATTTGTTTTACCCTTAGGCCCCTTTCACATGGGCTGTCTGATCAGGTCCGCCTGTCAGTTTTTCAGGTGGGCCCTTTCGGACCTTGCACCCTCCCCTATGGAGAGGCGGATGTCAGCAGTGATATGTCTTATGACATTCACCGCTATCCGATCCTGCCTGCAAAATCCAGACGGATGGTGATCCTATTTTCTATCCGTCTTTGCAGATCGGATCTGTTTTCACTTGATTTCCCCATAGAGGAGAGGGCCTGGGTCCATCTCCGCTCTGCACAGTGAGCGGAGACGGACCTGTCATCCGCCTGCTTAGCGGGGATCAGCGAAGCGATCCCCTCGCTAAGCAAGCAGAGTCCCCCAAACGGAGGCACCAGTGTGAAAGGGGCCTTAGGCACGAAGGAGTTAATAACAGAAACAAAGAAGCGTTTTTTTGTGTGTGTGTGTGTGTGTGTGTGTGTGTGTGTGTGTGTTTTTTTTCAAATTTTGAGGTCTTTTTTTAATTTTAACAAAAAATACAAACCCAGTGATGATCAAATACCACCAAAAGAAAGCTCTATTTGTGTGAAAAATTTAAATTGTCATTCAAAGAGCCACAGCGCTGAAAGCTGAAAATTGGCCTGGGTAGGAAGGGGGTGAAAGTGTCTGGTACAACCGGTTTCTGACCGCTCGTGTAAAATTACTGCTGCAGAGTGGTGCTGTCCTGCGAATCACCACACTCTGCAGGGGTGTGCCCTCGGCTCAGAGGGGAAGAACGGGGAACCGCCGATGTAAACACAACGGTTCCCCACTCTGTCAGGCAGCATGTGAGAGATCAACTGATCCCTGTCACTGAGATCAGTTATGCCCATGGTAGCCCAGCCCCCTCTCAGTTAGAACACGCCTAGGGAACACAGTTAACCCCTAGATCTCCCCCTGCAGGTTAATCCCTGCACTGCCAATGACATTTACACAGTGATCAGTGGATATTTAAATTTCTGATCGCTGTATAAATGTCATTGGTCCCAAAAAAAGTGTCAAAAATGTCCGACATGTCGGGCGCAATATCACAGTCCCGATTAAAAATCGCAGATCGCCACCATTACTAGTAAAAATTAAAAAAAAATTGTAACAACGCCAGAAATGAATTCTCGTGGTTTGTAAATGTGGCAACTGTTAACACGCAAACCAATCAATAAACGCCGATTGTGATTATTTATTTTTTTTTTTACCAAAAATATGAGGAAGAATTTAAAATGGCCAAAACCGATGAATAAATTAGTTTTTTCATATATTTATTTTTGATCTGTATTTTAGCAAAAAGTAAGAAATATTTTTTTTTTTTTTTTTGCAAAATTGTCACTCTTTTTTTGTTTATAGCAGTGATCAGAAATGATGCAGAGGTGATCAAATACCACCAAAAGAAAGCTCTATTTATCGGAAAAAAAGGAGGCAAATTTCGTTTTGGTACAACGCCACACGACCGCGCAATTGTCATTTAAAGTGACGCAGTGCCGAATCGCAAAAAGTGCTCTGGTCCTAACGTGGGAAATCCTTTCGTTCCTTAAGTGGATAAAGATTATGAACTTTTTTGTTCGCTCCAAGGCAGGGGACTTGATACATTTCCTTGGTGAGAGCAAAGGTGTTTCATTAATCGCTTGATATTCAAACCCCTCCGCTATTATGTCAGTGGCAGCGGCACAATTTATGTTCCAAATATCTAATTGCAAAAAGAAAATATGAAAACATGGATGAAATCTGCAGGACGTAGTCACACTTCCCCTAATACAATTTTTGTTGCACACTTAACTTTGTTAGTAAGAAGGTTGTTTATGCTGTCTAGCTGGGCTTGCAGGGAAAGTTATCAATTATTGGACTTTTTACGACCGCTTTGGTGGTGCCACTTTTGAAGCTATTAATTTGCTTTACTCCCTCTATGCCTTTTTTTTTGTGCCTCAATCATACCATGTGAAGTATACATTATAAGCTCTTAGCAACTTTTAACATTTTCTAAAAGGGCGTGAATGCGAAGGGTTTGTAGATTTGGTAAGTGGAAATCTGTAAAGCTGGAAGTGTGTAATCAAAATGAGTGTCAGAATGAAAATGGAGAAATGGAAAAGCATTATGGCTGCAAATTAGACACAAAACTGGCATATTACTGAGTAGGCTATAACGGTATGGCGACATGTATTAGCATGTTTCATTGGGTTGTGAGGGCGATATTAGTCAGGAATTGCCTTTTTCATTTGAGCGTTCCTGACCTCTCTTCAGCACCCTCTCCCCGCTGCTGTGACTGAAGAAATGAACTATGCGTTACCTTCGCTTCATATTCATTGTAAAGAAAACTTTACTTTTGGTAAGAATGCAGAAGTCCACCCTCCCCTGTCTCCCTAACCAAACTTTCTTCAGCTTTGTAGACACAACGACCACCATTTACTTTTCTTGTTCAAGGTGTTGTTCTTTTTTGTTTTTATAGGGATGCACCGATTACGGTTTTTTTTATTTTATTTTTTATTTTTTACTCGCCGATACCAATTACCGATGCCTACCGCAACTGTTTTGTTTATACTTCAGCTGTCAGTAATGGTACAAAGCATTGAAAAGTTATTTACAAATTAAATACATTTATTCTCTTTTTTAATTTTGCGCTTTTTTCAATGTGAAACATGTAAATGTTTTGTTAAAGAGGAAGTAACCCTGATAGGTTTTACTTCCTCTTTTGTTCCCTGCAAAGTAAAAACATAATGGGCTAGTATGCATTGTATACTAGCCCATTATGTGGCACTTACCTGCAAACGAAGCGCGCTCTGTCCCTGCTGGAGGCCGCATCCATGTCTGCCCCTCTTCCATCCGGGGCCGTGGACTCTGACTCTGTGACGGGCCAGAATCACGTGACGCCAGTCACGGCACTCGCTAGTGAAGAAACGGCCAAAGAAAGGATATGGGGCTTTAACCGCTTGCCGACCGCTGGTCGGCAATTGACGGCGACAGAGTGGCGCTGTAAGGCAAAACGCCGTCATATGACGGCGGCTGCCAGATCGTGCACAGAGAGCGCACGCCGCCGGAGGCGCGACTGCGCACTCACTGTGTTCGGGGAGGGCCAGTGAGCGGGTGCGGCGGCCTTGATCACCGCCGGCTACCCGCGATGCCCCCCCCCCCGGAGTGAAAGAATGGAGATCTGTGTAAGTAAACACGGACCTCTGTTCTGTGAGCGGGGGAAGGACTGTGATCACAGCCTTCCTTTACACGGAAGCTGTGATCACTTCCCTTCCCCTGTTAGGGCAGCCCCCATACAGTAAGAACACGCCCAGGGAACACAGTTAACCCTTAGAGCGCCCCCTGCAGGTTAACCCCTTCACTGCCAATGGCATTTACACAGTAATCAGTGCATTTTTATAGCACTGATCGCTGTATAAATGCCAATGGTCTCAAAAAATGTGTCAAAATGTTCCGACATGTCCGCCCTAATATCACAGTACCGCTAAAAATCGCAGATCGCCGCCATTACTAGTAAAAAAAAAAAATAAAAACCCCAGAAATGAATTCTCATCATCCGTAAACGCGACCACTTTTGCGCAACCCAATCAATAAACGCCGATTGCCATTTTTTTAATCACAAATATGAGGAAGAATATAAATCGGCCAAAACCAATGAAAAAAAATGTTTTTTTTATATATATATTTTTTTTTTTTTTTGGATTTGTATTTTAGCAAAAAGTAAGAAATTTGGGTTTTTTTGCAAAAATTGTCGCTCTTCTTTTGCTTATGGCGGCGATCAGAAATGACGCAGCGGTGATCAAATACCACCAAAAGAAAGCTCTATTTGTTGGAAAAAAAGGACGCAAATTTTGTTTGGGTACAACGTCACACGACCGCGCAATTTTCAGTTAAAGCGGCGCAGTGCCGAATCGCAAAAAGGGCTCTGGTCCTAAAGTGTGAAATCCTTCCGGGGCTGAAGTGGTTAAATGAGGCGTGTCATTGTAGATAATTGATAGCACTTAGCTGTGTGCATGAAATTCATGTTTCTGATTTTTGACTGCCATAATCACATTAGATATATCATGATCCCAAAGAACACATATGTTTTCATTGATGAATAGGATTTTAATCAGAAAAATTCATATATAAACATATCCATGATAATTCAGAAAAATAATATCTCATGATATAAATCAATGAGCATAATAAATACATTTCATACAGTATATATACAAATAAATATGGGAACATGATTGGCCACCGGAATTCATGAGTAACTCCTACATCATACACACAAACAAATTGAGTATCATGATGAATAGAAACTTGGTAAAAAAACAGACTTGTCTTGGCATGCTTAATAGGAACTCTACGCGTTTCGTGGCATTTCAGCCACTCATCAGGAGTATGATGCATAAGGTACTAAAGAGATGGGTAAAAAAAGGGGCCATTAGTGTGTACTGCCCTCTCAAAGAAGGGAAGCATCAAAAATAGCATCTTTGTTACTCACAAAACAGCTCACAGGCTGCGCCCAGCCTAGGAATGGGATTTGATATAACTGCCCGATCCAGGGATGAGGCGGGAAATCGCCCCCAAACAGATGCCCCAGGAAACCAGCCAATGGGCAAACCAGAGTGTCACTGCACAGCCCATGTGAATGATGAGTGCCTGTTAATTTAAACGAACTGATCTGCAAAAAATTTGAAAATGGATGAAGCAAATGAAGTGTGAAAATATGTTAATTACCTAAAGATTATATGTGTTCCCACATGGGGTTGATGAGAATGGAGATATGAATGAGGGTGAGCCTGAATCAAATGATAAAAAACATACCGATTAAAGTACTGTGTGCAGAATGGGGAAAAAACCGAATGAATCAACATAACCTGGAGTGTGTGATGGCATGAGTGTGAGCTAAGAGGGACGTTTCTTCACAGCGCGTGCGCAGTACAAGGTAAATATCTCCTAAACTGCGCATCTTTAGGAGAAATTTGCAGTACCTATAGGTACAAGTTTTAAATTTAGGTTTATAACCACTTTAAGGCCTCATACACACGGACCTTTTTTGACGCCGGCGTTTTCTGGCGTTTTTTGCAGCTCTCCATGTTAGTCAATGGCCCCTTAAAAACGCCAACGTTTTTGAGCTGTAGATGGCGTCGGCGTTAGTGAGCTGAAACTAGAACCCATGTTCTGAGGCTGTAACGTTTTGGCGTTTTTTGACGCCAATGCCGCAAAACGCTCACTAACACCGTACCGGCGTTAACCAGCGTTTTTTGACGCCAACGTTTTTAGGTTGAAAAATAGCAGAGGGATGATTTTTTTTTTTTTTTTTTTAAACGCCTATTGACGCCGATGCTCACTAACGCCGATGCATAACGCCGAAAAACGCAGATTTTGGTTTTTTTTTTTTTTTTTTCCTTGACGTCGGGCCCAACGCTTTGTTTGTTTATTTTTTAAGAAACGTCCGTGTGCATGAGGCCTAAAGATGTAAAATATAAATGAAAAAAGCAAACTAAGTTTTAATTAGTAATAGTTTATAAAATGTAAAAAAAAAAACAGCAGGAAAATAATTAAATGGAAGAGAATAAGGAGTTCATTAAGGCTGATTAGAGTAAATAAAAGTGGTTGTAAAGTCAGAAGGTTTTTTTAATCTTTGGCTACTTTCACACGGGCGCTCCGATCAAGTCCACCTGTCAGTTTTTCAGACAGACCTGATCGGATCCTCCATTCATCCCTATGGGGCAGTGGATGTCAGCGGTGATATGTCCACTGACACCCGCTACTATCCAATCCGATCCTGTCCGTGGAATCCAGACGGATGAAGGTCCTATTTTCCATGTCTGGGATCGAATGAAAATGGACAGGGGGTCAATCTTCATCTGATCTCCCTTTAGAGGAGAGCGGGGCTCTAACAGGTCTGTCTCAGCACAATGAGCAGAGACGGACCGGTCATCTGCCTGCTCAGTGGGGATCAGCGGATCGATCCCCCGCTGAATAAAACTGAGTCCGCCGGACGTAAAACCCGTGTGCAAGAACCCTTAATGCATTCTATGCATTAAGATAAAAAGCCTTCTGTGTGCAGCAGACCCCCTCAGCCCTCCTAATACTTACCTGAGGTCCCTCTCTGGCAAGCGATGTCTTGAGTGTCTCAGCCGTCCGAGATTCTCCCTCCTGATTGGCTGAGACACAGCAGCGTCACCATTGGCTCCCACTGCTGTCAATCAATGTCAGTTTGCCAATCTGGAGAGGGGGCAGGGCCGGGTCGGGACTCCATATCTGAATGGGCAAAGAGCTGTGACTCGGCTTGGGTGCCCCCATAGCAAGCTACTTGCTGTGGGGGCACTCAACAGGAGGGAGTGGCCAGGAGCACAGAACAAGGACCAGAGAAGAGGAGGATCTGGGCTGCTCTGTGCAAAAACCACTGGAACAGGTAAGTATGTTTATTTTTATAGGAAAAAAAAGAGATTTTAAATCACTTTAAAGGTTAATAATGGGTTAAACAGAGGAACATTTCATTAAAAAAAATGTTTTTTTTTTACTTGACAGGTAGCTACAACCGGTTCCGGATCGCTGACCGTATATAAATACTGAAGCAGGGCGGCCCGGCTGCACAAAACCACGTATAGGTACGTGGTTTTCTGCTCGCGGCTTAGGGGGCCTGCCGCTCCCGCTGTGATTGGACACAGCAGGAGCCAATCAGTGGGTCTGTTGGCCGCAGTGGGTGCCGCGACCTGCCGATTGTTCTCTGCAGACAAAGATCAGCCATCTGTAAACAAGGCAAATGGCTGATCTGTCAGGGAGAGACGGAGAACTCTCGTGTTACAGCTAAGCTGAAACACAATCTCTCTTGTTCTCCAGTGTGACACTCCCCTCTGCCCCCCCACAGAAAGCACCTCCCTAGGACACGTTTAACCCCTTGATTAACCCAGGTGTTAACCCCTTCCCTGCCAATGTCATTTATACAGTGATCAGTGCATTTTTTTTTTTTTTTAGCACTGAGCTCTGTATTGGTGTCACTGGTCCCCAAAAAGTGTCACTAAGTGTCAGATTTGTCCACTGCAATGTTGCAGTCCCGCTAAAAATCGCTGATCGTCGCCATTACCAGTAAAAACAATAGAATAAATAAAAAGTCCCTGAATCTGTCCCATAGTTTTTAGATGCTATAACTTTTGCGCAGATCAATCAATATGCGCTGATTGGGATTTTTTTTACCAAAAATACGTAGAAGAATACATATTGGCCTAAACTGATGCAGAATTTAGATTTTTTTTATTGGAAATGTTTTATAGCAGAAAGTAAAAAAATATTTTTATTCAAAATTGTCGGCCTTTTTTTTTTGTTAATAGCGCAAAAAATAAAAACCACAGAGGTGATGAAATGCCACCAAAAGAAATCTGTATTTGTGGGGAAAAAAGGACATCAATTTTATTTGGGTACAACGTCGCACGACCGTACAAGTGTCAGTTAAAGCAACGCAGTGCCGTATCACAAAAAATGGCCCGGTCATGAAGTGGGTAAAATCTTCTGGAGCTGAAGTGGTTAAAGTGGTTGTTAAGCCACTGTAACATGTATACATTATCTGCTCTGTCTTCTTATGAAGAGTCCTCTTCTGTGTGTGATTTTAGAAAATAAATGCTCTGAATACCTCATGTAAGAGCCGACATCCTCGATCGTATGACTGGCCGGGTCTCTGCTCCTCTCCTCTGTCAGATGCAGCGGGTGGGGCCGAGATTCCCCCGTCTGACGTCACTCGGGAGGGGAGGAGAAGGAGAGGAGAACAGACCCGGCCGATCATGTGATCGTGATCTCGGCTCTTACATGAGGTATGTAGAGCATTTATTTTCATAAATCTCACACAAAAGAGGACTCTACATAAGAAGACAGTGTGGAGGGTGTATACATGTTATAGTTTTTTAACCACTTCAGCCCCGGAAGGATTTCACAGAGCACGTTTTGCGATTCGTCACTGCGTCGCTTTAACTGACAATTGCGTGGTCGTGTGACGTTGTACCCAAACAAAATTTGCGTCCTTTTTTCCCACAAATAGAGCTTTCTTTTAGTGGTATTTGATCACCTCTGTGTCATTTCTGATCGCCGATTATAAAAAAAAGAGCGACAATTTTGCAAAAAAACCCAAATTTATTACTTTTTGCTAAAATACAAATCCAAAAAAAAATATATAAAAAAATATTTTTTTCCATCAGTTTGATTGGTTTGCGCAAAGATTGCTGCGTTTACGGATGCTGAGAATTAATTTCTGGGGTTTTTTTTTTTTTTTTCATATTTTACTAGTAATGGCGGCGATCTGCAATTTTTAGCGGTACTGCGATATTGCAGCGGACATGTCGGACCATTTTGACACTTTTTTGGGACCATTGGCATTTATACAGCGATCAGTGCTATAAAAATGCACTGATTACTGTGTAAATGCCATTGGCAGTGAAGGGGTTAACCTGCAGGGGAGAGCTAGGGGTTAATTGTGTTCCCTGGGTGAGTTCTTACTGTGGGGGGGTTGGGCTAACATGGGCATGAGAGATCTAACTGATCCCAGTGACAGGGATCAGTAGATCTCTCATGCCCCACTGACAGGGCGGGGAACCGCCGTGTTTACATCGGCGGTTCCCCATTCTTTCTCTGTAGCCGCTCATCGCGGCTCGCCGGCGGACATCGGGTGCGCGCACGCCCCCTGGTGGCCAAATGTGAATCACCGCTTATTTACAGCGATTCGCGCAGGGCTCCCCGACTGCCGCCGTGAAAAGGCGGCGCGCGGTGGGGAACCAGTTAAGGCTCAATTTACACGGGACGCTATTTCAACCTCCCTTGAATGATTTTTCTTTGACGGCTGGAAGCCCGTGTCTAAAACGGCCGTTTTTTCGCGTTCGCATCTAGGAGCGTTTTTTTTAAATGGAAACAGCTGTAAACGAAAAGTCCTTTTTGGACTGAGGAAAGCCCTTGTTCTTAGCCGCTGTCTTGTCTAGTACTGACCTCAGCTCAGCCCCAAATAGATCCCCCGAAAAGGGAATGCCTTATAACCTGCTCTTGGAGGCGATATTCCCTCCCCAGACCTTCAGCCATAGGGCCCCCCTGGCTGAATTCACCAGTGGTGTTATCCTTGAAGCCACCCTTACTGTTTCTGCCGAAACATCAGCCAGAAAGGAAGCAGCTCTGATCAGCGAGGGGATGGTCTGAGCCAGCATTTCTCTAGGAGCATCCCCCGCCAGTAGTTTCTGCAACTGGTTCAACCAGATCAGAAGCGTGCGAACTGTGCAGGTAGATGCTATGGCTGGGTTTAAGTTAGCAGCGCCTGCTTCCCAAGCTCTTTTGAGCATCGCTTCTATCTTCTTATCCATAGGATCACTGAGTGTCCCTGCGTTGTCAAAGGCCAGATCTGTCTTGTTTGCTACCCGCGCTAGGGAGGAATCCACTTTAGGGCATTTTGCCCAGGCCTTCGTGTCCTCTTCCTCAAAAAGGTATCTACATTTAATGGCTGCTGGCGTCAAGAGTTTTCTCTCTGGCTCACTCCACTCCCTCTTGACCAGATCTTTTAGGGCCTGGTGGACTGGAAAAGTTCTGGTCTTTTTGGGTTGCAGCTAGTGTTGAGCGAACCCGGACTGTAACGTTCGGGTCCGTACCGAACTTTCGGGTGTCCGTGGCACAGACCCGGACCCGGACATTTCAAAAATCGTTCGGGTTCGGTCCGGGGTTCTGCTATTTTACTCAACGTGTTGAAGCTGCAGGGCAGCCAATCAACAAGCATTTCACTGGTTTGCCCTTAGAAGCCATCACAGCCATGCCTACTAATGGCATGGCTGTGATTTGGCCAGTGCATCATGTGACCCAGCCTCTTTATAAGCTGAAGTCACAGTGCTGCAGTCACATGCTCCTTGGGTTAGTGTAGGGAAAGGAAGCTGAAAGCTTGAGGGAGAGTCATCCGTACCGACACTACCGAAGATTCCCGTTTGGTCACTTTACGAACAACTAACCGACGGGACGTCGAAGTTGTGCAACTCATTTTATCGTCTTGGGGCCTGGCTTGGGCTTGCTAAAAACTTTACAGGCCCAGGCCCAGACACGGTGCCTGTGGGCTTTCAAGCCATGCCTGGGCTTGCAATGTCAGGCCCAAGCGAGTTGTGATCGACGTTGGGTTTTTCTGGTCTTGAAAAGGTCAGGTGGTCCGGGATTTTCTAGACCAGTTCTCCCTCACCTCACTCGGTCTCTCTTTTGAGAACTGCGGTCGTCGGTAATTTACATCTATGGAAAAACTCCTTCTCCTGTGCTTCCG
>BLSH010234818.1:91704-106672 GCA_018402905.1 Glandirana rugosa | reverse complement strand
TTTATTTAGTGGGACTGCGACATTGCGGCGGACAAATCAGAAACTAAATTACACTCTTTTGGGAGCCAGTGACATTATTACAATGATCAGTGTTAAAAAATACACTCTCACTGTAATAATGACACTGACAGGGAAGGGGTTAACACTAGGGGCGATCAAAGGGTTAATTGTGTCCCTAGTTGGTGCTTGCTAACTGTGTGGGGGATGGACTGACTGGGTGAACACAGAGGCAGGAACACGGATCACTGTGTTCTTCCCTGTCAGAACGGCAATCTGCCTTGTTTACATTGGCAGATCGCTGTTCTGCCTCTTTGGGGAACGATCGGCCGGCCCCGGTGGACATCGTGTCTGCCGGACCTGCTGATTGGCTCCCCCCTCTGACCAATTAGCATGCCTATTGCCCGAAATGATGTACAGTGTAGCTGCGGTAGGCGATCCTTAAGCAGTTAAAGCATGTTATACAGCACAGTGCTTGTGCTATGTAATTTGGCCCCCTGAAATACCTGGCTGATCCTGCCTGGTCCCCCCCCCCCCATAAACTGACCACGGTTTATCATAGCTGCTGAGCCCTGGCATTGTGGTCAGTTTACATGCCTTCGTCATCCGCAGCTCTCCTTTGTCCTCTCCCCTCCCTGCCTGTCAGCTCTGTTCACTCCCCAGCCCTCCCCTCCTGCTTCTATATTATAACTATAATATATTCATGCCCACCCCCTCTGTTAAATAACGTATGTGTCCCAGTGTCTGTGCTGTATAAAAAAAAAAGCAGATTTCTACCTTTTTTATATCGGAGCGCTCACATGACCACTCGGCTCTTTCTCTACTCTCCTCCCCGGCTGACGTAAGTGGGAGTTCTTGGTCCTTCCCACTATAGCTGTTATCTTAGAAGAGAGAGAGGTGAGGAGTCGCGTAAGCATCGGGAGACGCTTTGATTTAAGGTAGAAATCTGCATATTTTTTTTTTATACGGCACAGACACTGGGACACATTGTTATTTAACAGAGGAGATTGTATGTTTCTACTATAGTGGCTTGAAAACCATTTTAAGGGCCAATGTGCGCTTCTTTTATTTTACCCACTTCAGTACCATGCACTTCTTGCCCTTCCTCTGTCCAGGCCAATTTCTGGCTCTCAATGCTGTCACACTTTGAATGACGATTACTCAGTCATGCAACACTGTACCCAAATGAAATTTTTATCATTTTTTTTTTGGGACACACAGAGCTTTCCTTTGGTGGTATTTAATCACCACTAAGTTTTTTATAAATTAACATAAATACTGAAAATTATGAAAAAAACAAGTTTTGATATTCTGTTATAACATTTTGCAAACAAATAATCTTTCTTCATAAATTTAGGCTAAAATATATTCTGCTACATTTCTTTGGTAAAAATACGCCAAATCAGTGTTTATTATTCAGTGTCTGCAAAAGTTAGAGTCCACAAACTATGGTGTGTGTGTGTGTGTGTGTGTGTGTGTGTGTGTATGTATGTGTGTGTGTGTATATGTATGTATGTGTGTGTGTGTGTGTGTATATATATATATATATATATATATATATATATATATATATATATCTCATAGTTTGTGGACTCTAAAATTGATCTGAGCCTATCTCATTTCTTTAGACCCATAAATAATTTTTTGAAAATTAGGACATTAAAAACACACCGTAGTTTTTTTCACATTTTTTTATTTATTTGTACATATCGTCACCATATGACTGGTGCGGCAGTGATCAGGAACACTAACTGGTAACAGTATGTTTAAAAAAGAAAAACTTTTTTTTATAGTTCTATTCTATCTTTTTATTCTTTAATTTTTTTGTATCCAGTAATAACACCATAAATGGACCATAAATTTGATCCATGTTTTTCCACTTTTGTGCTTAAAGGATCACTATAACAATAAATATTGTATTCTGGTTAATACCTGTAAAGAACTTGGTATTCAGTATATGAATTCCTTTTTTGACATGCTTTCCTGTATAATTTCTCTGTTTACATGCAGATCAGGCAAAAATTAACCTGTTGCTGTCAGTGTTTTCTTTTTGTTCGATTTTGTCACTTAAAGTTCTTCTAAGAACCCTGTCCACAGGATGACAACATTGCCACAATTCAAAGTTAAGTGTTTTCACCCTGTTACAGGAAGTGGAAAAAGCATTGGATCTACTGGCAGGGCTCAAGGATCCCTTACTCTGATCCTTACCCCCCAGTCTCACTATGAGTGAAGCTGGATACACACTATCCAATTTTCTGTAGATTTTTTCCTTCAGATTTACCAAAACCATATAATACAAGGTCAAACCTTAGGAGTTTTAATTCTTATGTAATCAGACCGGCCCTTGCACTACATGGTTTTGGTAAATCTGAAGGAAATCTGACAACAAAAGTTGGATAGTGTGTATGGGTTCTAAGACTACGTGCCAAAACGCGTAAGCCCTGTATTTTGTACCACACCTGGATTAATACATTTATTCTTTGCGGAAGATAGTGCGGCTGCTTTTCCTTTATTTACAAGTCTGACTCCCAGCCTTCCACGGGCCATTCTACTGGCTTCAGTGCCACCCATGGTGCCTCTTTCCTGTCCAGAAAGGAATTTTCTGCCTCAATGTTAGATTTCAAATGCAGAATTTGAGGCCATTGATAGGGATCACAACTGTGCTTCTTTGACCTCCCCTCTGGAATCAGTCTTTGACTTTGCCCTTGAGCCAGGCACATTACCTGAGGAGGTGGTAGTTGAGGATGATCTCTCCTTTGCTGAGAAAGTGGATCAGGATGACACTCCTGTAGCAGAGATTTAATTCAAGCTTAAAAAGGAGCTCCAGGCTCCCCCAAAAAAACAAATACTGTAGCTGCTGTCTTTTAACCACTTGCTTACTGGGCACTTAAACCCCCCCTCCTGCCCAGACCAATTTTAGGCTTTCAGCGCTGTCGCATTTTGAATGACAATTGCGTGGTCGTTCGACGTTGTACCCAAACAAAATTTTTATCCTTTTTTTTTTTCCCCACAAATAGTTTTCTTTTGGTGGTATTTGATCACCTTTGCGGTTTTTATTTTTTGCGCTATAAACAAACAAAGAGCGACAATTTTGAAAACAGATCAATATTTTTTACTTTTTGCTATAATAAATATCCCAAAAAAAAATATTCATCAGTTTTGGCCGATTTATATTCTACATATTTTTGGTAAGAAAAACGCAATCGGCGTTTGATTTGCGCGTCTACAAACTATGGGAATTGATTTATGGCGTTATTTATTTATTTATTTTTTTTACTAGTAATGGCGGCGTTCTGCGATTTTTATTGGGACTGCGATATTGGGGCGGACATGTCGGACATTTTTGACACTTTTTTGGGACCAATGACATTTATACAGCGATCAGAAATTTAAATGTCCACTGATTACTGTATAAATGTCATTGGCAGTGAAGGGGTTAACCTGCAGGGGGGCAGTGAAGGGGTTAACAAATGTTCCCTGCATGTGTTCTAACTGTGTGGGGGATGAGCTGGCCAGGACATAAGAGATCTAACTGATCCCAGTGACAGGGATCAGTAGATCTGTCATGTCCCCGTTCACAGAACAGAGAACCGCTGTGTTTACATGGGCGGTTCCCCGTTCTGCAGCTGTGACAGGTGATCGCAGACATCGAGTCTGCCTGGCCCGCAGGCACGCCCATGCAGTGTGCGGCCATGCGTGCTCGCAGCCGCCTGTGAGTGCGTGCCAGGAGCGTGCACAAGGGCGGGACATCCATGGACGTCCACCCGGAAATTCAGATCTGCGCTGGAGCCATCTTTCGGCTATAGTGCGGATCTGAAGGGGTTAATATAAGTACCTGTCCTGGGATCCAGCGATGTCCTCACCTGAGCTGATTCTTCCGTCTGCTTCGGGTGCAGGCACCGACATAAGTAAAGGAAACAGGCAGTGAAGCCTTTCGGCGTCACAGCCAGTTTCCTACTGCTCACACGCGAGTCGTGGTGCACCTTGTGAATGGTCCTGTAGTCTTCTGAGACCTGTCATGGGAGCCAAACTACCGGCTGAGATTGCTGCGGTGCATCTGACCGCAAGCTGGAGCAGGTGCCTGTCAAAACGAAGCACCCCCCCCCCCCCAGGTGCTAAATGTGGTGTGGGGGGGGGGGCATGCAAACATACTTGGGGTTGATTTACTAAAGGCAAATATACTGTGTACTGCAAGTGCAGTTGCTCTAGATCTGAGGGAAAGCTCTGCTGATTTCTATCGCCTAATCATGTGTAAGCAAAAATGTTGGGTTTTTTCCTTGCATGTGATTGGGTATTCTTTGCAAAGTGAAGCTTTACCTCATTTACTAAGCTCTGGAGCAACTGCACTTCCTCCTTCTCTACCCTTATTCATTCTGTGTGCTTTTGCTTAGCATTAGAGCAGCCCGAGTCTGCGCACCCCAAGGTATGCAGCATGCATTGCCTATACCTGCTTTCCCGCTCCACTTGCTGGTTGAGTCTTTCCCATTTGGGGACTGGCCTCAACTGGAGATGATTTTTACGCCTCCAAAATGCTTCCCTCAGCAGTGTCCTATTCAAGAAGGTTCCTACAAAGTGAACAGGGTTCCTGTGATTTATCCTGTCATTTTTCAACTTTACATGACCCCCCTGGAGAATAACCCCGTTTTCAGGGATACAGTATACAAGACGTCTTCTTTCCTAGTTTCTAGCTCCGAAATATGCCAAGAAATTTTCTCCCAATGGTCTTGGCACGGTAAGCACTTTGAGGTTTACCTATCAGCTACTGCATCTTTTGGGCTGTTGGATTCCCTGTTTGTACTTTCCACGGGTTCCTTCAGAGGTTTCCCTGCTTTTGGCTCCACCATTGCTAGGGGTAGATCAGACAAGTTATCATTTGAGCCTATGGTTTAAGGATAGGGTTTCTTCCTTCCTTTTTAAAAGCGCACACTCCACAAGATATTTGTGTGCTTCACTGACTTTTTAGCATGAGGCATCAGTTTTTCAGATTTGCAAGGCTGCCACCTTGGCTTGTGTTCACATGCTTGTTATGTTCTACCAGGTAGATGTTCAGATTTCCTCTGATGCTGTTTTTGGGCAGAAGGTGCTATAAGCTGCTCTCTGAGTCTGACAGCCCTTTTTTTTTTTTTTCCCCCCATTTGATACGTGAGCCTCTGGCTGCTGTGTTGCCCATCCCTCAGTTGGTCTGCTTTTGGACATCCCGTTGTTTGACTAAGATCCTATACGCTGTATTGTGCGATTTGGAAAGTAGGATTTTCAGCTTACCAGTAAAATCCACACGTCCCTCACTTCTGTTCTTATGATCTCCCTATTGCTTGCTACAAACCTGAGGATATTGGGGGCGGGCTATTTATACAGATGTCCCTGAGGTTCTCTCTTTTGCCGGTTAACATTCACCGGAAAGTAGCTACATACACTATATTGCCAAAAGTATTGGGACACCTGCCTTTACACGCACAGGAACTTTAATACTACAGTTTAAAGGAACTTACTCTGTAGGGTTCAATACTGAGTTGGCCCACCCTTTGCAGCTATAACAGCTTCAACTCTTCTGGGAAGGCTGTCCACAAGGTTTAGGAGTGTCTATGGGAATGTTTGACCATTCTTCCAGAAGTGCATTTGTGAGGTCAGGCACTGATGTTGGGTGAGAAGGCCTGGCTCGCAGTCTCTGCTCTAATTCATCCCAAAGGTGTTGTATCGGTTTGAGGTCAGGACTCTGTGCAGGTCAGTAAATCCTCCACCCCAAACTCTCTCATCCATGTCTTTATGGACCTTGCTTTATGCACTGGTCCAAATCATTTAGTGGAGGGGGGTTATGGTGTGGGGTTGTTTTTCAGGGGTTGTGCTTGGCTTCTTAGTTCCAGTAAAGGAAACTCTTAAGGCTTCAGCATACCAAGACATTTTGGACAATTTCATGCTCCCAACTTTGTGGGAACAGTTTGGGGATGGCACCTTCCTGTTCCAACATGACTGCTCACCAGTGCACAAAGCAAGGTCCATAAAGACATGGATGAGCGAGCTTGGGGTGGAGTAACTTGACTGGCCTGCACAGAGTCCTGACCACAACCTATAGAACACCTTTGGGATAAATTAGAGCAGAGACTGCGAGCCAGGCCTTTTCGTCCAACATCAGTGCCTGACCTAACTAATGCGCTTCTGGAAGAATGGTCAAACGTCCCCATAGACACTCCTAAACCTTATGGACAGCCTTCCCAGAAGAGTTGAAGCTGTTATAGCTGCAAAGGGTGGGCCAACTCAATATTGAACCCTACAGACTAAGACTGGGATGCCATTACAGTTCATGTGCGTGTAAAGGCAGGCACCCCAATACTTTTGGCAATATAGTGTATAACCATGGTGTAAGACCAAGATCCTGTGTCCTATACTTTACTCCAGGAAACTGATTTCACCAGTGAGTCAAAAAACCCATTTCTCTAAATTATCCATTGGTAAATGTAACATGGCACAGTTGCTTTTTTGAAGTCGTCAAGCAGTGTTCCAATAATGTTTGTTTGGAAAATGCAAAAGTAACAGTCCCAAATGTTTTAATTACACTGTCTCTTGTAATTAACAAGGATTATATAAATGTTATTCATTTATTTGGATGTGCATTAGTAATTGTAAATCTTGACGTTGTTGGATTCCCCAAAAGTGAATTCAAATCCTATTCACACTTGCCAGGAAACCCAGCCTTGTTGCTAGGCAACACATCATATTAAAATCGGCGCTAACACAGGCATGCTAGTTCACTGTTTGAAAGAATGAAAACAAGGTACATATTTTTTATTGAATTTTTCATGGTGAGGAAGTTGTTTTTTTTTTTTTTTTCCTCCTCTGTATTTTATTTGTAGTATTTCTTTCGATTTAAAGCTGCCACTGCTAATGAAGATTCAAATAGTTATTATATTGATAGAAACCGATGTATAGAGGAGTTGGAATTTCAAAGGTCAATTTTTTTTTTTTTTTTCATAATTTTTGTTGGCAATCCGCGGCACTGTTATAAAGAACTAAATTGTTCCTTTCAAAGTGTCCTTTTTGAGCGTTTGAAAAGTCAGGAAAAGCTGCATGAAACACAGTCACAAACATACCTTTTATGTTTGTAGTTCAATGTGGAATTCTTTGCTATAGACAGGCCAGGTCATGGCTGTGCTGAAATTCCAAAAGATAACTCAAGATGTAATGTTTTATGATTCCATAACTTGGTCCTTTATTCCTGAACTTACAGAAACTGGCCACAGATTCTGGTAGTAATTTGGCAGAAACTGAAATGATTTCCAACTGCTTCAAATTTGAGACTTGTCTACATTCAAAATGTCATGTATACTGAATATCTATTTATTAGTCCATCTATGGTATAAAAAGTATACACATCCCTGTAAAAATGCCAGAATTTTGAGATATAAAATATTAGACCAACATATATCACTTGTGATTTTTTTTTTACACCTTTTCAACCATTTGAAGACCAGGCCTATTCTTACACTTCTCTCCTATGTGTAAAAATCTATATATTTTTGCTAGATAATATATACACAGTGGGTAGAGCAAGTATTGAACAGGTCACCCTTTTTCTAGGTAAATATATTTCTAAAGGTGCTATTGACGTGAATTTCTCACCTTATGTCGCTAACAACTCATGCGATCCAACAATACAAAGACACCAAAACAATTAAGTTCAGAAATTAAGTTGTGTAATAAAATTGAATGACACAGGGAAAAAGTATTGGAACTTGCTAACTGAAATTTATTTAATACTTTGTACACAATCCTTTGTTGGTAATGACAGCTTCAAGACGCCTCATTTATGGAGAAACTAGTCACATGCGTTGCTCAGGTGTGATTTTGGCTCATTCTTCCACACAGTCTTCAAATCTTGAAGCTTCCGTGGGCCTCTTCTATGAACTCCGATCTATAGTACTTTCCATAGATTTTCTATTGGATTCAATTCAGGTGATTGGCTGGGCCATTCTAGCAGCTTTTATTTTCTTTCTTTGAAACCAATTGAGAGTTTCCTTGGCTTTGTGTTTTGGATCATTGTCTTGCTGAAATGTGCACCCTTGTTTCATCTTCATCATCCTGGTAGATGGCAGCAAATATTTATGAAGAATGTCTTGATACATTTTTCCAGTCATCCTTCCTTCAACGATATGAAGTTTGCCGGTACCGTATGCTAAAAAAACAGCCCCACACCATGATGCTCCCACCTCCAAACTTCACTGTTGGTATGGGGGCGTTTTTGGGGTGATGTGCAGTGCTATTTGATCTCCAAACATGGTGTGTATTATGGCATCCAGAGAGTTGAATTTTGGTCTCATCTGACCAGACTATATTCTTCCAGTATTTCACAGGCTTGTCTAAATGTTGTGCAGAAAACTTTAAACACGCTTCAACATGCTTTTTCTTCAGCAATGGAGTCTTGCATGGTGAGCGTGCATACAGGCCATGGCGGGTGAGTGCATTACTTCTTCTTTTCTTTGAAACAATTGTACCTGCTAATTTCAGGTCTTTCTGAAGCTCTCCACAAGTGGTCCTTGGCTCTTGGACAACTCTTCTGATAATTCTGTTCGTTCCTACATAGTAGGTAAGGCTGAAAAAAAGAAATAGTCCGTCCAGTGCAACCGGTGTAGCTTTACGTGTGTCAGTGTCTATAATGCTTTCCCATATCCCTCTATGTGTGGTTTTTAAGATATGCATCCAAGAGTCTTTTAAAAATACCCATACTCCCTGCAGCCACCACCAATTGTGGAAGAGAGTTCCACATCCTTATTGCCCAGACAGTGAAGAATCCCCTGTGCAGGTTAAGGTTAAACAGCTTCTCCTCCAGGATCATTTTGTGGCCCCATGTCCTCATACAATTCCTGGACTGAATAGTTTTTTTCCTATGCTGGGATCCCCATTGAGGTATTTGTAGATTGCTATCATGTCCCCCCTCAAGCGACGCATCTCCAGTGAGAATAAATTTAATGTTTGCAACCGTTCCTCGTAATTGAGGTCCTCCAGTCCTCTGATTAGTTTTATTGCCCTCATTTGGACTCGCTCCAGCACATCCATTCTGAGGACTGGTGACCAGAACTGGACAGAATACTCCAGATGTGGCCCAACCAGGGTTTTATAAAGTGGCAGAATTATAGTTTTATCCCTTTTTTATGCATGCTAATATTCTGCCCAGCTTGACATTTCATGCTATTGCTTAATCTGTTATCTATTATGACCCCCAGATCCTTCTCCATCTTTTATTCTCCCAGAGGTTTTCCACCTAGTGAATAATTAGCATTTATGTTTTTTGCCCCCAAGTGCATTACTTTACATTTCTCCACATTAAACCTCATTTGCCATTTGTCTGCCCACTCCATTATTTTATTCAGGTCATTCTGCAAAATTTCTATTTCCTGATGTGAGTTTATTGCTCTTATTTTTGTGTCATCCATAAAAACCGAGACTGAGCTATTTATCCCATACTCTATATCATTTATTAATAAATTGAAAAGAACTGGTCCTAAGACAGAAACTTGGGGTACTCCACTCTCCACTGCACACCAGTCTGAGTACATGTTATTTATCACTACCCTTTGGACACGTCTTTGTAACCATTCTTTTACCCAAGTGCAAACCTTATGGTCCATGCCTGCAGATCTCAGCTTGTGTATTAAGCGTTTATGGGGAACTGTATCAAATGCTTTTGCAAAATCCAGATACACCACATCTACAGGCCTCTCCTTATCTAGATGCCAGACCACTTCCTTGTAGAATTCTAGCAAATTGGTCTGGCAGTAACGACCTTTCGTAAACTCATGCTGATTACTACTAATGATTTTCTTTTCCTCTGTAAATCTTTGCATATAGTCCCTAATCATCCCCTCCAATAATTTACCCACTATTGATGTTAAGCTGACTGGCCTGTAATTCCCAGGAATAGGTCTCTGTCCTTTTTTGAATATTGGTACCACATTGGCTTTTCTCCAATCAACTGGTACCAATCCTGTCATTATGCTGTCCACAGAGATTAGCAACAATGGCCTGGCTATAACCTGACTGAGTTCTATGAGGACTTTCGTGTGTAAGCCATCTGGTCCTGGTGGTTTGTGTTAAGTTTATTAAGTCTTTCCCTGACTTCGGTCTCTGTTAGCCACGAGGGAATGTCCTGTGTTGTGCCATTACAGTATAGTCATGGTCGTTAAACCCTAAATCCTCTGTCAGAAATCTTATTTTAAGGTAACTCCCACAGGTCATCCACAATCTGGTTGTCAGCTTGCTCTCTCTTCATCTATTTCCCCCTACTATTGTTCTCAGTCGTCTGGTGATGGTCCTTGTTATGGTGGACTTGGGTCCTTCTGACTTTGTTTCACTTCTCACTTGATGGTATGGAATTTACTGCTCATAACACTCACCCATGTTTCTTGCATTAGCATGTTTCCACCGGCCACCCATCTTTCAACTGGTGCTATATCCCAATTGACACTTTTCAGAAGAATTTGGATTATCCTACTTAATACACTTATAATAATTTTTTCCACTTAGATCTTTTTTGGCAAGCTTACACCTCAGGTCACTATATTCATCTTTTGGTGACGGAGGGTCTGTGGAGTGCCACCGGTGTGCTCCTGCGTTGCGGGCGAATGGCCATCTCAGCTCCTGGGCCATACGGCATCCTTCGCTTTGGTTTCATGCACGCCACGCATCAATATGCCCTATTTTTTGTGAGTATTTCAAATCTACTCTCATCCTTCTCTCATAGTGCTTTATCTCACTTTAAACTTAAACTGAGTCATCTTACATGTGTTTTTTGTAGATATATCATAGCATCCGCCCCTGAAGAAGTGTTATATACACGAAACGCGTCGGGCATTCAGGATGTGGCTTCATGCCCAATGGGATCTTTTCTATGACCCATTTACATCTACATCTATCATTTATGTACCAATCAATTTTTTGTTTATGCCGCCTAGTTTTGTTATATATGCGTGTGTGTATTCATTCAATCTTATTTTCAATTTACAATCCTTGATGTTGTCAATTTTATAGATTCATGCACAGATATGAACCATGACACTACTATTATGCCATTGAGCCTGTACAATTATTTTGAACAATCATTTCTCATATGTACTGTATGCACTTCTGTCAATAAACATGTTCATATGTTTTTACCTCATGGGTTAACTGCCTCATTTAAAGTCCCAACTCCCTTGTTTTTTTGTTACTGAACCCGGGATGGAGACACGTCTTTGGACGTGCCTCATTTAAAGTCCCAATAACCCCCTTCTTATCTTAGAAATCTTGTGAGGAGCACCTGGTCATGGACGGTTTATGGTGAAATGATGTTCTTTCCACTTCCAGATTATGGTCCCAATAGTGCTCACTGGAACATTCAGAAGTTTAGAAATCCTTCTGTAACCAATGCCATCAGTATGTTTTGCTGCAATAATTTGCTTTTACCCATCATGAGGTGTTTCTTGTGTGACACATTTTTATAGGCCATCAGTTGAGACTGAACCAGCTGATATTAATTTGCACTGACAAGGGGCAGGATTGCTTTCTAATTACTGATAGGCTTCAGCCTGTGTCTTGGCTTTCCATGCCTTTTGCACCTCCGTTTCTTCATGTGTTCAGTACTTTTTCCCTGTCATTCCATTTTATTACACATAACTTAATGTCTCTTTGTATGTTTGGATTGCATGGGTTGTTACCTGTGAAAATTTCATGTCGTCATCACCTTTAGAAATATATTTACCTAGAAAAAATGTGACATGTTCAATAATTTTACCTGCTGTGTATGTATATTCTCTTTTTAAGCTGAGGCGCTAGAGAATAAAATGCTGTTCAATGCAATTTTTTGCAGTGGTTTTTCAAACACAATTTTTTTTTTTTTTTTTGACAAATTACACCTATAATGCAAAAAACAATATATAACCCCGTTTTTTTTGGTATAGTATAAAAGATGATGTTATGCCGCGTAAATATATACCGAACATGTCACACTTTTAAAACTGCGCAAGCTCGTGGGGTGGCGACAAACTACGACACTTAAAAAATCTCCATAGGTGACACTTAAAAAATGTTTGCAGGTTACCAGTTTAGAGTTACAAAGGAGGTCTTTATAGAGACATCTGGGGTCTATAAATCCCCGTTCCGAGGTTGTGACTGCAGACTTCGGGTTCCGGTGACCTCATTGCCGGTGATGCAAGTTTCTAATTTTTCGCCGCGGCTTTCGGTCTCCTGTCACGGAATCTCACTGACATCTGGGTACCCCAGTACATCCCTTCTGCCCGGAGCCTAGTATGCACTTCATAGCACCATGTTAAGTTTTTACCTATTTTCGTAATAAATTATGACTTTGGCTTTTGGCTTCATCTGGCATTTAGCCCATTGCATACATTATATTCCTCAGAAGATATCTATATGCTTCCCTAGGAGCGCATGGCTAGTGTTGTGTTACTAGGGTTCCTTTGCCACTATCCCAGTGGTCACTTTGAGGCTGCTCTTTTTGCCGCAATCGTAGTGCTTTTCTCTCTGGCTGCTGATATCTATGCAGATGGTGATGTTACAGTCCAGTGCCTTACATGCTTGATTATGTCGCATGTTGGGAGTTTCCGTATCCTAGGTCGGAGTGTAGGATGAAGGGTATGCTGTATTAGTCACAGGTGTGGTTCTTAGTATTTTGTGTACTGTTGACTGTTAAAGTAGAACTATGGCCAAAACTTTTTTTTCATCTTTAATATAGTAAGGGATGGCTATAACCCCTGTTAGATTTTTCACCATCTGTGTCCCATCGTGGAGATTTTCCTTCACTTCCTGTCCCATAGCCAAACAGGAAGTGGGAGAAAATCCCTGCAAATTGAGGGAATTTCTTTTGGACCCCCCGGTCACCAGAACTTGTGTCCTAATTGGAAGATTTGCCCTCTATTACTTATCTGGGGACAACCCAAATTTGAGATATTTTCTTTTACTTTTGCTTCCGCTTTCAATGATAATGGTAAACAAGACAAATGGAGAGGGTGAGTCTCCCTAACTGGTAGCACAGGCAGAATTAAAAACCTGACAGGTGTTCTAATCCCTCTCCACTCTACCCAAAACTAAAAAAAACCTTTTTCCTTTTTAGTTACGGTATATTTTAAGTCACTGTCTTGTAATGATGTTTTCTCATGCAGAATATGAATGAATAATAAAAAATGAATGCAGTTCTCATTCCCCTGCAACCAAACACTTAGCCATTCTGAATGAACATCCCATACGGGCAGACAGATACAGTGACAGGAAGAATCAGTGAACTACCTTGGTGCTCCACTGCACCGTTGTAGTTCATTTAGAACTACAAGCCGATACAAGGCTGTGTGAATGAATGATGCAGCCGTATGGATTTTGTTTTCAAATAGTGCCTGCTAGTATGGGGAACTTCTCCCCAAACTGTTGTCACAGGGAGTGCAGGGGTGGAGCAGTGGCTGCAGCATTGGAAGCCTGTTCCATCCTAAAAACAGGTGGAACATGTACCCAAAGCTGAACTTGTCATTTAAATATAGCAAAGCAAAGGGTGGCACGACTGTCGGGAAGTTTGATGAGAACCTCCGCCAAACATTGGGAATGTCCTTTGACAGAGCTCGACAAACCCCAGGCTGCGTACACCCAATGTGTGCCACCCCCAAAACCCCCCACTATGTATCCTGGGCCTGCAGATGGGTAAGCGGGCATAGTGGGTGCTGCCAGGTAGAGGGGAGGGAAGAGAGCAGATGCACACCCTCTGCTCCAAAGCGGATGAGGTGAAAGCGATCGCGTATGGCATCTTAGCGAGGCCTCCAAAGTGCAGCCCCATGGTTTATTTGCTTGTCTCCTCCATGCCAAACTCAGTCCGACCGAGGGCTTCCGGTCACACCGCTTCCTCGAGCGATATTGTGTAACAATACTTTTAGCAAGCGATGTGCTTCCTGGGTCATCTTCAGCATTGCTGTCATTTTATCTCTACATATTGCAAAACCCTCTGAGTGTTTGGAAAGTACGTCACTCGTTGCACCGTTGCGGGGTAATGGCATACCTGACCTTCTATGTATATGGTTGTTTTGGGGTTTTTTTCTGCATTTTTTTTACCTTCCAGTAGCCAGCCTCATACATGCAGTGTCTTGAAAAATTATTTATACCCCTTGAAATTTTCCACATTTTGTCATGATAGAACCAAAAATGCAAATGTATTTTATTGAGATTTTAACACACAATTCACATAATTGTAAAGTGGAAGGAAAATGATAAATGGTTTTCAAAATATTTTACAAAAAAATATGTGAAAAGTGTGGCATGCATTTGTATTCAGCCTCCTTTACTCTGTTACCCCTAACTAAAATCTAGTGGAACCAATTGCCTTCAGAAGTCACCTAATTAGTAAATAGAATCCACCTGTGTGTAATTTAATCTCAGTATAAATACAGTTGTTCTGTGAAGCCCTCAGAGGTTTGTTAGAGAACCTTGGTGAACAAATAACATCATGAAGGCTATGGAACACACCAAACAGGTCAGGGTTAAAGTTGAGGAGAAGTTTAACCGCTTCCGGACCGCCGTACGTCGTTTGACGGCGGTACTTTGAAGTGGAATACCGTTGTTATGGTAGCAGATAGCTACCATAACCCCGGTATCTTTTTTTTCAGGAGGCGATTCATGGCGGCAGTTTGCTGCATGCCGCCAGGCCTTCGCCAATTTGAAGAGGAGTTGAAATTGGGACTGGACAAACCACACAAGGTATCGGAAGTACTACAATAAACAAGTGGTTCCAAGAGATTGTTTGGAGACTCCCGAAGTGTCTTGTTGACATAAATATGACTCTAATTTAATGTGTGTCCACCTAAGATAAATGATTAATCCACTGAAGACTTCCGTTAACCAAGGTGATCTAAAATCAATCCCCATTGTCTCATTTCCTCCGACTTATGTTTACGTACGGTGTGAAAAGTGTATAAAAAAACATTTTATAAAACTTTTGGTAAATAGTAAA
>BLSH010234818.1:73925-84493 GCA_018402905.1 Glandirana rugosa | reverse complement strand
TCCGGTCACGGCTCATTCTACCCGGGCGGTTAGTACTTCCTGGGCCTTCAGACACCAGGCTTCGGTGTAACAGGTGTGCAAGGCGGCCACTTGGGCCTCGGTTCACACTTTCACTAAGTTTTACAAAGTTGATGTGTTTGCATCTTCGGATGCTGCTTTTGGCCGCAAAGTTCTGCAGGCGGCAGTGTAGGAGCGTCTGGCGCCTCCTCAGAGGTTCAGTTGGGTACAGTTGTTTTGCGTTTACCCACCCCTCTTTTTTGACACAGCTTGGGGACGTCCCCACAAAGTCATGAAGAGCTGCGTCTGTCAGTGAACGTAGGAGAAAAAGGGATTTTATTAAAACTTACCATAAAATCCTTTTCTCCGAGTTCACTGACAGACGCAGCACCCACCCCTCTGGGCTCTGTTTTGGTACGGCTTGTGTACAAACTGGAGGGCTCCTCTGTGAGGGGGGTTTTAATGTAGGAAAAGAGAACGGCCCCCAGGGGAGGGGCCAGCTGATTTCTTTTCCCTGCCTAGTTAACTCCTGGTAAGACGAACATAAAAACCCACAAAGTCATGAAGAGCTGCGTCTGTCAGTGAACTCGGAGAAAAGGATTTTACGGTAAGTTTTAATAAAATCCCTTTTTATCACTTTCCTTCCACTTCATAATTATGTGCCACTTTGTGTTAGTCTATCACATAAAATCAATTTACGTTTTTGGTTGTAATGTGACAAAATTCAAGTACAAGGTGTATGAATACTTTTTCAGAGTGCTGTGTATATATACCCAAACTCTATATTGCATAGGGAAGTAACTATAGGCAGACAGGACAACATATTCTGTTCTGTAGGAGCTCTGCTTTATACCCCTAAAATTCTAAAAAAAATTCTAAAAGTGCAGTCTTATAATGAAAAGGAAACACATAAAATTGTTCAGCGTGTAATTTTTTTTATGAGAATGACTGAATTTAATTGTCTCTAATCATTGGATTCTTCCATTAAGACATAAAATAGAAGCAACATTATTGACACAAATATAAAGAGATGCAGTCCTATTTTTACAGCTGTTGTAATACGCCAAAACACCCTTGTCACTGCTGTATGGCTCCTTCACCCGCTATTCTCTTCTCATGAATATAAGGAAACACGGGTTGCCATGGAAACATTTGCTTTTATGGTACTTATGGTGAATAGGCTACACTTCACGCCTGCCTCTCTCATCTAAACAGAATCCTTCTTGTAGCCAAGCCTTGCCCATCTGCTGTAGCCCTGCAATGGAAAATATGAACCCCTTCATTGTACTGTACTATGCCACCCTATACAACTGTACATGGAGTATTATGTCATAACTTTTTATAGTATTTTCTGTTGCCATGTGTTCCATATTAATGTTTCTAAATATAGCAGAAGAAATATATGCACGTTCACTTGGTCCTAAGGGTTAAAGTATTTTTTATTTACTATAGATATTACTTGTTTGATTACACCTGATGCTTTTTTAATTAAAAGAAAAATTGAAAATGCATTTAAATGCAAATTAATGCTAAGTTTTATTGTTTGAAAGGACAGGTGTACCAAAAGAAGAACGTTCTCCCTTGAAAATACTTTAACGTTTCTAATTATTTTCTTAGGAAAATAATTAAATACATTTTTTTATGTATGTTTATGGCTAAATCCCCCCCACCCCCCCCAAAAAAAAAACAAAACAGTTACCTGTAAGGTAATGGCATGCTTGCGTTTTTCCAGGGGGCCACTGCTTAATATTAAGATGACTTCCTAATCATGGCTTCTTTCATTTAGAACATTTTATTTTGTGTGTGTATATATATGTGTGTGTGTGTGTGTGTGTGTATGTATGTATATATATATAAGGCCAGGGATAGCTGCACTTAAAAATGTATTAAAGTATATTCACATACAAACAGATTACATATTGTTCCACAAATTGTGTATATATATATATATATGTGTATGTGTGTGTGTGTGTGTGTGTGTATATATATATATATATATATATATATATATATATATATATATATATATATAATATTACAGTTGTGATCATAAGTTTACATACCCTGGCAGAATTTATGATTTCTTGGCCATTTTTCAGAGAATATGAATGAGAACACAAAAACATTTTCTGTCACTCATGGTTAGTGTTTGGCGGAAACCATTTTTTATCAATCGACTGTGTTTACTTATGAGCACAACTCTGTATGTATATGTGTGTATATATATATTATTTTTGTTTATTTTCTTATTTTTTAATTTAATTTCTATGTTCGTTATATTGGCATGGTAAAGATCATATGCACACACACACACACACAATTTTGCAGTCATTAGAATAATGGCAAGTGATCCTGCCATGACTGTCCTTGTTTAGGCTGTTAGAGTTGCAATGCTCTGTCCCTGTCTTCAATTGTGCTCCTGTGTTGTCCCCATGTCACACGTGCTTCTGGGGGAGATTATAAGTGGCCATGTCGAATGCACAGACATTGCTGCCAGTTTCACAAGCCCTACCCTAAGCAATGACATGCACCTATAGACAGGATGCAGCTAAAAGAAGCTGGAGGAACTGAGATTAAAATAGGTGAAAATAATTATTTTCTAAAAGAAAATCACGGCAATTGTTTTGATAGACTTCGCAAACTAAATGCCACCTAGCTAGGTTTAGATATTCGCAATTTTTCCATTTGTTAACATTAAAAAAGGTCTTGTTGCATTTATGTGATGACCTCATATGCTGCTAGACTGAAATTCTTTTTTTTTTTTCTTTTCTTTTTTTTTTTTTGCATAAAAAGCTTTTTAAATAACATGGTGTAAAGTTCTGTACATTTTTGCCTTTTATTGGACAAAGCTGTCCTGCATCTCTCTAGCCGTTATGTTTTATTCTTTTAGTTTGTTGGTTGGCAAAATATGCAGGATACTCTGGAATAAGATCGATAAATGAATGCATTTCATTTAAAGGCACGGTTCAACATTTTTGGGTTCCACTTTACATTTGTGCTAGTTCTTTTTATAATTTTTGCTTCAAGCTATAAAACTGAAATTAATCAATGAAATCATGAAATGTTTTAGGTGATGAGAACAGCTATAGTTGTTGATAATTTCAGTGTGTACCTAATACCCCAGCTAGTGCATGACAGTACCACATCCCAATAGTATTAGGGCTGGTTCACACCATAAAAATGCACTCCAGATCCGTCCCGGATACAATTCTGCACGTGCGTTTTTGGCGCATTCCAGTGTGTTTTTGATGCATTTCCGGATACATTTCAGGCACTTTTTTTTTCTTATTTTCTCCCCTTTTTTTCCACTATACTAGGGTCCAGTGCATTTTTGATGTGCCCCAGTGGGTTTTTGATGCATTTTACTGCGTTCCAGTACAGTCCATTGCTGGTAAAATTCAACATGTTCTACTTTTTTTTCTGGAACTGGAAAGCACCAGAACTGACTGCCCTGGTGTGAACTATGCCATTGGAAACCATATAACCTACTATCCATGCGTTTTTCATGCAGAAGAAAAACTCATTGGACTGCATGTTGTGTGAACTGGCCCTTAAAGTAAAAAGAACCAACAGGGGAAAACAGGGGAGCAATGACTTTCAGGTACCAAATAAAGTAAATAAACAAATTGTATAAATAGAAAAAGTAAATAACATTTTTTATTAATATTAAAGCTTAATGGGGGCGTGGTCTGAACATGGCTGGATAGAGACGTGCTTTTCATTAGCTCCTGACCGTCTCCTCAACATCCCTGCTTATCTGATCTCACCCCGTGAGATATGACCTCCACCAAGAAGAGACAGACGAAATACAGCTCCCAGGCTACTGGCTCATCCAAGGAGGGGAACTGAAGAAATACTTCGCTAAATAGCCTACAACCAGCAGCTCTAAAATGGCGGTGGCACATGGCTCACGTATGGAGACACGAGGCGGCCCTTCCTCCCCGACTACCTCCTTGAGCTCGGACTCATTTGCAGAGCTCCCACCGGACCTCTGGCTAGCGACATGGGACTCACCATCCCCTCCTCTCACCCTGAGGGCCAACGAAGAACTACTGTCCCTGCTGCTTGTGCTGCCTACCAAGGTGCACATTGAAGGCCTCATTGGCCGCGTGGAGGCAGCTCACCGTAAGGAGCTCCAAGCAGTCAAAACAGACATTAAACTCTGTTAGATAGAATCACTGCTTGGGAGGGATCCCTTTCCACCACGGAACGCCGCTTAACCGAATTGGAAACAGCGCAGACATCCCAGGCAGACATCGCCACTCAGCTGGACAACTACAGCTGAAAGGAATGGAGGACCGGAGCCGAAGGAACAACCTTTGGCTCCGGGGCATCCCTGAAGTGACGGTAGCGGAGGACTTGGCTGCCACAGCCGCTGAGCTCTTCAGGCGCATTGCAGGGGATTCTCACCCGACGGAGCTGGAGTTTGACAGAATACACACAAACCTTGGCGCCTCAACCCACTGATCCCGCACAGCCTAGAGATGTTATTTGCAGGCTGCATCACTACACACACAAGGAGGCCATCCTCCGCAAAGCATGGGAAGCGGGAAACCAGGACTTCGATGAGGCACAGGTGAAGGTATTGCCAGATATCCCCAGGGCTACACTCCAACGCAGGTCCCTACTCTGTCCTATCCTGGAAATGGCGAGACAACAGCATAACATACCGATGGCGCTACCCATTGGCGGTGACATTTCAGAAACCCCAGGGATCATATACCCTTCGAGTGCCAGGAGAGCACCCCACCCTTTTCACCTTCATGGTCATGACCCGGTATCGGTGCCAAACTGGCTGGCACTCCTCCCATGTCCAAGGACCAGCCAAGGCAAGTACCACAAGCTGGGATGGACCCCAGCCTAGGCCTTAAAGGTCCCGCCGCTGATCCAGGGGGCCATCTGGTGAACGTGCCCGAGAAGCCCAATTCTGTGAGATCAAGGTATGTGATAGACTGACTCCTGATATAGACTACTTGGTTTTTCCTGTGGATTTACTACATACCGGCAACCTACAGAGACTGTGGAGGGCATTTACAACCCCCCTCTGACAACCTATAGCCACTGGGACAATCGCTTCACTTTTCCTACCCAGCAGCAACTAGCACCTTGTTGGATTGCGCTTACACTTCCATGGCCCCTACTAGAGCCTTTAGACAGACATTACACCCTAAGGGAGACTCCTCATTGGCAATTACCACCTGGAGCAGGGTCCCCAGCACGGAGATATCCCCCTTCTATGCTTAAACAGCCGGACCGCAACCTTACAGTGCAGTTCTATACAATCCCGAAGCGGTCGTTTGCGTGCACATACTCTTCCCCCCCCCGATCTCCTTGCATCTTACGCCCCACAACATTCGAGACTTTGCTGTGATTTACAGGGGGATACGGTGCACTGGCCTCTTAGATGGAGCATCAAAGGGGATATACTGTGTGCTCTCCTATACCCGGGTATGCTACATCTTGTCCAGCCCCTTACTCATCATAGACACTCCGGAACTTTTATATGGTGATCTTGGATGTTCTTGCCGCCTTTCTATGGAGAGCCGCAGTTGATGCATATATGAAGACATTGCGATACTCTGGCTATGAGACAGTGGAGGATATCTTAGACTGCTCTAATACCCAAGGAATACCTCTTTTGAGCCCTCCATGCAATATACCAACATGGTAGGGGCAGCAGGAAGGAGGCTCCTACCCACAGTATTACGCGGCAGCCTGCAAGCTCCTTAAAGAGGAGTTGCCGAACTCTGGGACTATATGGAATACGCCAGCGGACCCTGCATGTTGTCCTCCATAGGAAGAGGGCTTAGAGGATTTCCATCCCCTTACCACCAAATGCATCTTACTTAATATCTCTTTATTATATGTGGATCTTTACAGCCAATTCATTAGTTACCTACCCACATAACATATCCGCCCTTAGGGGTACGCTGAAGGAACATGTTAGGGGGGGGGGGCCCGTCGCTTTGGGGGGCGTGCCTGCCTCTAGCTGAAAACTCAGGGATGCTCTCTTATTTTATTTAATGATGTTGTTTGATATGTCTTGCATGCATGAGACACCGCAGGGATGGGGGGGGGGGGGTTGGACTCGTCCTTGTGCGTGCCACCTTCACCCACTTCCCCACTTAGGCCTGCCGTGCTGCCACAGGTGGTTGGCACGAGCATTCATGCAAGTAAAAACACTTGCAAACTTAGTTGGTGCATACTGCCGTAGCCTGAGTTTTTCGGCAGCTCGGACAGTATCCCACCTTTTTCTTTATTTTCATATTTTTATCCGATTTGCCCTTTTCTATTTCTCCTTCAACTCCTTTCTCCCTTCTGAACTCTTATCTTTATTCTCTTTCCCCTGTGCGAGGTGGTGATGGATAGTCTTAAATTGTTATCGCTAAATGCCAGAGGCCTCAGTACCCCCGAAAAGAGACGTATTTTACTTGCTGACCTTAAGCGTGGCCACATAGATGTGACATTTATTCAGGAAACACATTTTAGGAACGATAAACTTCCCATTCTCAGAAATAGATTCTACCCCCCTGGTCATTCTACCAACATTGAAGCCAAATGGAAAGGGGTGTCCATACTTCTATCAGGCAAAATCCCGTGGTCATGCACAGACATACGCAAAGATCCTCTGGGACGGTATCTTTTCATAAAAGGGAAAGTGGGAGAAACAATGGTGACCCTCACCCCGAATTATGCACCAAACACCCACCAGGATGTTTTCCTCAAGCACACCCTAAGCCTGCTTGCGGACTTCCAGGAAGGCCAATTGATACTCTGAGGGGACATTCCCCTGATCCCTTCAACTGACACCTCATCAGGTCCCTCCCCAGTACCCCCCCACGTTAGGAAAAAAATAGCACAATCCCTCTACAGGGCCCACTTGATTGACGTTTGGAGACTGCAACACCCAGGGGAACGAGACTACTCATTTTACTCCCCCCCCCACATAAACTTTACTCTAGAATTGATTTCTTTCTGATTCCCCATGGCCAACTACATGCGGTTCGGGATACACATATTGGAAATATCACGTGGTCCGATCACGCCGCAATTTCCCTGACCTATGCTCTCTCCGACATGAACTTCTCTAGACCCAGATTCCGGCGTCTAAATGATAGCCTCCTACAATTCCCAGAGGTCCTGACAGATGTCACGCAGGAATTACACCACTATTTCAACATTAATGACTATGAAGGATGTGACCCTAGATTCCTGTGGGAGGCGCATAAAGCCGTTATCAGGGGAGTACGGATTAAACATGGAGCGCGTATTAAAAAAGAACACAGCCAACACTTAACCTCCTTGTTAGAGAAATTACATACATTGGAAGCGAAACATAAACATGTGTCCACACCCGCATTAGACACTGAAATTATGCTGCTCCGCAACCAGATTTCGGGAGCTTTTACACTACAGAGCTAAAGCTGCTTTGCAATCCTGCCAAAAAATTGAATAGGAATCCAGTGATAAATGTGACAAACTACTGGCTTACCTTGTCAGGGAATGCAAATTATCCTCATACATTCCTTGCATTGCCACCCCAGGAGGCAACAAAGTCACGCTTCCCAAACAGATCTCGCAGATGTTCGGGGACTTTTACTCAAAACTCTACAACCTGCCTGACCGAACCCCCCCCCCCAGACTGACATTGATGACTACGTCAAGACGTCGCTCCTCCCCTCGTTATCTGAAGAGGTCCAAACAGAATTGAACTTGCCAATTACATTAGAGGAATTGCAGAAAGCTGTGTTATTGACTAAGCGGAGAAAGGCTCCCGGCCCAGACGGCTTCACCTTGTCCTATTACCAAACACTCTTACCGACTCTAGGCCCCCATATGGTCAAGCTCTACAACAACATAAAGGCTGACAAACCCTTCCTCCGGAACTCATTGAGAGCACGTCTCTGTGATTCCTAAAGAAGGTAAAGACCCCACACAGTGCAGTAGCTATAGGCCCATCTCCCTCCTGAATAGATTTGAAATTATTCACTAAAATCCTTGCAACTAGATCTGCAACCCCTAATACATCTGGACCAAGTGGGCTTCATCCCAACTAGGGAAGCAAGGGATAACACGACGAAAGTCCTTAATCTAGTTCACGTGGCCTCAACGACCCGTACGCCATGCGTCTTTCTCCGTTCATGTTCTCCGTGCTCTGCCGTATAGCTCTGGGAGATTCCATGATTGACTGTATAGCGGCTATATACTCGCATCCCACTGCCCAGGTAAAGGCCAACGGCGTCCTATCTGACCCGTTCACAATCACCAACGGTACACGGCAGGACTGCCCGCTCTCCCCCCTCCTTTTCGCCCTCTCACTAGAGCCCTTCCTTTGCAAAATCAGAATGAACACCAACATTCAGGGTCTGGATGTTTGGTAAAACTCCACACAAGATCTCCGCCTATGCGGACAACTTACTATTAACTTTCACTAATCCTATAATCTCTCTTTCTAACCTCATGCAAGAATTTGATACCTATGGCCGGTTAGCGAATCTCAAAATGAACTTCAACAAATCATAGAAGATGGGATTAGCGGTTCCCAGCGACCTCCTGCAGACACTACAATCCAATTTTCGATTCAAATGGACCCCCACAGTGTTGAAATATCTAGGCACCTATATACATCACCCGCACTTTTGATTTGAATTTCCCTTCTCTGGCGGCTAAAATCCGTACCTTACTAGACCACTGACACAAAGGACTGCACTCCTGGTTTTGGAGATGCAACCTTTTAAAAATGTGTATCCTACCTAAATTTATTTTTCTGTTTCAGGCACTACCAATCAAAATTCCCCCAACCTATCTTAAGCAAATACAGTCCCTATTCACTCGCTTTATATGGGCTCATATAAAAGCCCAACTCCCCCGATTGCACCTAGCTCTACCTAAACTAATTTGGAGGTCTCGCAGTGCCAAATATTAGAAAGTATTATCAGGCAGCACATGTAGGCAGGATCATTGACTGGAGAAGACACATGGACCGCAAACTTTGGGCACAGATAGAACAGAAACAGACACACATACCCCTGAAAGGAGCACGTTGGTGCTACAATTCTATCACCGTGACCTAAAAGCCCACCCGTTTATTGGCACCACTCTTCGCCTCTGCTCCCAGGGCATCAGGAAAGCATTGCTGACGTCATTAGACTCTCCATTATACCCTATCCTGGGTAACCCACTCTTACCCCTGGGCCTTCTTACACAAGATTACCAACACTTACAAGAGACTCGTCTTGATCGAGCCGCAGGCTTTCTGCGAGATGGCCATTGGCCCACTATCACCACACTGAGGGACCATACCACTTACCGTTCTGACGTGCACTTAGATTGCACGATTTCCTACACTCTCTATACAACCCAGCAAGGTTTCACCGCTCCTTGGCGACGTTTGAGGAATACTGTTCAGATTCTGACGACTTAACACAAGTCCTGTCCAAATCCTACACCTTACTGAACACACCGGTGGACCAACCACATTTACCATGCCTGACCAAATGGGAGTCAGACCTTGAACGTACCTTTACGACGACCCAAGTTCAGGACATAATCCGCTTCACTTTTAAATCGTCCATATGCACTAAGGTCTAGGAAGCAGATTTCAAATTATTAACCAGGTAGTATTCCCCACAAGATCTTTACTGGCGTTGTCTGGAACATAGAGGCACCCTATTAAACATCTTCTGGTCGCGGCCCCAACTCGCAACCTATTGGTTGACCATACATACTGTCATGCAAAAATTCACGAAACATATCCCAAAAGGCCCTGCCTTCTTCCTTCTCCATGTTTCCCAGATTTCTCCCAAAAGTTACAGTAGATCCATACTACGACACCTGCTAAACGCAGCCAAATCTTGCATCTCTCTCCACTGGAAAAAACAAGACCTGCCATTCATAGCCTGCTGGTTCCGCAAAGTAGAGCAGATTAATAGAATGGAGGATTTGATCCTAACTTCGCAGCACAAACGCGAACAATATACTAAGACATGGGGGTTCCAGAATATGTTCACTCTGACTGTAGAAGGCAAAGCTCTATTTAGTACCACACCTTCTTGAAATCCACAGTATTCACCAAACCTGATGGCCTATTGACCACATCACTAGACACCATCGTCGCCTTGCACACTCTCCCTTTTCTTCCCCCCACCCGTTTTTTTTTTTTTTTTTTTTTTTTTTTTTTTTTTTTTTTTTTGCCCACCCCCCTTCTTTTCCCTCTCACACGTTCCGCTGCTACCACAGATCACTACACCAGTTATCCGGTAGTCCAAACCACTTATGACACCTAAAGTTCTTCCACACCATGATTTATCTCGAAACGGAAGATGTCAGTCTCACTTGTATAAGACCTTGGGGGTACAGAATCATATAACAAGCGCAAACACGACGCTTCAATCCTAGTTTAGGAGGTAAGATAATTAGACGAGATGAAACGCCTTGGTCGTCCGATACTTACCGTCCAGAACAAAAAAGGTCACCTCTCTCTACGTTCTAAACCGACGCAAATCGTCCACAGCATCATACCTAGATGACATTGAAAACCCTCTTTAGACCCTTTGTACCTCTTCCTTCTT
>BLSH010234818.1:50600-64312 GCA_018402905.1 Glandirana rugosa | reverse complement strand
AAAAAAAAAAAATATATATATATATATATATATATATATATATATATTTTTTTTTTTTTTTTTTTGCAAAATTGTCACTTTTTTGTTTATAACGGCGATCAGAAATGACGCAGAGGTGGTCAAATACCACCAAAAGAAAGCTCTATTTGTGGGAAAAAAAGGACGCAAATTTTGTTTGGGTACAACGTCGCACGACCGCGCAATTGTCAGTTAAAGTGACCCAGTGCCGAATCGCAAAAAATGCTCTGGTCCTAAAGGGTGAAATCCTTTCAGGGCTGAAGTGGTTAAGGACTGACTGAAAATATTAAATATTGATTTCACTATTGTTATAGTATATTTTCAAGCTTATTTTTTTGTTTGTTTTTTTTTTTTTTTAGATTCTACGCCAGAGATTCGGGACTTCTAAAGTTTAAAATCCAGGCTGGCCTTCTTGGACGACCCATCAACCACACAGTGCGCAGGCTTGTGGCTTTTACCTTTCATCCGTTTGAACCATTTGCAATTTCTGTACAGAGGACTAATGCAGAATATGTAGTGAACTTTCACATGAGACATATATGTACATAGCAAAAGTATGGACTTCATGCCTTTCTGCCTTAACTCTACTTTTTTTTTTTTCTATTTTCTATTTTTTTATCGTGTTTGTTAAAAACCAAATGAGACTGTGGAGCTCCATAACATTGCATTTCCACAATACTCCAAGGTTTCCAAATTTACCACCGTGACCTGCATAAAAACATACTCTGGTAACATGCATAATGTTTATGTAAAGCTTTAGAGGACTAATTCAAAAGTTGTCCTTGTAAATAGAAAATGTCCAGCAAAGAGAAAGCAGCAAAATGCTGTCATTTGTTATATTTCTTAAAAATCACTGTCACTTTCATGCACTTTAATGAAGGCTTCTACCCAGAATCAATTGGCTTAGAATGCATGGTGAAAGACCTCAGGGCCAACTTCTTCTTACCCGCAGCTTCTATGTGAGCATGCTGATTTTCATGTCTTGTTATTTTACAGTTTCCCCAAAGAAGCCATTGATGCTGGCACCAAACTAATATATGAGAGCATTAGCATAAGGCTCAAGAGGCTGGATCATATATTTAGGTCTGTTAAGTTACTGAATTGCACCTTTAGCCCCGATTCACACCAGTGCGGCTTTGAAGTCGCACTACTTCAGCGCAATTTGCACTTCCGCTTTTATAGCAGCTGGCGATGTAAGAAGTCTATTCAAGCTTCAGTGAAATCCCAAAAAAGTAGTGCAGGAACCTTTTTCAAAGTCGCTGTGGCTTGAGAGACAACTATTTGAACGGTTCCATTGCCGGCAATGGGGTGTGACTTGCCATGCAATTTTGAACTGACAAATCGCACCGGCGTGAACCAGGTCTTACTCTTCATCTTTTAAGGCTGGGTTCACACTATTGCGAATTGGATGTGGTTTGACCGCATCCAATTCACAGTAGCAGGAAATTTTGTCCGGCTCTCTATGGAGCCGGTTCACATATCTCCAGTGTGAATTTTCACAGGAGCCCTGTGCGACTTTTGGTCCGTTTCAGATCCAAATTCAGCCAAAAATTTGGGCTGAAATCAGACCTGAAACGGTGAATAGGGACGCACTGGACCCCTGCTGTGAGCCGCATGCGAAGATAGCGTGAACCCAGCTTGAAAGAATTGTTTTCGGTAGAGGCCTTTTTTCACAAATAAGTTCTCAATGTTGTGTATAGTATGTTTTTAGGCATGTGCATACATGTACAATTCTCCTGTACCCTTGGATGGTGAATAACGATGTATGATAACTTGAATAATGGAGCTCAGCCAGCAATGTTGAGTTGGTAACATGCTTTGTTGCCTTTGTTGGCCAGGATTTTCTGGGGGTTTTTTTGGGTTACACTACTGGCATACATATTGATAACATTTCCTTTCTGTACTCGAATTCTCAACCGAGCAAACTATGTTCTTAGTGCAGCAGCCATGCAACCTTTTTTTAATAAAAAGATTTATATATATAAAATTGAATATATATACACTGTATATGCAAGTCTAACAGATGGGTTGTGGGTCCGCATCTCGTTAATACTAAATAACTACTTTGGTTGTGCTTAAACACACTTGGGAACTTTTTAGCTGCCATATTTTCATTTGATAATGCTTTCTATATGTATGGTATTGAAGCACGTTCTTCCTTGTGTAAAAGGAATTTTATTCATAATAATCATCTTAATTTAGTGTTAATATTAATCATATAAAAAAATGTAACTTTTATCAATGTGTTAAACCTATTGTTTTGCACCTGAAAAGTCCCCAGGTGTGTTTTAAAGTGTTACTAAACCCAGGAGCCTGCATTCACTATATCTGGTCTCCCACAATACACAGAACATGGAAAATCTATTATTTTAGTAAATATAAAATGCTAAATACCTTTTATCAGCAGTATATAGCAGTCTTGTGACTTCTATCACTGGCTGGTTAAAGTGTTTGTTAACCTAAAAAAAAAATGGAATCTACTTTTTGTTGTGATATAGCAAGTTTCCGCACTTTTCTACACTGTGTGGTTTATGGCTCATTGAGAGTCGGATTTTGTACCCATTTTTTAGTGTTTTTATAATTCATTAAATATGTACTGTAATGTACTAGGTGTGTGCTCCTTTTGCTTTGTTTTTCGTAGTTTCCATCAGATTACCCATCTGAGGAGGCCACCTAGTCTTGGAATACTGATGCCCTTGTTGCTCTTCACCTTTAAATACCTATAAGCGCTGGAAGTGACTGTCTTGTCTTTTTTGTTTCTCTATAATTTGCCCCCCTGTATCAACTGAAATATCTGGCTGATCCTGCCTGGTTCTGTCTTCCCCTATGTAAGCGGACCATGGTGTATCATGGCTGCTGAGCCCTGACACTGTGGTCAGTTTACGTGCCTCCATCATCCGCAGCCCTTCTCTGTCCTCTCCTCCTTCCTCTCACCCCTCCCCTCCCTGCCTGTCAGCTCCATCTCTGTGCCTGCCCCCTCCCCTCCTGCTGCTGAAATTACTATTTACTTATTTTTCACATCATCCTCTCTGTTTATTACTCTCTCTTCCTCCCCTCCTGACTGCCATCAGCGAGGGATCCTCTGCCCCGTCCACTGCAGCTGTCAGGTTGAGAGAGGCAGCGGGTCATGTGAGCGCCAAACAGGTATATAACTGCATTATTTTTATAGAACACACACACTGGAGCACTTTACATTAATAAACAGAGAGGATGATGTGACTTGTGTATAGTGGGTTAACAACCACTTTAAAGCTTGTAGGAGGAGTTTTCATTCTGCTCTGACTGTCCTAAGAGGCTGCAGGACCCCTTATCTTCTGCTCGACATTGCTGATTGGCACTGTGCTGATCACATGCACCCTCCCAAGAAAAGAAAACCTCTAGCAATACACACCAAACTGAGCATGTGCAGAGTGATTCCAAAGGCTCTGTCTTATCAGATGGATTGGGGACAGTGGAAGAATGGGAGGATCAGAGAAGACCAGATCAAACAGCCTTTGTACACATTGCAGAGGATTAACTCACTAGGTTCCTCAGTACGTATAACAAGCATGCTTTCATGAATATACAGACTGATTTTACTATTGTGGGTTTAGTAACACTTTTAAGCGCAACCAACGTAGTTATTTATATTTCAAGTGACTTCCTATCATTCATTTTCTGAAATAGTGATCGTATTAAATGGTAAACTGATGTTCTTTCTTGCCCATTGAAGAAAACAGTCTTTCTTCTTTGGGCTATACTGCTGCCTACAAGAAGATTGCAAACGCAAAAATTGTTGGCCTGCCCAGAATAACCTCTCATACTGCCAGCATGCCTCCAGGATTTTTTTTTTTTTTTGTCTTAGGAAGATGAACATGTTTTCTTTAGCTCTGCTGTAAAAGACTAATCCTAATTTTAATTGCGCCATTTTTTCTTCAATCAAGACAACAAGTGAAAAGAGAGAGGACTTTATTAGTTGCCACATTTAACACTGAAAAATGAAGTCAGCACTCGACGACAGAAAGAAAGTAGGAATTTTGTACGTATAATAGAACTTTTTTCTTCAAGTCCATTGAGCGGCACTGGTCCTACTCCCTTGTTTATGATCATGCCCTGGGTACTGTTTTTCTACAAAAGTGAAACAAACTGGTAGTAGGAGGGGTTATCCTTTGCTGGCCTACTGTATGTTTTTTGTTTTTTTGCTTAACCTCCTGTAGTTGGCAGTAAAACCTGAAGGTTAAATATTTCCCGTGTCCCACAATGGACTCCAAGGAAAAGATTTTATGGGGAGTTCAGAAAACCTGATTTTTCCATTCCAAGTTTCTTTACTTGTTATAAAAATGCTTTACTTTTCATTTTTAACTTCTTTACTGCCCCCCCCCCCTAAAAAGGACCATATCATGGGGATATTTGTACAGTGCCACATACCATACAACTATCCAGATCAACCTTGGGAATCCAATGCCCTGTCCCATACAACTATCCAGATCAACCTTGGGAATCCAATGCCACATTCCATACAACTATCCAGATCAACCTTGGGAATCCAATGCCACGTCCCATACAACTATCCAGATCAACCTTGGGAATCCAATGCCACGTCCCATACAACTATCCAGAAAAACCTTGGGAATCCAATGCCACATCCCATAGAAATATCCATATCAACCTTATGAATCCAATGATTCAGTAAAGAAGGAACTTTAAAGGCTCCATACATAAGGCAAGGACCACACAGTTAAGAAATATAAAAATATCCAAATTTTATTTATCAAAATCCATTGGTAAAACCATAGGTAGTCCTATTGCTTCTGCAGTTACATAGACACAAAGATCAGGCACCGTATGGTGCTAAAAACGAACTATACATAGTTAATATACTGATTCTCGTGCATTCATTGGGAATTCCAAATCCAACGTGTTTCGCAGATTGGGCCTCTGCTTCTTCAGGAAGAGAATGCAGAGATATCACAGCTTAAAAACATAGAAATGTCAATATAATTGGTGCCCTGTATCCACATCAAGTCACCAAGGGCAACTTTCCCCTGACCAGCAAGGCAAGGGAGATAACTTCAAAGGCACTGGACTAGGCAGGAAGGCAACCAGGACCATGGCAGATCCAGCATCAGGCAGCAATGTAACCCGTTTCCAGAATACTGCTATGAGAAGGCAATAAATACCAACTCCAGGGCACCTCATGGTTCCTGAAGAAGCATCGGCCTAAGCTGCAAAATGCGTTGGACTTGGAGTTCTCAATGAATGCGCGAGCATCAGTATATGAACTATGTATAGTTCATGTTTAACACCATGTGTTGTATGATATTTGTGACTATATAATTGCGGAAGCAAAATCAATATGACTACTTTATGGTTTTTCCAATAGATTGTCATGAATACATTTTGTATATTTTTATTTATTAACTGTGTTGTCGTTGCCTTATGTACAGAGCCTTTTAAAGTCACTTTTTTTACTGAATCATTGTATTCCTAAGGTAACTCCTTTACCACTATTTGCCTAGGTATTGTAGTGTGACAGACTGAAAACAAGCTCATTTTTAAAATTAATTGCCCAGCTCTTCATTATTTAAATCATATTATTATATAAAACGCTGTTAGAACTCCATGGTATAACCATATCCCATTAAAATCTAGGCCCTATATGCAAAAGGATTCTAAAGAATGTAATAGACGTGAAAAATTACTTCTTCATAAACATCACATGACACGTATTGGGGTTGATTTACTAAAACTGTAGAGTGCAAAATCAGCTTCCAGATTTTTTTTTGGATTCTTGTTTTTTTCAAAGCTTAATTTAACAAGCTGAAGTTAGAAGCTGATTGGCTACTATGCACAACTGCACCAGATTTTGCACTTCGGTTTTAGTAAATTTCCCCATTGTCTGAGATGTAGGGAAAATCTTATTAAGCTTGTATGAGCCTTCCAAAATGAATCAGTCTTAGGCCCAAGTGTCTCAATTCTCTATTATTATAATCTTTAGAGGGCAAGTATCAAAAGCAGTTCTTAGGACGGAATCTCTTACTGTGTTCAGTGTGTCACTACAGGATATACCGGTATCCAAAATGATATACCTTATTAACCACTTCCATACTGCCAAAACGTCATATGACGTCGTCGGCTTTCAGGCAGCTCAGGCTTCATCCAGATATAATTTTCTAGCCGGCGATTCCCTACACCATAAGAACAATCATAGCGGCTCAGCCGCTTGATCGTTCTTACCAGCGGCGGGAGGGTATGCCCCCTGCCGCCCTCCAGTGCTTCTCCCGGCTCCTTGGACAATCGGTGAGCCAAAGAAGGAATCCACCAGCGCCAGAAGGAAGCCATAGAGAAAACTGAGGGACAGATGGTCCCTGGCAATCTCTATGACTCTCAGAGGCCCGGGGCGTGATGTTATGACGTCACATCCCCACCGGCGAAATTAAACAAAGCCGGGGACTCGGCAGGAAAGCCTGAGATCCTTAATTTTTTTTTATCTCCGGCTTTCCAGTCTGGAGGAGAGACCCCACATCTCTCCATAAAGAGGACCTGTCACTTTTATTCATATTACAAGGGATGTTTACATTCCTTGTAATAGGAATAAAAGTGATAAAAAAAAAAATTCAAGGGAAAGTGTAAAAATAAAAAAAATGAAAATAAAATAGTAAAAAAAAAATTAAAGCTCCCCCCGTCCCCGCGAGCTCGCACGCAGAAGCGAACGCATACGTAGGTCGCGCCCGTATATGTAAACGACGTTCGGACCACACGTGAGGTATCAACGTGAACATTAGAGAGAGAGCAATAATTCTAGCCCAAGACCTCCTCTGTAACTCTAAACATGTAACCTGTAAAAATGTCTGTGTGTGTTTGGGGGTTCTGAGTCATTTTCCAGCAAAAAAATTATGACTTTTACATGTAGGAGAGGAGTGCTGGGATTCACGCAGTGTGGAAGTGGTTAAAGATCTCTGACACAATCATATTTCAACAGGTGTCTGTCTATATGAACAATATTCTTTTAAGAGGCCTTTGTACTCTGAGAGTGTTGTCATCATACAGAGCTCACTGATAACACATGAACTATTTCAAACAAGTGCCTGCTTCTAAGAATCAATATATATAGAATGCTGCCTCAATGACTTCAATAGTGTCACCACACATCCTATAGTGTCATTTGATTTGAAATTAGATGGTGCTTCTCCATATCCTGTCCAGGCGCGTTCTCTACTAGAATTGCAATCTTCCACATATGGTAGTATCTCAATGCCAAAGATGCGGCGCGTGTATACATATATGCATTGTTATGTAATCATCCACAATATAGCATGTGATATGTGAACACAGCAGCCACATCCAAACTGAGATGTCTGCCGCAAAGTGTTCTTTATATTCAACTGTAAGGCCACATCTGACAGTCCGAAGATCAGACCATTTATCACTTCTGCCCAACTTCACTATTGTATATTGAGAGCTTCTTGAGTAAATGCTGTGTCTCGAACACAGAATCCGTGTATAAGAATGTGCAATATAGAGCGCGTTGATAAAGTTTTCATACCCCTTGAAATTTTCCACATTTTGTCACATTACAACCAAAAACGTAAATGTATTTTAATGGGATTTTATGTGTTAGACACAAATAAATATGTCAAAAGTGTGGTGTGCATTTGTATTCATTCAATACTTTGTAGATCCACTTTTCGCTGCAATTACAAGTGCAAGTCTTTTTGGGGATGTCTATACCAGCTTTGCACATCTAGAGAGTGACATTTTTGCCCATTCTTCTTTGGAAAATCTCTCAAGCTCTGTCAGAACTGTGAACAGCAATTTTCAAGTCTTGCTGCAGATTCTCAATTGGCTTGAGGTCTGGACTTTGACTGGGCCATTCAAACACATGATAATGCTTTGATTTAAACCATTCCATTGTAGCTCTGGCTGCATGTTTAGAGTCGTCCTGCTGGAAGGTGAACCTCCACTCCATTCTCAAGTCTCTTGCAGACTCTTAAGAGTTTTACTCTAAGACTGCCCTGTATTTGGCTCCATCCATCTTCCCATCAACTCTGACCAGCTTTCCTGTCTCTGCTGAAGAAAAGCATCCCCACAACATGATGCTGCCATCACCATGTTTCACGGTGGGGATGGTGGGTTCAGGGTGATGTGCAGTGTTAGTTTTCTGCCACACGTAGCTCTTTGTTTTTAGGCTAAATAGTTCCATTTTGGTCTCCTGTGACCAGAGCACCTTCTTCCACATGTTTGCTGTGTTCCCTCACATGGCTTCCTGCAAACTGGACTTCTTATGGCTTTCTTTTAACATTGGCTTTCTTCTTGTCACTGTTCCATAAAGGTTAGATTTGTGGAATGCATGACTAATAGTTGTCCTGTGGACAGATTCTTCCACCTGAGCTGTGGATCTCTGCAGCTCCTCCAGGGCTACCATGGGGCTCTTGGCTGCTTCTCTGATTAATGCTTTCCTTGCCCGGCCTGTCCGTTTAGGTGGACGGCCATGTCTTGGTAGGTTTGCAGTTGTCATACTCTTTCCACTTTCGGATGATGGATTGAACAGTGCTCCGTGAGATGTTTAAAGCGTGGGATATTTTTTGTAACCTAACTCTGCTTTAAACTTTTCCATAACTTTATCCCTGACCTGTCTGGTGTCTTCCTTGGTCTTCATGATCTTGTTTGTTCACGAAGGTTCAAACCTCTGAGGGCTTCACAGAACAGCGGTATTTATACTTAGATTAAATTACACACAGGTGGACTCTATTTACTAATTAGGTGACTTCTGCAGGCAATCGGTTCCACTAGATTTTAGTTAGGGTTATCAGAGTAAAAGGGGCTGAATACAAATGCACACCACACTTTTCAGATATTTATTTGTAAAAAAATTTGAAAATGTATCATTTTCCTTTCACTTCAAATTTATGTGCCACTTTGTGTTGGTCTATCACATAAAATCCCAATAAAATACTTTTACTGTTGTAACATGACAAAATGTGGAAAATGTTAAGGGGTATAAATACTTTATCAAGACACTATATCTAAGCTCACAATGCTTGCAGGATTCCCCTCACCCAAAGTTGTCCAAAGGATGTATTCTTAGGCCAGGAACAGAGATGGACCTTCGAATAGCACTTATTTTGCCGGCCAAACCTGCCTGTATCAGAGGCATCTTTCCTTGGAACCTTGGAAATTATATGGTTTAAAGTGGTTGCACAGAGCAGCGGCTCAGCTCGGGTGCTTCCATAGCAAGCTGCTTGATTTGGGGGCACCCGGCAGGAGGGAGGGGCCGGAGTGCTGGTGTGGGACCCAAGAAGAGGATCGGGGCTGATCTGTGTAAAACCATTACACAGAGCAGGTGAGTATAACATCTTTGTTGTTTTTTTGGGTTTTCTTTAAATAAAAAAAAATAAGACTTTAATTCACTTTAATTTAAGTTTGCGTATGTTTACTATAATTTAGATTTCATAAATGTGCACAATTATTGTGTGACATGTTTCTGGGGTTGCTGTTACATTTTTGAATCAATCATTTTTGCATTTTAGCACGTGTGTGACCCATGGAACGTTGGTTAATGTTAACAAAGAAAGCTTGTTGCCAAGTGCTACCTACAGAACAGAAGCACGTTAGGAGCTGCAGTTTATGTATGAATGGGGCACCGTTTTCTGGCACAACCTTCCTCTTGCTATTTGATAGGGTTTTTTTTTTAAAGCTCCACACATTTTATAGTTATGCATTTTTTGTGTTAAGATTAAATGGCTGTATTCATTGAGGTTGATTTACTAAAGGCAAATTTACTGTGCACTGCAAGTTCAGTTACTCTAGAGCTTGGTAGCTAAGGTAAAGGTTTGCTTTGCAGAATATCCAATCACATGGAAGGAAAAAAATAGAGCAGGGGTCTCCAAACTCTGGCCCTTGGGGCACTATTCCTCCCACTGATACCAGCAACGGGGCACTATTTCTTCCAATGATGGGGCACTGCCCCTCCTACCAACACTAATAATGGGGCAGTACCCCTCCTACTAACACCAGTAATGGGCACTACCCCTCCTACTAGCACCAGTAATGGGGCACTATCTCTCCTACCAATACCAATAATGGGGTACTGCCCCTCCTACCAATACCAATAATGTGGCACTACCCCTCCTACTAATACCCTACCAATAATGGTGCACTACCCCTCACACTGACCACCAACACTGAGGCCATATTTATTCTCACTGATGCTGGGCCCGGGACATTTTCGACACCCCCTGGCCACAATCAGGCCCTCCTTAAGTCTAAAGGACAGTAGACTGGTCCTTTGAAAAGTTTGGAGACCCCTGATCTAGAACAACTGCACCTGCAGTGCACATTATATTTGCCTTTAAGCCTCATACACACTAGTAGTTCTTTTTTGTTCAACCCAGCAGGGCTGAACGAAAAAAAAAACTGACAGCTCAGGAGAAGCCGCTGTTCTAACCATCTGACTTTAGTACAGCGATTTCCCCTGCTGTGCTATTGTGTTGTGACCGGGGGGGGGGGTGGGTGAGGCAGCCCCAGAACACTCTGATCAGGAGCAGAACTTTTTCAGTCATGCCCCTTCGACAGAAACCAGCCTCACTTCTGTTGTACCGACTCCAATACAAACAGGCCGCATGTTGGCCGGTTTCTATTGAAGTGTCCGCTGCCGCCCAACATTTGGCCCATGCATACTAGGCTTTAGTAAATTAACCCCATTGTTTGATTACAGAAGGTGGTGTATTAGAAACGCTATTTGGCTGAAGCAAAAACTTGAAAATGCACTGATGTGCTTTAACTGCTGCGGCGTGATTTTTTTTCTTCGGCTCTGGGGCGCGCGCCGTGGGAGCTCCGGCGGATCTGATGTCCGCCAAAAACCCAGCCATTGTTCAGAGAGAGGCAAAATGGCAGTCTGCCTATGTAAACAAGGCAGATTGCCGTTCTACTAGTAAGAAAGACAGAGATCTTGTGTTTTCTGCTAAGCAGGAACACAGATCTCTGGCTTCCTTCAGTTAAACCATCCCCCACACAGTAAGAAAACACTCCCAGGGAACACAGTTAACCCTTTGATCGCCCCTGATGTCAACCCCTTCTCTGCCAGTGTCATTACTTCATTGACAGTGCATTTTTTTTTTTTTTTTAGCACTGATCACTGTATTGGTGTCTCTGGTCCCCAAAAAGTGTCACTTTGTGTCCGATTTGTCTGCCACAATGTTGCAGTCTCGCTAAAAATCACTGATCGCCGCCATTAATAGTAGAAAAAATAAAAAGTCTATAAATCTATCCCATAGTTTGTAGACGCCATAACTTTTGCGCAAACAAATCAAAATACGCTTATTGGGATTTTTTTTTTTTTTTTACTAAAAACATGTAGCAGAATACATATTGGTCTACATTTATAAAGAAATTTTGGTTTTTTTTTTACATTTTTGTTATTGAATATTTTTTTTTTTTTTTTTAGCAGAAATTGACAAAGCTACGAAAAAAAATGTAGTACACCTCTGCAGTACATGCAAATTTCCCCTTGGTGTTTGTCTCTTTAAAAAAAAAAAAAACGCAAGTACAAAAAAACAAAAACCTGATCCTGCCAGAAACCCATTGAACTCCAAACTTTTTGTTTGAGCTGACAACGCTGCCCTGAAATCTCAACCAGTGTTGTCTGTCCTTCCTGAATCCTTTTGTGATATGCTACAGAATACTTCCCTCTGTCCTCATTTCTGTGACCCAAGTGAGAATTGTTATGTAGTTCAGCAGACATACCCCAAGCAATACTGACAGATCTGTGTGAGATTTCATTGCAATACAGACAAGGTTGTCAACTCACAGGAAGTTAGGAAGTCGCTGATTTCTGGCAGGATACACAGCTATTTTTCTGTACTTTTTTTCTTTAATAAAGCATTGGGAAATGCATGATGTACCACATTTTGTTTGCTTAAATTCACACTTTATAGAACATTTTAACCATTTCAATACCGGACGTTTATACCCCCTTCCTTACCAGACCAATTTTCAGCTTTCAGCGCTCTCACTTTGAATGACAATTACTCTCTCACCTCTGGGTTTTTTATTTTTTGCGACATAATTGAAAAAAGTGCGAAAATTTTGAAAAAAAAAAACACTTTTTTTTAGTTTCTGTGATAAAATTTTGCAAATTAGTAATTTTTGTCCATAAATTTGGGCCAAAACCTATACTGCTACCTATCTTTGGTAAAAATAACCCAAATAAGTGTATATTATTTGGTCTGTGTGAAAGTTTAGAGTCTACAAACTATGGTGCAAATCATTGAAAATTGGCCAATCTCAATTCTTGAGGCCCTGAAATGTTGGGAAAGTACAAATACCCCCCAAATGACCCCATTTTGAAAAGTAGACATTCCAAGGTATTTAGCAAGAGGCATGGCGAGTTTTTTGAAGTTGTACTTTTTTCCCACAATTCTTGGGAAAATTAAGAAATTATTATTTTTTTTTTTGCACAAAATTGTCAAAACAATAAGTTATTTCTCACACACAGCATATGCATACTTCCAATTACACCCCAAAATACATGCTACTGCCCCCGAGTATGGCGATACCACATGTGTGAGACTTTTTCACAGCCTGGCCACATAGAGAGGTCCAACATGCAGGGAGCACCGTCATGCATTTTAGGAGCAGAATTTTCACATCTAATTTCCTAACGACCTATTACACTTTTGAAGGCCCTGGAGCACCAGGACAATGGAATTACCCACAAAATGACCCCATTTTGGAAAGCAAACACCCCAAAGTATAATCTATGAGGCATAATGAGTCTTTTGAATGGTTCATTTTTTTTCACAAGTCTTCGAAAAACGTGGAAAGAAAATTGAAAACGCTTTTATTTTTACACAAAGTGGTCAATTTATAAGATATTTCTAACACATAGCATGTACATAGCAAAAATTAGCCCCCAAAATATATTCTGCTACTCATCGCGAGTATGGCGATACCACATGTGTAAGACTTTTTCACACCCTGGCCACATACAGAGGCCGAACATGCAGGGAGCACCGTCAGGCGTTCTAGGAGCATAAATTACACATATAATTTCATTCATATCTATCACACTTTTGAAGGCCCCGGGGCACCAGGACAGTGGAATTACCCCCAAAATGACCCCATTTTGGAAAGCAAACACCTGAGGTATATTCTATGAGGCATGGGCTGCAGATAGGTACTCAGGTATTCTGATGGGTTGCAGATAGGTACTTGGGCACTTTGATGGGCTGGAGACAGGTACTAGGGTAATCTGATGGATTGGTAAAAGGTACTCAGGTATTCTGATGGGCTGCAGATAGGTACTCGGTTACTCAGATGGGTTGGTGACAGGTACTCAGGTAATCTGAAAGGCAGGTGACAGGTACTCGGGTACTCTGATGGGCCGGTCACAGGTACTCGGGTACTCTGGTGGGCAGGTAACAGGTACTTGGGTACTCAGGTGGGCAGGTGACAGGTACTCAGGTGGGCAGGTGACAGGTACTCGGGTACTCTGATGGGCTGGTGACAAGTACTCGGGTACGCTGATGGGCTGGTGACAGGTACTCGGGTATTCTGATGGGCAGGTGACAGGTACTCGGGTATTCTGATGGCCAGGTGACAGGTACTTGGATACTCTGATGGGCAGGTGACAGGTACTCGGGTTAGGTTCATGGACAGTGGACAGGCAGTCTCATGGGCTCATGGACAGTGGACGGGTAGTCTCATAGGTTCAT
>BLSH010234818.1:7666-48434 GCA_018402905.1 Glandirana rugosa | reverse complement strand
CCCAATTAGCCATTTTCCCTCTCCGGTGTGATGTGACTCGTTAGTGTTACAAGGTCTCCCATATGAATGGGGAGCAGGTATGTTAATTTGGTGTTATCTCTCTCACTCTCTCATACTGCTCACTGGAAGTTCAACATGGCACCTCATGGCAAAGAACTCTCTGAAGCTCTGAAAAAAAGAATTGTTGTTCTACTTAAAGATGGCCTAGGCTATAAGATGATTGCCAAGACCCTGAAACTGAGCTGCGGCATTGTGGCCAAGACCATACAGCGGTTTAACAGAATAGGCCTCGCCATGGTCAACAAAAAAAAGTTGTGCACGTGCTCAGCATCATATCCAGAGGTTGTCTTTGGGAAATAGACATATGAGTGCTGCCAGCATTGCTGCAGAGGTTGAAGGGTGGGGGGTCAGCCTGTCAGTGCTCAGACCATACGCCGCACACTGCATCAAATCGGTCTGCATGGCTGTCGTACCAGAAGGAAGCCTCTTCTAAAGATGATGCACAAGAAAGCCTGCAAACTGTTTGCTGAAGACAAGCAGACTAAAGACATGGATTACTGGAACCTTGTCATGTGGTCTGATGAGACCAAGATAAACTTATTTGGTTTAGATGGTGTCAAGTGTGTGTGGTGGCAACCAGGTGAGGAGTACAAAAACAAGTGTGTTGCCTACAGTCAAGCATGGTGGTGGGATTGGTCTGGGACCTATTGAACATCTGAAGGGCGTCCTCAAAAGGAAGGTGGAGGAGCGCAAGGTCTCTAACATCCACCAGCTCCGTGATGTTGTCATGGAGGATGAGAGGAGGACTCCAGTGGCAACCTGTGAAGCTCTGGTGAACTAAGGCAGTGCTGGAAAATAATGGTGGCCACACAAAATATTGACACTTTGGGCCCAATTTGTACATTTTCACTTAGGGGTGTACTCACTTTTGTTGCCAGCGGTTTAGACATTAATGGCTGTGTGTTGAGTTATTTTGAGGGGACAGCAAATGTACACTGTTATACAAGCCGTACACTCACTACTTTACATTGTAGCAAAGTGTCATTTCTTCAGTGCTGTCAAATGAAAAGATAGAATAAAATATTTACAAAAATGTGAGGGGTGTACTCACTTTTGTGAGATACTGTACATAACGTGTTGGGATTCAGTATGTTCAATGAAAAAGGAGTTATCAAAATGCATAAGGCAACATGATCTATAACAAAGGTCCAAATAACAAATATTTGCCATAAGCCATTTGATTATGAACATCCCTTAAAGTACTAAAGCAGCCTCTCTAATGTAAATCTATATAAAATTTCAGTTGCAGCAGATAAAATATTAATGTAATAAGGAATAAGGTAATTAAATTGCATTGAACAGATTAACTTGTTTTGAAAACTGCTGTTAAATTTTCATTTACAGTACTTAAAAACAGCTTAAATTGAATTGGCCACAGACAGTCCTTTCGCACAGGCAAATAGTCTTGTAAAAAGAAAATTCAGCAATTAATAAATTCTCCATGGGAATTTGGAAGCATATATTGATGTGTCCCCAAGGTTGTTCAATTTTTGAATACAATACAATCAATTTTTTTAAACCCCTGACTGAGGGCCATTGAAATAATCAACCATTTCAAAAGCAGAAATATCTCCCCATTAGACAGAAAAAGATTGTAATGGCCTTTATTCTTTATTTAGAGCTTAATGGGCATTAGAAGAGAAACACATATATACAGTATATGTATCAATTAATACATTTTACCAAACTATGCTTGTGAGCCCTATTTCATGAAACAAAGTTAACCACTTGAGGATTTAAAACGTAGGAGGTACGCCCTAAAAGACTTCAACATAGTTTTGAGGGATCTATTCCCTATATTCAGCCTTTCTCCCCCCTACTGCCACATCTCTACTGCATTGACCAGCAATTATCGGCTGTCAAAATAACAACTGATAGCAATATATATGACATAGCAGGCCATTCTGTCAAAATACAGTTGAACCTATGTAAAATGAAACTTTTTTTTTTAATAAAATGTATTTTTTAACCCTTAGTTAACCCCTAATCAAACCTCAATAATTCCATTCTTTCCTTACCTGTTGTGTTTTGGGGTTTTTTTTTCCAGTATTCTTTTTTTTACCATTGTTTCATTTTTTTTTTTCGTTTTAGCATTTGTTTTTGTTTTTTTTTGTTTTTTTAAGTGTCACATAAAAAGTGCACAATTCAAAAGTCTTATATTTATTTGCAAATAACTTACTTTTTCTCTACAGTAAAATTACTTCTTTAAAAAAAAATAGATGAAAAACACTGGGCTAAAAAGAAATAACATTGTTTTTAGGCTTATTTTTTTTTTTTTTTCGTCTATAGATTACATAGAAAATAACATTAAAATGCATAGCTTGTTCCACCCAAAAATGTTTGCATTACTTTATCCTAAAATACTGTAAACAGGTCCACAGTGAAAGTATATTTTGTAGCTCACAGAAGATAGCGGGAATGTTGACAATATTATGTTCGATGCCAGCCTGTCCAGTGCACAGGAAGATACAAGGACAGGAATTCTGGGAAGGTCAGTTTTTTTTTTTTTTGTACTTGCAGAAGGCTTATTTAACCTAATGAAAACTAATTTCATGTAATGACTGATACCTTGCAATATATTCAATTTTTGTTGTTGGATTTAGGTACAATTTAAGATGTGTCATGACAACTGGCATTTTGTTTTTTATTGAAAATACAGCAGCTTGCATTGGCAACAATACATAGCAGTGTAAATTAAAGCGATAACACCCCCACCATGGAGAACACATCCCGAAAAGACTTGAACAAAAAATACACTACCAAAGGTAATTTACATATAAAGGAAAACACAAAAACCTGTATTTATTTTCACCAACCTCAGAGACAGAACTGACTCTTCTCGAGTAGTCTGTCATTATTCCCTGCATAGATGAACCACTTTAGCCAGCATTGAGCCTAAAGAGGAAGTAAACCCTGATGGGGTTTACTTCCTCTTTGTTCACCTAGGAAGAAGAAACCTAATGGTCTACTATGCATTGCATAGTAGCCCATTATGTGCCACTTACCTGCAAACGAAGCCTGCGATGTCCCCTCTCCAGGCGGCATCTTCTGCCCCTCTTCCTTCCAGGGCCGCGACTCCGGCGCTGTGACTGGCCGGAGTCGCGTGACGTCACTCCCACGCATGCGCACGGGAGCCGCCAGTCACGGCACAGTCACAGTGGAGGAACGACACGGAGGCCATTCCTTCACTGCTCATGTGCCGACATGACGTCGCCACAACTTTAACACTGCATATCTCCTGAACTGTACAGGTTTAGGAGATATACAGGGCACCTACAGGTAAGCCTTATCTTAGGCTTACCTGTAGGTTAAAGTGGTTGTCACAAGTTGACAACCACTTAAGCAACCTCTCCATGGTCAAATCCACTGTGCCCATAGCATCTCAAATGTATAAACATTTCCCCTATGTTGATAAGTTTTTCCATTCTCAGCTGCTCGCCTATGTTTTTAACCCATTCCCTCACAGTAGGGGGGTCTTCTGACTTCCAATGAACCATGATCAATTTTCGTGCCTGAAACAAGGCTCTATGTATAACCTCTCTGGTGTGTACTTCCCAGTCGTACTCTTCCAATATACTCAGCAAACAGGCCTTTGAATTTAGAGGAAGGGTCACCTGAAACACTGAGTTAATCCTATGCACCACCCCTGCCCACTAGGGATGTATTTTCGGGCGGCGCCACAAAAGGTGAATTGGGTCCCCATGATCCCACTTGCACCTTGTACATGTAGATTCTGTTTGTAAACCCATCAAGCGTAGTCTGTGAGGGGTAAAATACACCCTCAAAAGGATATACAGTTGAATTAACCTTTGGGAAACATTTAATGAGCAGGTAAGACAAACTGGCATTTTGACCATGTTTGTGTGAATACAGGTACAGTGAATAACACTATGTTTGTGATATTAAATGCATATAAACTGCAATGATTATACACTCTCCCGCCACTTTATTAGGTACACCTTGCTAGCACCAGGTTGGACCCCCTTTCTTGGTTGTAATGAGTGGTTATTTGATTTACTGTTGCCTTTCTATCATCTCGAACCAGTCTGCCCATTCTCCTGACCTCTGACATCAACGAGGCATTTTCCTCCACACAACCGCTGCTCACTGGATATTTTCTCTTTTTTTCTGACCATTCTCTGTAAACCCGAGAAATGGTTGTGTGTGAAAATCCCAGTAGATCAGCAGTTTTTGAAATACTCAGATTAGCCCGTCTGGCACCAACAACCATGACACATTCAAAGTCACTTAACTCCCCTTTCTTCCCCTTTTCTGATGTCCGGTTTGAACTTCAACAAGTCCTCTTCACTACATCTAGATACTCAAATGCATTGAGTTGCTGCCATGTGGTTGGCTGATTAGTAATTTGTGTTGAAATTGAACAGGTGTACCTAATAAAGTGTAGACTGTAAGGCCTCATTTACACTTCTGCTGGTAAACAGACATTATGAGGCATTCGGGCATTTTGTTCAGCTGCCCCTGAACTTTACTCTTTGTTCTCTTATCAGTATATTTACACAGGGTCGTTTAAGGTCGTTTCTAGGCAGTTGAGTCTAAAGGCTTTTTTTGGAACGCAAAAAAATGGGTCCAGACGCCAGTTCAGAAGCATTTGAAACGCCAAACAGCTTGTAAACGCGCCTAAACGCGGTAATTCACGTCTAGGACCATTTCGTTTACAGGCGTTTCCATTAAAAAAAAATTCTTTAAAAACGCTCCTAGACGCAAACGCTGCTGAACGCCACATGCAAAACGTGTCAAAACGGCCGTTTTAGACGTCGGCTTCTAGCTGTCAAAATAAATTGTTCAGGGGAGGTTAACATAGCGTTCCGTGTAAATAGAGCCTAAGTGGTCTGAATGGAGGTACTTTTTTTCTAGGCGGTGGGGTGAGTAGGGTGATACTAATTTTGTTTTTTTTTTTAAGCCTTCTACAGTATTTATCCTCTAAGATGACTTCAGAATGCACACTGAAGATTAAGGTTGTAGTGAAAGTGAAACGGAAGCATATAATTTATTATTAGGATAAGATATTGCTACATATTTCATAATATTCATCATTTTGGGTGTCCAGCTTGTTGGTGGGACACATATGGGTTGGAAGTGAAAACAAATGGTGGAATTCTGAGGAGATCATGGCGTGCAGATCTAACAAAATAGATTTTATATTAATGTACCTGCCTAAACCAAGAACTTTATATAAAATGTAGCATCTTTAGTATTCATAAAATGTTTTTCCCCCATTAGTTGGCATTTCACATTAATGTTAGAGAAGTGCCTTGTGCTGATTTAAGGTTATATGTGTCTCTGGCTAAAATGTAAAGCTCCGTCAAATAAAAATAATTTTCTGGTAAATAACTCTAATTTTCCTTCTGCCCTTTGTTAAACTGGAGTTTAGAGGTTTATGCTTACATAGTTATGTATTCAAGGTGCACTGCACATGCCTTAGTTATTTTACTTTTTGTTTTCAACAGCTACATTGTTACTCCAGCAACCAATAACCATGTGCAGTGTTATAGGTGACTTTGTAGCCAAATACAGGGGTAATGGGGTTACTTTTCCATTTTCATGAAGGGTACTAAATTGGAAAAAAAATTGCAATGGCTTCAATCTGTATTGCTGCAAAAACGTAATACATTGTGGACTACAGAACACCCCCACCCCCCCCCCATGTTATAGAGATGACTGGGATGTGTTTTAGTCCAGAATAGGAGAGCGCAGCCAAGGGCAGTAGTGCTAATCCACAGTAGACAGCATTGTCACCCTAGGACAGGACATGTTACTGGCAGGATCACCAGAAGAATGTCAAGAAAAAAAAGCCTGAAAAAAATCAAACTCAAGCAGCCACAGCAGCTTTTCTCAACGTTTTAACAGAGGAACCCTTAAAATAACTTTCCGGTCTCAGGGAACCCCTTCTTGAAATTACTATATCTAGAACTCATGATACATTAGTGTGAAGGTCAATGGGAAAAATGTTCCTTACAGATACAGTGCCTTGAAAAAGTATTCATACCCCTTGACATTTTTCACATTTTGTCATGTTACAACCAAAAACGGAAATGTATTTTATTGGGATTTTATGTGATAGACCAACAATTCTAATCTTTTTGGCTCTATACACCACCACAATGGATTTGAAATGAATTGAAATTTGAAATAAACAAGATGTGCTTTAACTGCAGACTTTCAGCTTTAATTTGAGGGTATTTACATCCAAATCAGGTGAACGGTGTAGGAATTAAAACAGTTTGTATATGTGCCTCCCACTTTTTAAGGGACCAAAAGTAATGGGACAGATTAACAATCATAAATCAAACTTTCACTTTTTAATACTTTGTTGCAAATCCTTTGCAGTCAATTACAGCCTGAAGTCTGGAACACATAGACATCACCAGACGCTGGGTTTCATCCCTGGTGATGCTCTGCCAGGCCTCTACTGCAACTGTCTTCAGTTCCTGCTTGTTCTTGGGGCATTTTCCCTTCAGTTTTGTCTTCAGCAAGTGAAATGCATGCTCAATCGGATTCAGGTCAGGTGATTGACTTGGCCATTGCATAACATTCCACTTCTTACCCTTAAAAAACTCTTTGGTATGCTTCGGGTCATTGTCCATCTGCACTGTGAAGCACCGTCCAATGAGTTCTGAAGCATTTGGCTGAATATGAGCAGATAATATTGCCCGAAACACTTCAGTGTTCATCCTGCTGCTTTTGTCAGCAGTTATATCAATAAATGCAATAGAACCAGTTCCATTGGCAGCCATACATGCCCACACCATGACACTACCACCACCATGCTTCACTGATGAGGTGGTATGCTTTGGATCATGAGCAGTTCCTTTCCTTCTCCATACTCTTCTCTTCCCATCACTCTGGTACAAGTTGATCTTGGTCTCATCTGTCCATAGGATGTTGTTCCAGAACTGTAAAGGCTTTTTTAGATGTTGTTTGGCAAACTCTAACCTGGCCTTCCTGTTTTTGAGGCTCACCAATGGTTTACATCTTGTGGTGAACCCTCTGTATTCACTCTGGTGAAGTCTTCTCTTGATTGTTGACTTTGACACACATACACCTACCTCCTGGAGAGTGTTCTTGATCTGGCCAACTGTTGTGAAGGGTGTTTTCTTCACCAGGGAAAGAATTCTTCGGTCATCCACCACAGTTGTTTTCCGTGGTCTTCCGGGTCTTTTGGTATTGCTGAGCTCACCGGTGCGTTCTTTCTTTTTAAGGATGTTCCTAACAGTTGATTTGGCCACACCTAATGTTTTTGCTATCTCTCTGATGGGTTTGTTTTGTTTTTTCAGCCTAATGATGGCTTGCTTCACTGATAGTGGCAGCTCTTTGGATCTCATATTGAGAGTTGACAGCAACAGATTCCAAATGCAAATAGCACACTTGAAATGAACTCTGGACCTTTTATCTGCTCCTTGTAAATAGGATAATGTGGGAATAACACACACCTGGCCATGGAAAAGCTGAGCAGCCAATTGTCCCATTACTTTTGGTCCCTTAAAAAGTGGGAGGCGCATATACAAACTGTTGTAATTCCTACACCGTTCACCTGATTTGGATGTAAATACCCTCAAATTAAAGCTGAAAGTCTGCAGTTAAAGCAAATCTTGTTCATTTCATTTCAAATCCATTGTGGTGGTGTATAGAGCCAAAAAGATTAGAATTGTCGATGTCCCAATATTTATGGACTTGGCTGTAATTGTGAAGTGGAATGAAAATGATAAATGGGTAAAATCCTAATAAAATACGTTTACGTTTTTGGCTGTAACATGACAAAATGTGGAAAATTTCAAAGGGTATGCATACTTTTTCAATGCACTGTAGCTAAAAAGATTGGTGGTGTCAATGGGGACTTATCTGAGAGGCAGAAATTGCTCATTACTCAAGGAACCCCTAGCAACCTCTGGAGGAACCCTAGAGTTCCATGGAACCCTGGTTGAGAAACCCTGCTTTTATGGGCTGGCAGGCTTCAATATTTCATGTGTTTGAGACCCTGTTGATTATATATGTTAAATACCTATAAATATCAAAATGTGGAAGTAAGCGTTTCCTCGTACCCCAGAACAGGGAAGATCATAAGGAGGTGGGATATTTAAAGTGCCTGAAAAAGAACAAAAAAAATACATTTGTTAAAAACATGCATCTATTATACCAAAATCCATAAAAACACATATTGGCAACTGCATATTCCAGTAATTGATATATCCAATAAGAATAACCATGAAGGTGTATTTTAAATGGTCAGGATCAACGTGTTTCCCCTATCTTGGGGCTTCTTCAGGATCCCTTTAATAGTCAATCATCAATTAAATGCATAATCATCAAAAAAATACATAAAACACAATGTTTAAAAAATTAAGTATACGCAATAAAGAATTTTTCTAGAGTTGCGTATACTTAATTTTTTACACATTGTGATATATGTATTTTTTGATGTCAGGTTTTAATATATGTTTTGTTCTTTATTAGCTGCACCTTTGCTTTATCACTACCCATCAAAGGGATCCTGAAGCCTCAAGATAGATGAAATGTCGATCCTGACCCTTCTTATCTAGGCTCAACTGTAAGCTAAGCTTTTTATTAAAGTACCAAGGAAAGCACACTCTCCTCTATTTAAGTGATGCAGACTTTGGTGGTCACTGCATGGTTGGGGTCGCTTTTTAGTTCCATGTTTGGCGTCACCTTTAGTTCTATGGTTGGCATCACCTTTAGTTCTATGTTTGGCGTCACCTTTAGTTCTATGGTTGGCGTCACCTTTAGTTCTATGGTTGGCGTTACCTTTAGTTCTATGGTTGGCGTCACCTTTAGTTCTATGGTTGGCGTCACCTTTAGTTCTATGGTTGGCGTCACCTTTAGTTCTATGGTTGGCGTCACTTTTAGTTCCATGGTTAGCGTCCTTTTTTAGTTCCATGGTTGGCGTGCCTTTCAGTTCCATGGTTAGCGTCCCTGTCAGTTCCAAAATTGGCATCCCTGTCAGTTCCACCGTTTGTATCCCTTTCAGTTCCATGGTTGGCGTCCCTTTCAGTTCCATGGTTGGCGTCCCTTTCAGTTCCATGGTTGGCGTCCCTTTCAGTTCCATGGTTGGCATCCCTTTCAGTTCCATGGTTGGGCGTCCCTTTTAGTTACATGGTTGGTGTCCCTTTTAGTTCCATGGTTGGTGTCCCTTTCAGTTCCATGGTTGGCTTCCTTTCAGTTCCATGGTTGGGCGTCCCTTTTAGTTACATGGTTGGTGTCCCTTTTAGTTACATGGTTGGTGTCCCTTTCAGTTCCATGGTTGGCTTCCTTTCAGTTCCTTGGTTGGTGTCCCTTTCAGTTCCAGTGACTATTTTAGTAATTGGCAGCAGGGTAAGCTGAAAGCCTCACATGCTCGATTGACTAGGGATCCCAGCATTAGGACCATGGTTTTCATTAGCTGTTTGCACCTTGTAAACTTAGAAAAACTCATCTGAACCTAGTGCAACCTTGTTTGCCTATTTTTCAGTGTATACTGCTATAATCTTTCCAAATCGGTAGATACTATAATCAGACTTGAATATACCTTTTGTTTTCTTCACAGTGAAATTGTACTATGCCAGTAAAAAAAGATTATGTAGTGGTGTATGGAATAACCATTTGATTTTAAAAGTGCTTTAAAGTAAAATAAAGAAGTCTCTTTAAACGACAAATATATTTAGCATTTAAAAGAAAAATGTATTTTCTGTAAAGCATATACTATCATGATCCTCACTTTATGTCAAACACTTTAAACTTCAAGGTTTAATAGGAACTCTGTGTCTATTCAGCTTTTATTTGCTGTTTGAATGTGAATTCTCTTTAAATACGTGTTTAGTGTTATCACACTCACATAAACTGCCTGAAAAAGAACAAAAAATATGATAAATTTGTTAAAATAACCCCAGAAGAGGAATGATAGTGAGGAGGTGGGATATTTAAAGTGCCTGAAAAAAAAAACAAAAAAAAAAAAAAAAAGATACATTGGTTAAAAACATGCATCTATTATACCAAAATCCATAAAAGCACATATTGGCAACTGCACATTCCAGTGATTGATATATCCAATAAGAATAACCATGAAAGTGTATTTTAAAGGGTCAGAATCAATGTATTTCCCCTGTCTTGAGGCTTCTTCAGGATCCCTTTAATCGTCAATCATCAAATACATAATCATCAAAAAAAAAATACATAAGTATTTTTTGATGTCAGGTTTTAATATGTTTCGTTCTTTATTAGCTGCGCCTTTTTATTTATCACTACTCATCAAAGGGGTCCAGAAGAAGCCTCAAGATAGGTGAAATGTCGATCCTGACCCTTCTTATCTAGGCTCAGCTTTAAGCTAAGCTTTTGATTAAAGTACCAAGGAAAGCACACTCTCCTCTATTTTAGTAATGCAGGCTTTGGTGGCCTCCGTATGGTTGGCGTCACTTTATAGTTCCATGGTTGGAGACGCTTTTTAGTTCCATGGTTGGCATTACTTTTAGTTCCATGGTTGGAGTCCCTTTCGGTTCCATGGTTGGGCATCCTTTTCAGTTCCATGGTTGGGCTTCCCTTTCAGTTCCATGTCTGGGCTTCTCTTTCAGTTCCATGGCTGGGCTTCTCTTTCAGTTCCAGTGTTGGCTTCCTTTCAGTTCCTTGGTTGATGTCACTTTCAGTTACAGTGACTATTTTAGTAATTAAACTGGATTGATGGTGTTGGCAATAGGGTAAGCTAAAGGCCTCACATGCTACATTGACACACAACTAGGGATCTCAGCATTGGGACATTTTCCTTATTGTGCCCATGGTTTTCATTAGCTGGTTGCACCGTGTAAATTAGAAAAACTCATCTGCACCTAGTGCAACCTTGTTTGCCTATTTTTCAGTGTATCCTGCCATCTTTCCAAATCGGTAGATACTATAATCAGACTTGAATATACCTTTGTTTTCTTCTTCACAGTAAAATTGTACTGTGCCAGTAAAAACGCTTATGTAGTGGTGTATAGAATAACCATTTGATTTAAAAGTGCTTTAAAACAAAATAAAGAAGTCTCTTTAAACAACAAATATATTTAGCACTAAAAAGAAAAAATGTATTTTCTGTAAAGAATATCCTATCCAGATCCTCACTTCATGTCAAACACTTTAAACCTCATGGTTTAATAGGAACTCTGTGTCTATTCAGCTTTTCTTTGTTGTTTGAAGGTGAAATCTCTTTGTGGATGTGATAACACTAAACACGTATGTTTTTATTTCAAATAAAAAAAACAAAAAACATACCAGCTTTTAGAGGTTTCTAGCCTCATCGTTTTGCCCTTACATTTTTAAGGTTTTATTTCAAATCGGTTTTTATTAAAAAAATAAAAAGAGATAAAAAAAGTTTTAGCTGTAAAACATCATGTGATACTTTTTTTTTCCTTTTCACATTATCTGTATAGATTACCTTTTTTAAAACTCTATTGATTTATTATATTGTAAAGTATGTATTTTTATACATGTGTATAGACTGCCTTTGTATTTATGATTTTATTCAAATAAAGTTTTTGGGTTCTTTTATGTGCCTAAAGTATTGTCTGAATTTTCTTTTTTTAATTTATCATTTTGTATTATAAATGAAAACAGTGCAGTAACTTCTACCAGCTATAGGTTTTAGGCCATGGTCAGCTAAACCATGTCCGGAATCTACTCTTAACCACTTAAGGACCGCCCCACGTACATATACTGCAGCAGGGCGACCCTTAAGCGCAAAATCACGTACCTGTACATGATACCTGTTATCGGCTCTGGGGCGTGCGCCGGACACAGGGGGAGCCAATCAGCAGGTCCAATGGCTGCGATGGCGGCCAGGACCCGCCAATCATTCTTAGGAGAGGCAGAACGGCGGTCTGCCTATGTAAACAAGGCAGGCCGCCATTCTGTCAGGAAGAGAGAGATCTTGTGTTCCTGCTAATCAAAAACACAGATGTCTCTCTTCCTCCAGTCAGTCCATCCCCCACACAGTTTAAAATCACTCCCTAGGAGCACACTTAACCCTTTGATCGCCCCTGATGTTAACCCCTTCCCTGCCAGTGTTTTTTTTTTTACAGTAACCGTGCATTGTTTTAGCACTGATCACTGTATTGGTGTCACTGGTCCCCAAAAAGTGTCAGTGTCAGATTTGTCCGCCGCAATGTCGCAATCCCTCTAAACATTGCTGATTGCCGCCACTACTAGTAAAAACAATTTTAAAAAAGTCCATAAATCTATCCCATAGTTTGTAGATGCTATAACTTTTGTGCAAACTAGTTAAATGCTTATTGGGATTTATTTTTTTTTACCAAAAATATGTAGCAGAACACGTATTGGCCTAAATGAATGAAATTCGATTTTCCACATTTTTTATTGGGTATGTTTTATAGCAGAAAGTAAAAAAAATATATTTTTTATTTCCAAAATTGTCAGCCTTTTTTTGCTTATAGCGCAAAAAATAAAATACCACCAAAAGAAAGCTCTATTTGTGGGGAAAAAAAGGACATTTATTTTATTTGGGCACAGCATTGCACGACCGTGCAATTGTCAGTTAAAGTAACACAGTAATGTATTGCAAAAAATGGCCTGGTCATTAAGGGGGGTAAAACTTTTCGGGACTGAAGCCTTTAAAGTTGAACTTTAGGTTAATAAAAATGGCAAACAGGATTTTTAATGCAGAAAAAAAACATACTACATCTCTTCTCTTCTGCATTATAGATCTCTATCTGCCAGTACACCCCATATTCTATGCTGTGCACACGCAGCTCAATGTACAATTTTGGCAATTTCAGGATGAATGAGCTCCCGCACATGCATGGGAGTGATGTCATCCCAGCCTGGTCGATGAAAATGGCTGAAAATCAGTACCCAGAAGCCAACCAGCTAAAGATGTCAGCGGCAGCGAGCTCCTGGACATTGCAGTGCTGAAGAGTAAGTGAGTATAGGTCTACTTTAAAGAGATATTAAACAAAGAAGTGTTAATTGCCATAACCCATTCAAATAAATAATATATATCAAGCCACTGTATTTGTTTTTTAATCCTCTAAGTACCTTGTTCCTGCAGCGCTGTTGTGTAGTCACATGATCTTTCCCAGTTCTTTGGCATCTGCAGGGAAAGATCTTTGGGGTGGGGCTTCTATTACTCTGCTGATGTATGCTCTCTACAGTGAGAGCCTGGCCAGCCCTGATTGGTGCTCTAGCAGTCACATGACTAAAAATAGAGCAATTCAAGTTAGATTATAAATATCAATTAACTGTTTTACAGCTCCTGATAAATCTTTATTTTTTTGTGCGTTAATCTAGTGTAGGCGGAGTCAAAGATGATTGGCACTAGCTTTTATTTTGTTCAGGTTCATCGGTAGGTTCTTTTTCTTTTTTTTTTTCACTTTACTGGTATTCACAATTACATTTGATATATTTAAAGGGATTGTAAAGGCAGAAGGTTTTTTTTATCTTATTGCATTCTATACATTAAGATAAAAAGCCTTCTGTGTGCAGCAACAGCCCCCCTAACACTCACCTGAGGTCCCACTCTATCCAGTAATGTCCACGAGTGTCTCAGCAGTCCGAGATTCTCCCTACTGATTGGTTTAGAAACTGCAGCTGCACTATTGGCTCCCGCTGCTGTCAATCAAAGTCAGCTAGCCAATCGGGGCATAGAGGGTGTGGGGCTAGGTCGGGGCTCCATGTCTGAATGGACGCAGGAAGCTGTGACTCGGCTCAGGTGCTTCCATGCAGTGGGGGCACTCAACAGAAGGGAGGGGCTCCACTGCAACAGAGCAGGTAAGTATAGCATATTTGTTATTTATATAAGAAAAAACAAGACTTTACAATCACTTTAATACTGCTTTATATTATAACTAAGCGATTTTTTTTTGAGCTTCTTCTTGAAATGTAATACTATATCCCGCCCCCATAGTGTTTAGCAATAGGAGGAGGGAGGGAGGGGAGTGTCATTTACCACTCTATATACGCCAACATGTGTTACTCTATAGTGATGTGGGCTGCACAGCTCATAAAAAGGAGGAAATAAAGAGCTTAGAAAGGAACTGAAAAAGAGCATGCTCCATAGAGGACATCATCTGGTCTACACAATCTCAGCTGAAGTGGGCACACAGAGAAGATGGGAGGGACAGCCAGCTGAAGACAAGATCAACCAGGTATATATGCAGTCAACACAAAAAAAATGCTTTAGTGGCTTTGAGAGTATGCACGCTCTGTTATATAGCATTTAATGAGTTTTTCATACTTTGAGTTTAATGACACTTTAAGCCAGTGGTTCTCAACTCCGGTCCTGAGGACCCACCAATAGGCCAGATTTTAAGTATTACCTTAGGGAGATGCAGCCTAGAATACTGCAATCACTGAGCAGCAAATTATATCACCTGTGATGCATTTCAGTTATCCTGCAAACATGGCCTGTTAGTGGGTCCCGAGGACAAGAGTTGAGAACCACTGCTTTAAGCGACTCTTGCACTGCATCTTTTGAAGGTGGTAACTATTGATTGCTTGTTGAACTCTCCATTGGTCTCCTTGTTGCCGATTTTGTGATATCACATGGCAGGTTCTCTAACACTAGGATACTCAAGTGATAAATACAATCTTCACCCAGTAGGCAGGACCGTTGCAGAAAGCAATGTGGGCACTGCAAGAAGGACCCTTTGGAGGATGTAATGCTTTGAACTGCCCTGCAAGAGATTACCTTACCTTCTGTTATTATCCAGTTCATATTTCATTCATTTGTTCCCATTAAGCCCTGAAGAAAATGTGAATTTTACAACCCCCAAATGTTGGCTTTTCCCTGACAGTCTTAATTTACATATTCTAAACTTTTATTAGTGGAGTAGTTCTTCTAACTCTAATTGTATATGTACTGTATGTTCCTCTTAGAACCATTCACAAAAGTCCTAAGCTGCCAGTCAACCCCAGTATAAAAACCCATGGTGTTTTTTTGTAAACCTCAAGCGATCCAGCGCTCCTCTGCACCAAAAAATTGAGCAATAAAAATCATTGAGCAGTAGAAACCTGATGGTGGCTCTTAGACCTTAAAATGCCATCAAAATCTGAAAAAACAAAACAAATTGCCTTTAGTTTTACACCCTCACCTAAGCCCTAAAACTTAACAGCTAAATTAAATCATCCTACAGCTGAACTTCAGGCAAAGAGCAGGATTTGTAGCTCTGTCTATTTATTCCTGAGAGCAACAAAGGCCTGCTAGACAGCATAGCCAGACTGGAGGCTGGACGCTTGCTTATGTATCAGCAGGGACGGTCACTGGCCATGCTAACTGGTCTGTCCCTAGAAGGATGTAACGATTATTGGTCGATTAAAAGGAGGGAGAATAATTTTGGAAACCTTTCCAGCACAAGACATGAAAACTTGAACAGTTCCAAATGTTAATCTTTACATTTTGCATATTTAAAGTGATAATAAACCCTCACATTTTTTTCACCTATATCTGTTACTAAATAATAGCATTACATGAGAAGTCTAACCTTTTTTGTCATTTTCGCTTCTAAGTTGTTTTATTCAGGCTCCGCTTTTCCCATTTCCGGTTGTCCTGTTTGCTGGGTGACCCATGTATTGGCCATGTCATAGTGTCAAAACACATGGGAGTCAGAGCTACTGCGTCCTCCATGCCCGGGGACACAGTGAGTGCGGGCGCAGCCAGCGTTCCTACGCAGGGCTGTAGTCACATAAGTGTGAGCGCGCACGCACGGGGGACACTATGAGATGAGCAATACACGGGTCACCCAGCAAACAGGACAACCGGAAATGGGAAAAATGGAGCCTGACTAAAACAACTTAGAAGCGCAATTGACACAAAAGGTTAGACTTCTCATGTAATGCTATTATTTAGTAACAGATATAGGCGAAAAAACTTTAGGGTTTAGTTTCACTTGAAGTGGGCCTGAACTAAAACATGAAGATTTGCTATGTTAGGAAAAATCTACAAAACTTAGTTGTACCCAAACACCTTGAAAAATCTTAATTTTTTGTCCAGAAAAATAGCAGTACACCTCCCAGAATATGAGGGTACTCTTGTGCCTTCAGCTGCAGTATGAGATCATCTAAGGCACTGTTGCCAATGACTGCTAGTCTCAAAAGATTTGGATTGTGCAGGGTTAGCCAGGGAGCCAGAGGATTAAAAATTTGAACGAACATAGGAGTCACCACCACAAGATACACTTTTCATTCGTTGTGCATACAATCCACTGGACCTGTCATAGGCACTCATGAAAGGTGCCAGCTATGCCCATCTATACCCCCCCCCCCACTGGCGCTCTTTTACTCTGTAGAGCTCGGTCATGCAACCAACGGTTATATCTATTGCCAAACTGTAGCAGTCTGAGCCAAGCATATGGCACACAACCACAGACCGATCCTCTTATGTCCGTTCAGATGTGCAAGATTCTCCAGCTGCATTACTGGTCTGGGAAGACAGTCTGTAAAAAACATGGAAATAATTTAATTTGACAGAACTGCATTTTGGTCAGTCCTTAGACACCCTCATTAAGGAAGGCATGGGCTGAAAGAGAGCACTCTTGCCAAGTAATAAAAAAAAATAAGGTATCTATGGCAAAATTGTCTGCTTTCAGAATTTGGAACTATTCATTTAATCTCTCCCAGACCTCCCAATTTATGTCCTTCACTCAGTTCCATCACAAGTCCAGGATACCAAGCCAGCCAAATCTGGCACTGAGTCCTCAATGAAGGGGCAACTCCACTTCTGTCAGGGCTGGGCTCAGCAGGGCAAGCTGCTCAGCTGAGGGTTAATTGCTAGTCCCAGCTTTCACTCTGTCTCACCTGATGTCCATATCCTGCTCATTAGCCAGCTCTCCTATCTATATAAATTGCCTGGATCAGATCTCAGACGCCTTCGCCTAGTCAACATCTCTGGATTAATCTCTGCTGTGTTTTCCTGTGAAAGACTTTTGCCTGTTTGACGGTCATTCTGGTTCCTGGATTAAAGACTTTGGCTGACTTCCTCTCTGGCTCCTGGCACTGCATGCTGTTTGTTTGACCTCCCTGATCTCTGGATCCCTGTTTGCTGGCTTGCTTCAACCATCCACTCTGGCTACTGAACCTTGGCTATGTTTTGACTTTGTTTGCTCTGTTTGTTCTATCTTACCATTTTTATTAAATAGTGTGATTTTTACTGCACTTCTGTCTGATTCATGGTTCCTGACAGTAGGCGAAGGCCATGAATTCAGAAGATGCAGTCAATCCACTTGCTAGTAATATTTTTTCTCCTACGTTCACTGACAGAGCGCAGCCCTTCATTGACAATTGGGGGTTATGCTCATCCTACTAGGAGTAGACTAGGCAAATAGAAAAAAAGCAAGCTGACCACTCCCAGGGGGCCGTCCTCACTCCAGCATATAACCCTCCTGCTCTGTATAGCATTTTCCTTTTCCCTGCCCAAACGTTTTGCGGTACGCTATCCCTTTGAGGATAGTTTTGTGAAGAAGTGGGCATCCCCCGCAGTGGACCCTCCGTGGCTCGCCTGAATAAGGCAACGACCATCCCCTTGGAGGGGCCTCCCTCTTTTAAGGATCCGGCCGATAGGTGGACGGAGGCGGTGTCCAAGGCACTGTTCTTGTTGGCGGGGTCGGCCATGAGACCAGCTCTGGCGTCAGCCATGGCGGCGCAATCCCTTACCGAGTGTGCGACTGAATTGCACAATGAGTCGAGCTGCGGGAGCTCACTTGAGGCGCAGCGGCCAAGGGCTCAAGGCCCGGCAAGTCTGCCTCGGGATCCAGTACACGACCCTGGCAGCGCAAGGGTGAAAAGGCAGAGTATAAGTCCTCCTCCGCATGATGGGTTGCCCCACCCGATTCTCGGGTGGGGTGCCGACTTCTGGGGTTCGCAGACAGGTGGACTGCCCGCTTTTCTGACTGGTGGGTGCAGGAAGCGGTGTCCTCCGGGTACAGGATAGAGTTCAGCACTCTACCCCCAGACAGGTTCTTCCCATCGAACTTGAGACTCCCTCAGGGGCGTCGGAAGGCTCTCCTAGCCGCTGTTCAGACGCTCTCCGAACAAGGGGTAATGGTGCCGGTACCTCCGCTGGAAAGGTTCCGTGGCTTCTATTCAAATCTTTTTGTGGTTCCCAAAAAGGCAGGAGTCAGGCCAGTTCTGGACCTAAAAGCGCTGAACCACTTTGTGAAGGCGCGAAAATTCAGGATGGAATCTGTCCGTTCGGTCGTGGCCGCCCTGAACCAAAGGGACTTCATGGCGTCTCTGGATATCAGGGAAGCGTACCCCCATGTTCCCATTTGTCTCCGGTATCAGCACTTCCTGCGCTTTGCGGTGGGAGATCTACATTATCAATTTTTGGCGCTTCCCTTCGGTCTGGCCTCGGCTCCTCGGGTATTCACCAAGCGGGTGGCTCCGGTGGTGGCGCTATTGAGGCAGAGAGGCATTGCGGTGGTAGCATACCTCGACGACTTACTCCTGCGAGCGGAGTCTGCTTCGGCTCTGGAGGAGAATGTGGCTATCACCTTGGCCTCGTTGAAAGACTTCGGCTGGCTGATCAACCTGCAGAAGTCGACGTTGACCCCGTCCTGTCGCCTGGAATATCTGGGTCTGATTCTGGACACGGAGCAGGCGAAGGTGTTGTTACCTCCAGCCAAGTTGCTGACACTGCAAGCAGCGGTGCGAACCCTGCTGTCACACCAGTGGTCCTCCTTACGGTTCTGTATGCGGGTGTTGGGGCTCATGGTCTCGGCCTTCGAGACGATACCTTAGGCCCAGAGTCACACTCGGCTCCTACAGCCGGCGATTCTGTCACAGTGGGACAAGTCTCTGCTGTCCCTGGACCAGCTGATCAGATGGATCATCAGACCAGAGGGTCGTTAGTCTGGTGGCTTCGGGCCCCGGCTCTAATGTTGGGGTAGTCTTTCCTCCCCCTGAATTGGTCGATAGGCTGGCGTCTGTCGTGCTATCGGGCTGGGGGGGTCCTGGGGCAGCATTCTGCTCAGGGCTGTTGGTCGGCGCAGGAATCCCGCCTTCCGTTCAATGTACTGGAGTTGAAGGCTCTGCCTCTCCCACTGGATGGTAGGGCTGCGCGGCCTCCCGGTTTGGGTTCAGTCAGACAACGCCACGGCTGTGGCGTACGTGAACCATCAGGACGGAACGAGGAGCTCGGCAGTGGCCGCGGAAGCGGTCCTCATTCTGTGTTGTGCAGAACTTCACTTACCGGCAATCTCCGCCATTTACATTCCGGGCCTAGAAAATTGGCAGGCGGATTTTCTCAGTCGCCAGACGCTGGATCAGGGGGAATGGTCCCTACATCCAGAGGTGTTCCGCCAGATTTGCCACAAGTGGGGCATGCCAGACGTGGATCTTATGGCGTCCAGGTTCAATCACAAGGTGCAGACCTTCGTGTGCAGAACAAGGGACCCGTTGGCGGCCACCACGAACGCCTTGGTAGCGCCTTGGGGTCAGTATCGGCTCCTGTACGCCTTCTCTCCCATCAAGCTTCTGCCATGGCTACTGCGCAGGGTAGCAGCGGAATGGATTCCGATAATACTGGTAGCTCCGGATTGGCCTCAGTGCCCTTGGTACGCCGACGTGGTGCGGATGGTGACAGATGTTCCTTGGCGTGTTCCGCTGCGCGAAGATCTGCTGTCGCAGGGTCCCATCCTGCACCTTGCTTTACCCTCGCTGGCTTTGACGGCTTGGCTATTGAGTCCCAGGTGTTGAGGGATAGGGGTGTCTCTGACTCCGTGATCCCTACCATGCTTAAGGTGCGCAAGTGTACTTCGTGCAAGATATATCATCGTACCTGGAAGGCCTATATTGCCTGGTGTGAGGCGGGGGGTTGGAACCCCCGCTCTTACGTTGTGTGCTGGCTTTTTTGCAGCAGGGCCTGGATAACAAATTGGCATTGAGTACATTGAGTGGCGATTCTCTTTCAACAGCCTTTGGCGTCACATTCGTTGATGCGTACATTTGTACAGGGTGTACGCCATGGGGCTCCTCAGATACGGTCGCCTGCAGCGCCGTGGGATTTGAATTTGGTACTTTCTGTACTGCAGAAACCGCCATATGAGAAAATCAGGGATTTTCCCCTACAATTGCTGTCGCAAAAAGTGGCTTTCTTGGTGGCCATTACATCCGCTAGGCGGGTGTCTGAGTTGGCAGCGTTGTCCTGTAAGTCTCCTTACTTGGTCCTTCATAAGGACAAGGCGGTCTTGTGACCTTCCCCTTCCTTTCTACCGAAGGTGGTCTCCTCTTTCCACATTAATGAGGATATTGTTCTCCCTTCATTATGTCCGCACCCGTCGCATCCCAAGGAATTTGAGTTATATTCTTTGGATGTCGTGAGGGCTTTGCGGGTGTATTTGTTGGCTACAGCTTCTTTTCGCAATTCTGATGCGTTGTTTGTGCTGACGGAAGGACCACACAAAGGGTTGGCGGCCTTGTCGGCTATTTCCCGTTGGATCAGACAGACCGTGATTCATGCGTATACTGTTTGGGGCAAGGTCCCTCCTTTTCCAGTCAAAGCTCATTCTACCAGGGCAGTTAGTACTTCCTGGGCTTTCAGACACCAAGCTTCAGTGTCCCAGGTGTGCAAGGCGGCTACTTGGGCCTCAGTGCACACTTTTGCTAAGTTTTATAAAGTTGATGTGTCAGCATCTGCGGATGCTGCTTTTGGCTGTAAAGTTTTACAGGCGGCGGTGTAGGCGTGGCTGGCGCCTCCTGAGAGGATTCTGTTGGGTACAGTTGTTGTTGTTTACCCACCCCTCTTGAATGACACTGCTTTGGGACATCCCCACTTGTCAATGAAGGGCTGCGTATGTCAGTGAACGTAGGAGAAAAAGGATTTTATTAAGAACTTACCGTAAAATCCTTTTCTCTGAGTTCACTGACAGACGCAGCACCCACCCCTCTGTGTTGCGTTTGTACGGCTTGTTACAAACTGATATGCTACACAGAGCAGGGGGGTTATATGCTGGAGTGAGGACGGCCCCCTGGGAGGGGTCAGCTTGCTTTTTTTCTATTTGCCTAGTCTACTCCTAGTAGGATGAGCATAAACCCCACTTGTCAATGAAGGGCTGCGTCTGTCAGTGAACTCAGAGAAAAGGATTTTATGGTAAGTTCTTAATAAAATCCCTTTTTCCAGATTGGATGAGCAGGATCAACGCATGGATCAGCTTGCCATAGTGTTACAGACACTCCTGAATCGCAGTGCTCACCTGGTTCCTCCTACGGTGGCTGTTCCGGCACAAACTGTTTTGCAGGCCGTTCCTGCTGATGCTCAAGTCTCTGTGCAGGTACACTCCTCAAATATTACTTCTACAAGGGGTATGTCTGATTCCGCTCCACTTCCCCAACGATTTGGGGGCGATCCAATTCAATGCAGAGGGTTTCTCAACCAAGTTCGGATATACTTTGAGATGCTGCCTCAGGCGTTCCCCAGGGACAGAAGCAAAGTAGGCTTCGTGATTTATTTGCTTTCTAACAGAGCCCAGCCTAGGCAAACCCTCTATGGGAGATGCAAAAACCCATTGTCCAGAGTTACCCAGAGTTTGTGGCCTCCTTTAAAAGGGTATTTGACGTTCCTGCATGCTCCGCTACTGCTGCCAAAAGCCTCATGTCAATCAAGCAGGGTATGAGAACAGTTGCCGATTACCCTATTGAATTCTGTACTCTGGCAACAGAGGTTGCTTGGAATAATGAGGCTCTCGTGGCTGCTTTTTCTCATGGTCTCTCGGATAACATCAAAGATGAGATAGCAGCTCGAGACATACCCACTGTGAAGTACAACCCATGCAGTTGGGCTTCACATGTCTCTCTGCGGATGAGAGCGCCTTTAGGAAGAGGGAGAGATTGTGCCTTTATTGAGGCCAGGCAGGTAACTTTGTGAAGTCTTGTCCTACCCGTCCGGGGGGACGCTTGCACCTGAGGTCCTATAGGGGACAGACTATAGGTGGCATTGTTACGTCCCCAGTCATCCGTAAGGATAAGCCCCTGGCTCCGGTTACATTTTCTTGGTCTGAGTCGTACATCGAGATACAAGCTCTAATCGACTCTGGGGCTGCAGGCCTGTTCATAGATAGTGCCTTTGTGTCTAAGCACTCAATTCTGCTGCAGCTTCGGGCCACTCCACTCGCCATTGAGGCTATTGATGGGAGACCTCTACAGCCTGTCCAGGTGACTCATGAGATTGCTCCGTTGACCATGGCCGTAGGGTCTCTCCACCATATAATCCAATTCCAAGTCCTTTCCTTTCATTTTCCGGTGGTTATTGGTTATCCTTGGTAACAGAGGCACAACCCCTCTTTTGATTGGCTTCATGCTAAGGTTCTTTCATGGTCTCCACAATACACTAAGACATGTTTTCAGAAAGTGGCTAAGGTCTTGTGTACCTCTTCACTCTCCCCCCTGCCGGAGGAATACCGCAAATTTAGCAATGTCTTTGATAAAGGTCAAGCCGGCAGTTTGCCTCCACACGGGCCACATGATTGCGCAATTGACCTTCAGTCGGGTGTCATACCCCCTCATGGCCGGGTTTACCCTTTGTCTGTCTCGGAGGATAAAGCCATGGTGGAATATGTTGCAGACGCGCTTTCTCGAGGGTTCATCCACAAATCCTCATCTCCTGCTGGTGCTGGCTTCTTTGTGAAAAAGAACTGAGTGGCGAACTGAGACCTTTTATCGTTTATATGGGTTTTCAATCGCTTCACGATTAAGAATGCTTATCTGTTTCCGTTGATTACAGAGTTCTTTGTGGAAAACTGCATTTAATACCAGGACAGGCCATTATGAATACTTTGTGATGCCGTTTAGTCTTTGCAACGCTTCGGCAGTATTTCAGGAGTTCATCAACAATGTCCTTCGATATTTGCTGCAGCAATGTGTGGTGGTTTATCTTGACGATATCCTCATATCCTAGAGTCCCTAGAGAGCCACCACACAGATGTCTGCCATGTGCTTCAGAGGTTGATAGATAATAACATGTATTGTAAGTTGGAGAAGTGTGCGTTCCATCATAAACAGGTTAAATTCTTGGGTTATATAATTTCCACTGCTGATTTTTCGATGGACCCGAGCTATCGGCAGTTCTACAGTGGCCCAGACCCGTGGGTTTATGTCCACTAAAACGTTTTCTTGGCGTTGCCAATTATTATCGGACGTTTATTCGTAACTTCTCGTCTCTGGTCAAAACCCTAACTGATATGACCAGAAAGGACAGTAACCCACAGAATTGGTCTCCGGAGTCCATTAAGGCCTTTGAAACTCAAGGTTGTCTGTTTCTGCTCCTGTGTTAGCACATCCTGATCCTACGTTACCCTTCATCCTTGAGGTTTGATGCATCTGAGACTGGAGTTGGTGCCCTTCTGTCTCAACCTCCAATCTCCGAGAGCGCTATGCATCCTTGTGGCTACTTTTCCAAGAAGTTGTCTCCTGCAGAATGCAATTATGAGATTGGTGACAGAGAGTTGTTGGCGATCATTTTAGCCCTTAACCACTTCAATGCTATGCACTTAGAACACTTTCCTACCAGACCAATTTTCAGCTTTCAGTGCTGTTGCCTTTTGAATGAGAATGCGCGGTCGTGCGACGCTGTAACCAAAGTTTTTATCATTTTGTTCCCACAAATAGAGCTTTCTTTTGGTGGTATTTGATCACCTCTGTGGGTTTTATTTTTTGCGCTATAAACAAAAAAAGACCGAAAATTAAAAAAAAAAAAAAAATTCTCTATTTCTGTCACAAAACTTTGTAAATAAGTACATTTTCTCCATCACTGATGGGCACTGATGAGGCTACACTGACAGGCACTGATCTGGCAGTACTGATTGGCACTGATGAGGTGGCACTGATGATGAGGCACTTAAAATGCAGCAATGATGAGCACTGTTAGGTGGCACTGATAAGCAGCACTGACGGGCACTGATATGAAACACTGACGGGCACTGATATGCAGCACTGACGGACACTGATAAGCGGCACTGATGGGCACTCATAGACGGCACCGATTGGCACTCATAGGCGGCACTGGGTACTGATAGGTGGCACTGATAGGTGGGCACTGGTGGGCACTAATATGTGGCACTGGTATGCACTGATAAGGGCGCTGATACACACTGATAGGGGCACTGGTGGGCATATGTACAGAAAGGGGCCCATTCCCTGGTGGTCTAGGGTGGCATCGGAAAGTGGCACTAAGTGCCATTCATATTGGGCACTATGCCCCTTACCTGGTGGTCTAGGGTGGTCTCCCTGCTGGTCCAGATCGGCTCCCTGGTGGTCCCTGGTCGGCTCCCTGGTGGTCCTGGGTGGGGACATTGCTGGTGGTGCCTGAGCAGGCTCCCTGGTGGTCTAGTGTGGCGATCCGAGGGGGGACTGTGCTGATAAATCATCAGCACAAACCCTCCCTGTCAGGAAAGCAGCCGATCGGCTCTCCACTACTCAGGTCTGCAGACCCGAGTACAGGAAAGCCGATAAACGGCTTTCCTGTGTTTCACTGTGACCAGCCGTGATTGGTCACGGCTGATCACATGGTAAAGTGCTTCGGATGGAACACACCACCGATTGCCGCAATGCACGTCCCCCCGGGCGCGCGGCGGCTTGTTATACTGAGGACGTCATATGACGTCCAGTCAGGATAACTAAACCACTTCCCGGCCGTCATTCTGCATACGGCGGTCGGGAAGTGGTTAAAGAATGGAGGCATCTCCTCGAAGGTACCACTGTTCTGGTTCTCATTTTGACTGACCACACCCCAGGAGGGCGCAATGGGTGGGCTCTGTTGTTGTCAAGCTTTGATTACATAGTCTCATTCTTAACCAGTACTAAGAAGATAAGGGCCAATGCATTGTCACAACAGTTTTCCTCTGCTTCCAAGATGGAGTTGGTTCCTGTGATACCTCCTGATCGTGTTCTGGCTACGGTTTGTACCAGTCTCACTTCACCTTGTGGGTGACAATATCCTTGCTGCTCATATCCATGCTCCTCCTGAGAAACCTTGTGACCGCTGCTTTGTCTCTGGGAGTCTCCGTACTGCTGTGCTCCAAACTTATCATTCTCCCAGGGCTGCTGATCATCCAATCAACTCATTTGGGCTATTTCCCAACAGTTCTCGTGGCCTAGTGTCAGCAACTGGTGTGACCAGAGATGTGTGAACTGCAACAGATAATGCCAGGCACAAGTAGTGTAAAATAATATAATTTATTTAAAAGATAAGTGGACGAACATGTAAATGTACAGGGGTCCAGGACTGGACGCAGGATACAGGAATCACAGGTCAGGGGCACATGGAGACCAAAACACCAAGGCAATCGGCACATGGCAGACAGGGTTTAAATATCCTTCCTGCAATTAGCATCAGGTGATGACTCATGAGCTTCTGGTTGCTGGGAGACACCTGCTGGTAGACACTGGAACTGCAGCCCATGGATCCGGGAGCCACAGCACCACCAGCGGGTGAGACTTTTCCTGACACCTAGTCTCCGTGCTGATGTAGCCTCCTTTATAGCAGTCTGTTCCGTATGTGCTCAGAACAAAACACCACAACATCTTCCAGTGGGTCTTTTACAACCCATACCCAATGGAGAATGGTACCCAACTGTCTATGGATTTTATTGCGAAGTTACCGGACCCTCAGGGTAACACAGTTATCCCTATGGTGGTTGAACGATTCTCAAAGATGTCTTATTGTATTCCACTTAAGAAGTTGCCCGCGTCCAAGGAACTGGCATCCATTTTTGCTCAGGAGATTTTTAGCTTACATGGGCTTCCTAAGGTGATTGTCTCGGACAGGGGTTGCCAGGTTTTGGCAAGCCTTTTGTGCATAGTTGGGAATTCAGCTTTCCTTCTCTTCTGCGTATCACCTGCAGCCCAATGGGGCCGCATAATGAGCCAACCAGTCCTTGGAACAGTTTTTACATTCCTATATTTCTGACCACCATAACAACTGGTCTGACCTGTTACCTTGAGCAGAGTTTGTTCACAATAGTGCCGTCAATACCACTTCCCGATTGTCTCCATCTATGGCAAATTATGGTTTCCAACCAGCCATGTTGCCTGACTCATTTGTTCCTCAGAGAATTCCTGCATTGGAGGAGCATCTCCGTGGTCTTCGTTCCACTTGGGTACAGGTCCGGGAGTCTTAGCGACGTTATAGGTACAGACGCCATGCTGATTGCAGACGCCTACCTGCGCCCTCTTACCAAGTTGACTGTAGACTGGCTGTCTTCTCGCAACCTCCGACTCTATGCGTTCTTGGGTCTCATCCTCAGACGTACATGCTCCTGTTCTCCTCCTTGCTTTCCATAGACATTTTCCCTCAAACCTGTAGCGCCTCTCAGGGCTGAGCTCAGCTCTCCCTTCTCAGAGCAAGCTGCTCAGCTGAGGGTTTGTTTTTTTAAATCAAGAATAAGTTTCATTAGGTTCAAATAAACATACAGCTCTATGATAAACACAAAACTCAGGACCGTCAATTACAGAATGTAAAGTATGAAATAGTATAGTATACCTTAATACAGACAAATCTTGACATAAAGCCCTGAACACATCAATCCATTCAACAGAAATAAATTGAAATGACCAACATGCATTATAAATTTACATTACCATGCATTGAAGTACAATACTATGCAGTTCAACCTAAGAGCCTATCCATCACCAATTTGGTGGGGGCGAGGCCCGGTAATGCCAGCCAGTCACCCCATATGCGCTCAAACTTATGTGGACTCCCCCTGTGCTGGAAGATTACTTTTTCTAATTTAAGAGTACATCCCATATTGTTTATCCACTCTTTATGTGTTGGTGCTCTATCTGTCTTCCACTGTTGTAAAATTAGTTTACAAATCTGAAATATGGCTCTGTTAATCGCAATTTTGCTGGAGCTCTATAATTTGGAGATCATCCAAAATCCCCAATATACATCTAGCCAGTTCCAGGGGTATGAATACCTGAAATGCCGAATGTATAGTATCTAGTACTGCCCTCCAATACCGATGCAACTTGGGGCACCTCCACAAGAGGTGGATAAGGTCACCCTTCACCACTTTGCATCACGTACACACGGGGGACTGCAATAGTCCCATTCAGTGTAGCCTAATGGGAGTATAGTAGACCCTCAGTATAATAAAAAGTTGCGATGGCCTCTGGGCAGTGTTTAAGGAGCTGTGAAGAACGGACTCAAGTGCATTGTCCCAAAGTTCCTCTTCAGGGGACGTACATCCCCCTCCCATTTTTCATTTTTCCTTGGCATTACTAGGGTAGCCCTCCAAACATGAAGGCAACCACATACCATAGCAATTGGAAATAAAACCCTTGGTGTTCTCGGCAGATTGCACATATCTGAACACTGGGGTGGGGGACAGGAGCCAGTCTGTGGTTGAGCCCTGAGCACAAATCACATACCGAAGTTGAAGATAATGAAACCTCACCATGGGCAGGAGGAAAAAACGGTGCTTGGGTCCTCAAAGGAACAGAGCATTCTGTTGCAGAAAATTTGGCTCAGGTGAGTAACGCCCCACCGCTTCCAATGTCCCGCACACTCGAGCCTCGACAATTCTTTGTACCCAGGTTGTGCCATATCAGACTGTAGCTCATAAAGCCTGTAAAATTCAGTATTGAACTTTTAACCAACCTTTCATCATTAGGGAGTTGGTGGGATAAAGCCTATTTGATTTGTTAAAATTTGCATCGTATAGTGCTCCTGGAATATCTCTTCTACCCAAATAATGTCTCATAAAGGAGTGGGCCAAGGGAGACAACGATGAGCCAGTAAGTGGATCACTATCAAACGCCCCAACAAAGTGTTGTAGCTGGGAGGCCAGATAGTATAGCCACGGAATGGGCAGGGCAACCCCCCCTCCCCCCTCTATCCTTGGGCCTCTGAAGCTGCTCAAGCCTGCTCCTTGGTGACTTGTCTTCACAAAGTAGAGTTTGGAACAACGTATTAACCAGTCTAAAGATGCGCAAAGGTATCACTTCAGGGGCATTATGTATTAGGTAAAGGAGCTGTGGCATAAGAACCATTTTTATAAGGTTGGCCCTGCCAATCAGCGACAGGCACAACCTTTTCCAGACTGCTATTTTAGCTTTAAATCTTTGTAGTAATGGTATTATATTACGTTTACAGTACTCCGTAATAGTGGGCGAAATATGTATCTCTAAATATTTGAATGACTGGACTACTGGAACAGGACAGAATGTGGACAGCACCAGGGAGACCTCATCATCGAGAGGAAGGAGAGGTGATTTTGCCCGATTTATCATCAAGCCTGAGTGGATTCCTAAGGTCGTTATGGCTTCCGAGAAGTGTCAGTGTCCCCAAGAAAAAGCAACATATTATCGGCGTAAAGTGTTATTTTTTCTTTAAGCTCCTTATACTCAAACCCAACAATACTATCGTCCCTTACTAGTGCTGCCAAGGGCTCAATGGCAAGAGCAAATAGCAAGGGGGACAGCGGGCATCCCTGCCTCGTCCCCCTCTCCAATTTAAAAGCTGGTGAGACCCTACCCCCCTCCCGTATTGCTGCCATCGGAGCATGGTAGAGAAGCTGGACCAAAGAAATGAAAGTCTCACCAAATCAAAATTGTCGCAATGTATGCCATAAGTACGGCCATTCCACACTGTCAAAAGCCTTGTTGGCATCTAATGACAACAAGGCACGATGACCAGTATTGTCTGCCTGCATCTGCATATTGAGGTTTACTCTTCTAATATCAATGGCTGTAGACTTCAAAGGCATTAAGTCCGATTGATCGGAGTGAATAATCATGGTGATACATTTATTTAAACATGTGGCCAGGTTTTCGCCAGAATTTTTACATCTACAGGGAGTAAAAATATGGGCCTGTAGAAGCCCGGGTCAGTAGGCGGCTTACCCAGCTTCAAAATCAACACTATATGAGCTTTAGACATAGACTCCGGTAAATATCCCTTTTGTTGTGCATCCCTATACACCAGTGGTTCTCAACTCCGGTCCTCGGGACCCACCAACAGGCCAGATTTTAAGTATTACCTTGGGGAGATGCAGACTAGAATACTGCAATCACTGAGCAGCAAATTATATCACCTGTGATGCATTTCAGTTATCCTGCAAACCTGGCCTGTTGGGGGGTCCCGAGGACCGGAGTTGAGAACCACTGCTATACACCTTCAGCAACTGGGGAGCTAGGATATTGGAGTAATGCTTATACACCTCTACTGGGATTCCATCTTCCCCTGGGGTCTTATAGTTCGGGAAGGAGGCAATAGCAGTAGCAATTTCCTCCTCCGTTATAGGGGCATCCAGTGCTTGTCTATGATGTTCCGACAGTGTAGGAAGATTAATTTGTGCAAGATATTGTGTCGTCTCTGACAGCGAGACCTGCTCTTTAGTCTGATAGAGCTCCTTTTCAGCCAGGATAAGCTCCAGGGAGTTGGTCAACCCCCCCACCCCCCTGCAGCCAACTGTATAGCCAAAATTGGGGGAGGTGGCTGTTGGGCATTGGCAAACCTGGCTAGCAGCCTGCCTGTCTGCTCCCCCTCCTTATAGAAAGTCTGTTTTCTCTTACGTTCACTGACAGACGCAGCCCTTCTTATGACACGTGGGTTTATGCTCATCTTACTAGGAGTAGACTAGGCAAAGAAAAAAACAAAAGTATAGGCTGGCCCCTCCCAGGAGGCCGTCCTCACCTTAGCATATAACCACCTGCTGGACAATAGCATATCAGTTTTATTTGCCTAGTTCAAGGAGTTAGACCTGGTTCCCTATGGGATCTGCTTTCTTCTGATGTTTTTACCTGATGAAGACTGCTATCAAGAAGCCGGCTGGTGGCATAGAGGATACCTAGACATCCAAAACTTTCCCCAGTCCGGCCAACGTCTGTGCGAGCTACCCTTAGCCTTGGCGGGGTCACGCCGCATAGTGCCCGTTCCGTGCGGGCGGCCAGTGGCTGATCCCACTTGTGCCCAGTGACTGGTTTGTTCCTGTCCAGTGGCCTGGCCAGCAGCATCCCTCTCTGTGGGGAGGAAAGTCTGCTCCGGGTGGCTACCCGCTGCGCCCATCAGATCGGTGAGTGGACCTTCTTCCGTCCCAGGGGCATGGAGAGTGGGCACCTGGGCAGCTTCTGAGGTAGCGCGGCTGGTGGGGGCTTATTTGTGGGGACGCCTTTTGGGGTTGTCATCCCCCCCATCCCCCCCGCGGTACCGCACCCCGCGCTAACCGTTTGGGCACTACATGCGGCGATCCGCCGCCATTTCACGGTGGATTGCCGTTCTTTCACCGCTACCACGCCATTTTGCCGTGGATCGGCATGTTCTTGATGGCAGCGGCCATTTTTCTGTAGCCCATGCTTGTTTTCAGCCTGTCCTCTGGCGGCCCCCAGTGTTTTTTTTTCCGTTAGTGCGGGGAAGTTCTAAAAACGTGCTGCAGGCACCTGGCACTTCCTCTTTCGCTTTGGACAGCGTGGCTGACAGACGCGGCGGTGCAGGCTGTTGAAGTGGAGCTTTTTTCTTCATTGCTCATTCTGGTCACAGCGCTGAGGCATTTTACAAAAACAGCAAGTATAGCTGGCTCTCCCTGGGTGCTGGTAGCGGTGGGTGCAATCCTCCTGGGTCTCCCTGGCTGATTGGTGGTGTAGAGGTGGTGTTCACACGGTGGGGATGCCGGAGGTCTGTGATGTCAGAGGCCGGCGATGCTATGGCAGGGTACCTGCGGGGCCTTCCAAGGAGGAGCCAGTCGAGCAACAATCCACACCGGGGTCCCTAGTTTCTTTGGAACAACTGAGGGCAGTATTTGGTGAATTCTTTCCCTGGGCGGGTTCGGACCCGACTCCGGGGGGCCCCAAAAAGCGTCCGCCCCCCCGTCATTCTTCTGGGGAGGATTCTGAACCAGAGGTCGCCTCGGTGGTCACGGGAACCCCTGTGGAGCTATCAGAGGGTGAATTGATACCCTCAGACGGTGAAGATGATCAGGGGGCCTCATTATCGCGCGATGAGGCGATAGTGGCTGCTCTGATCGCTAATATTCGCGAGTCCATGCGGCTTGACCAAGCAGGGGAGTCGCAAGAGTCCACATATGTTTGTGGGTCACTTAAGCCCCCTAGGTCCCCCAGGGCCTACCCTTATGATCAGTTTTTTGAGCAGGCAGTGTTCAAGGAATGGCTGCGGCCGCAAAATTCCTTTGCTTTGCCAAAACGCTTTGCTGTTCGTTACCCTTTTGAGGATAGTTTTACTAAGAGATGGGCTTCCCCAACAGTGGACCCACTGGTGGCCCGTCTGAATAAGGCAACGACCATTCCCTTGGAGGGGTCTCCGTCTTTTAAAGAGGCGGCCGATCGCCGCACAGAGGCAGTGTCTAAGGCACTGTTCTTGTTGGCTGGGTCAGCCATTCGTCCAGCTCTGGCGTCTGCTATGGCGGCGCAATCTCTTCTCGAGTGCGCTACCGCATTGCACACTGGTTGGACTTGTGAGTGTGCGCGGGCTGGGGTGCAACGATCACAACACTTGGAGGAGGGTCTCCGCTACCTGTGTGATGCTGCATTGGACCTGCTTCCCATGCTGTCAAAAATGTCTGTTTTTGCAGTTATTATCAGGCGGGTGCTGTGGCTCCGCTCTTGGTCGGGCGACCAGGCGTCGAAGAAGGCTCTTACGGATCTCCCCTTTCAGGAAGGGCGTCTGTTTGGCCCACAATTGGATGAAATCATTAAGGATTTCACGGGAGGGAAGAGTACTTTCTTTCCGGAGCCAAAACGGTGGATTTGCGCCGTAGGCAGGGCCCTGTTTCTTCAGGTCAGAAGAAGTTTTTTCGTGCGCCCGGCTCAGTGGCTAGGGGCTTCAAGTTCGGTAAGGCTCCCGCTGGGCCCGGTAAAAGGCCCTGGCAACGTAAGTCTGAAAAGACGGGAGGATAAGTCCACCTCCGCATGATGGGTTGCCCCCGCCTGACTCGCGGGTGGGGGGGGGCGGTTACTGGGGTTCGCAGACAGATGGACTGCCCGCATCACCGATCGGTGGGTGCTGGAGGTGGTGTCCTCTGGGTACAGGATAGAGTTCAGCTCTCTACCCCCAGAAAGGTTCTTCCCTTCAAACTTAAGACTCCCTCAGGGGCGTCGGGAGACGCCGTTCGGGCGCTTGCCGAACAGGGGGTGATTGTATAGGTACCCACGATGGAAAGGTTTCACGGTTTTTACTCAAACCTCTTTGTGGTGCCCAAAAAGGGCGGTGTCAGGCCAGTTCTGGACCTAAAAGCACTAAACTGCTTTGTAAAAGCAAGAAAGTTCAGGATGGAGTGCATCCGCTCGGTCGTGGCCGCCCTGCACCAAGGGCAATTCATGGCGTCCCTGGATATCAAGGACGCGTATCTCCACATTCCAGTTTGTCACAGACACCAGCGTCTTCTGCGCTTCGCAGTGGGAGATCTGCATTACCAGTTTGTGGCACTTCCCTTCGGTCTGGCTTCGGCTCCCCGAGTGTTCACCAAGGTGGTGGCCCCGATGCTGGCCCTGTTGAGACAGAGAGGTATCGCGGTGGTAGCGTACCTACAGTCGGCTGCAGCTCTGGAGGAGAACGTGATAATCACGGTATCCACGTTAAAAGAATTTGGTTGGCTGATCAACCTGCAGAAGTCGACGTTGACTCCATCCTGTCGTCTGGAATACCTGGGTCTGATTCTGGACACGGTGCAGGCGAAGGTGTTTTTACCTTCAGACAAGCTGCTGACACTACAGGCAGCAGTGCAAACCCTGTTGTCGTGCCAGTGGTCCTCCTTACGGTTCTGTATGCGGATGTTGGGGCTCATGGTGTCGGCTTTCAAAGCGATACCTTACGCCCAGAGTCACACTCGGCTCCTGCAGAAGGCGATTTTGTCGCAATGGGACAAATCTCCCCTATCCCTAGACAGACTGATCAGGTTGGATCATCAGACCCGAGGATCCTTGATTTGGTGGATTCAGGCCCCAGCCCTGAAGTTGGGAAAATGTTTCCTCCCCCTCAATTGGTCGATAGTAACGACGGATGCCAGCCTATCGGGCTGGGGAGGGGTCCTGGGTCAGTTCTCTGCTCAGGGCCGTTGGTCAGCTCAGGAAGTCACCTTCCGATAAATGTACTGGAACTGAAGGCGATCAGACTCTGTCTATCCCATTGGTCGACAAGACTGCGAGGCCTCCCTGTCCGGGTTCAGTCGGACAATGCCATGGCTGTGGCATATGTGAACCATCAGGGCAGAACAAGAAGTTCGGCAGCAGCTGCGGAAGCAGCTCTGATCCTACGATGGGCAGAACTTCACGTGCCAGCACTCTCCGCAATCTACATTCCAGGTGTGGAAAACTGGCAGGCGGACTTTCTCAGCCGTCAGACTGGATCAGGGGGAATGGTCCCTACAACCAGATTTGCCTCAAGTGGGGCACGCCAGAGGTGGACCTCATGGCCTCCAGATTCAATCACAAGGTACAGACCTTTGTGTGCAGAACAAGAGATCCATTGGCGGTCGCCACGGGTGCACTGGTAGCACCTTGGGGTCGGTATCGGCTACTTGTACGTCTTTCCTCCTCTGAAGCTTCTGCCGCGGGTTCTGCGCAGGATAGAAGCAGAGGGAATCCCGACAATCCTGGTAGCTCCGGATTGGCTTCGGCGTCCTTGGTACGCCGATGTGGTACGGATGGTGGCAGATGTCCCGTGGCGTCTTCCACTTCGCGAAGACCTACTGTCTCAAGGACCCATCTTGCACCCTGCTTTACCCTCGCTGGCTTTGACGGCTTGGCAATTGAGTCCCAGGTGTTGAGGGATAGGGGTGTCTCCGACTCCGTGATCCCTACTATTCTTAAAGCGCGCAAGTGTACTTTGCGTAAGATTTATCATAGGACCTGGAAGGCCTATGTTGCCTGGTGTGAGGCGGGGGGTTGAAACCCCCGCTCTTATGTGGTGTCCAGGGTGCTGGCTTTTCTGCAGCAGGGACTGGACAAGAGCCTGGCGTTAAGTACGCTTAAGGGTCAGATTTCGGCCCTGGCGGTTCTTTTTCAATGACCCTTGGCATCACATTCGTTGATCCGTACGTTTTAACAGGGTGTACGTCATGTGGCTCCTCGGATACGGTCACCTCTGGCGCTGTGGGATTTAAATCTGGTGCTCTCTGTGCTTCAGAAGCCACCATATGCGAAGATTAGAGACATTCCCTTACAATTGTTGTCGCAGAAAGTGGCTTTCTTGGTGGCTGTTACATCCGCTAGGCGGGTGTCTGAGTTGGCAGCGTTATCCTGCAAGTCTCCTTACTTGGTCTCTCATAAGGACAAGGCGGTTCTCGCAAAGGCATGGCGGCCTCTTCGGCTACCATTTCTCATTGGATCAGGAAGACCCATGCATATGAGGTTCGGGGGAAGGTTCCCCCTTTTCCAGTCACGGCTTATTCCTCCAGGGCAGTTAGTACTTCCTGGGCTTTTAGACACAGGCCTCAGTGTTTCAGGTGTGCAAAGTGGCTACTTGGACCTCAGTGCACATGTTTACTAAGTTTTACAAGGTTGATGTTTCAGCATCTGCGGATGCTGCTTTTGGCCGCAAAGTTTTACAGGCGCCAGTGTAGGCGCGACCGGCGCCTTCTGAGAGGGTTTTGTTAGCTACAATTGTTGTAGTTTGCCCACCCCTCTTGATTGGCACAGCTTTGGGACATCCCCACGTGTCATAAGAAGGGCTGCGTCTGTCAGTGAACATAAGAGAAAAAGGGATTTTATTATAACTTACCGTAAAATCCTTTTCTCTGAGTTCACTGACAGACGCAGCACCCACCCCTGTGTGTTGAGTTTGTACAGCTTGTTACGAACTGATATGCTATTGTCCAGCAGGGGGTTATATGCTAAGGTGAGGGCGGCCTCCTGGGAGGGGCCAGCCTATACTTTTTTTTATTTATTGTTTTTTTCTTTTTTTAGTCTACTCCTAGTAAGACGAGCATAAACCCACGTGTCATAAGAGTGAACTCAGAGAAAAGGATTTTACGGTAAGTTATAATAAAATCCCTTTTTTTGAAGAAACATTTTTGTTCCGTGGAAGCCACTTGTAGCTCCCTCATACCCTCTGTGTCCCCACCCAAGCCTCTTGATTTGCAGGAGAGGGGTCTGCCACATATTGCCTCTCCGCCCGGTGAGCCCGTATAAACAGTTGGTCACGTTCCCTAGTGGCATTCTACACTGCTTTAGTTTCCTCTATAAAGATTCCCCTTAGAAAACATTTAAAGGCATCATGAAATTGAAACTACTCAGTTATGTGTGAAGATATAGGCGAGCTTACAGGGATTAAATTAAGCCAAAAGTGGTTACGTTTCCAGGGGCCTTAGGCAAATTAGTAACTGGTCTGGCAGCAAGCCACACCACCATGGGAGAATGGTCTGACACCATTCTATTGGCATACATAAGAAACACCGCATTGGGTCACCAGACTTAGGTCTATCCTAGAGAGGGACATATAGGTCTTAGAAAAACAGGAAAACTGCCTCTCATTGGGGTATCTGGATCTACAAATATCTATCCATCCCACCTCCCCTGCAAACCTGTGAGGCATAGTACCTTTATAGTGAGGTCCAACTGAAATCTGCGGGTGCTTGTCAAGTGTGTGGCACATATAACCATTAAAATCACCAACAAGTAACAGTGGTACCTTAGGCCTATATGTTAGGAAGTGCAATAGCTGTCAGAGGACCGCTGTTGAGAAAGGAGGCGGTATATATACAATCGCAAGTATACATGTAAGCTGAAAAATGTGCAATGAGCAAAAATATACCTGTCCTCTCCATCCATCTCCCTTGCTATAACCTCAGACTCAATTTGCCGGCGTACCAGGAGACTTACTCCTTGCAAAAACGAGGTATGGACTGAGTGACAAGCATATCTCACCCAGCGATAATTTATACATAAGACATCGACAGTCATATGAGTTTGTTGCAAGCAAACTATGGGGGGTTGGTATTTTTTGAGGATTGCCTTTACCATTGTGCGCTTTAGAGGATTCCTAAGGCCTCTGATATTCCATGATATTATCGGAATATCCGCCATAGGGGAAAAAACAGATATGATGAGGTCTGACCCCACTGTTAGGACAGCAGAGGTAAGTATATATATATATATATATATATATATATATATCAGAGCGGTTGTCTGTATAGGTAGCAACACGTCCTGAAGAGCCATTGTAAGCATAGAGGCTGTAATAACATAACGCAAATGCGTTAAAAAAAGAAAAAAGAAAAACCAATACAAACATGGTAAAGGTATTCCAGGCCAGTGAAAGACGTTCATCCTTCCGGTGCTACTCAGATGAGGGTTAATTGCCAGTCTCAGCTTTCACTCTGTCTCACCTGATGTCCATATCCTGCTCATTAGTCAGCTCTCCTAGCTATATAAAATGCCTGGATCAGATCTCAGATGCCTTCGCCTGGTCAACATCTCTGAAAGAAACTCTGCTGTGTTTTCTTGTGAAAGACTTTTTCATGTTTGACAGTCCTTCTGGTTCCTGAATTAAAGACTTTGCTCGGCTGACTTCCTTTCTGGCTCCTGACCCTGCATGGTATTTGTTTGACCTCGCCATCTGTGGATCCCTGTTTGCTAGCTTGCTTCAACAATCCGCTCTGGCTACCGAACCTTGGCTATGTTTTTACTTTGTTTGCTCTGTTCTATTTTATCTTTTTTATTAAATAGTGGGATTTTTACTGTACTTCTGTCTCAGTCTGATTAATGGTCCCTGACAACTTCAAGTGGGGGGCATCTATTGGACTTTTCAGCTGCCTTTTTGTATCTTTGAGTCTGGGACATGGTGTCCCAAGGAGATAGGCTGAAATGTTGATCTTTGCTACCTCCCCTCTTTATGCCCTTGAGACTGGGTTCACAATGCAACATGGAGTGGCTCACAGCAGGGATCCGGTGCACCCACGTTCACTGTTTCGGGTCCAATTTCAGCCTGAATTTTTGGCTGAATTTGGACCTGAAAAGGACCAGAAGATGCATGGAAACCCCTGTGCAATTCGCACTGGAGCCGCTCCGGAGATGTGTGAACCTGCATTCAATTCACAGTAGTGTGAACCCAGCCTGAATCTCCCTACTTCTCTAATGATGTTGTGAGCCATTCAGACTGGCTTGCAGCAACTTCACTCTTCAGAAGTAATTGTAGTTCTAACAAAGGAACAAGTAAGTACGTTTATGGTCCCCAAGCCGGAACTGTCCATCCCATCCTAGACTTAAATTTCAAGCATCAATAGACAGCAAAGATATGTATTTACATATTCCATTTTCCCCAAGCATTAACAATTCCTACGATTTGTGGTGGGCAAGCAAAATTACCAGTTTGTAGTTCTTCCCTTTGGCCTGTACATAACCCCCTAGGCCTTCACCAAGGCAGTTGCCCTGATCCTTGTACTGTTGCGCCCCCAGAGAATCCATATTTTTGATGTCTGAACAATCTCCTTTTGAAGAACCTTTCTGACCAAACCCTTGAGGTCAGTGTCAGGTGGATGATAGACACTTCAGAGCTTTGGGTCTGCATTGATGCTGACCCACTGCTTGGACTACCTGAGGCCAATCATGGACTCAACCCAGACCAGAGCATTTGTTCCTCTGGAAGTGTTGAGCCTGCGTGCTTTTGTCCGGACACTTCACTCCAAGGAGTTTCCTTTAGTCTAATTTTGCATGATGCATTGGGCTTCATGGTGGCCTCCTTCGAGGAAATTATGTTTGCCCAGTCTCATTCTAGACCTCTTCAGCTCGGTATGCTGACTGTGTAGAACAAACTCCCTCAGTCTTTAGGCTAACCCACGTGCCTGTCTCCTAAGACCAGGAAATCAACCTCTCCAAAGGTCTATCATTGCACTAGGAAGGATTACTTCACATGGAGCGGGGCACAGAAATGTTGTCCTATACAAAACTCTGTGGGGCGTGTCCTATCCTTTCTCTATCTGGGCTGGATAAGCACTTTTCCTTGTGAACTGAAAGGTAAAGTCTTGGCCATATTTATTGCTCTTCCGAGACATCTGTCTGTTCAGGGGGTGGCTCACATAGCGCCCCCTGTTTGTCCACCAGTCTCGCCATGGAATCTTAATCTGAAACTTTGGGGTTTACAGAAGCCTCCCTTTAAGCCCATTCTGGATATCTCCTTGGCAGACCTTCCTCGTAAGGTGTTTTTTCTCATTGCTATCACGTCAGTGAGATAGGTCTCAGCTCTGGCAAGTTAAAACTGCATTGAGTTAATAAATAAAAAATATATGTTCTTGGGGGGCGTGGCCTGAAGGAGAACATGGTGGACGCTTTCATACAGAGCTCCGGATAGCCTGTATAGAATCCAGGACCATCCTGCTCGATCAAAAACGGGTGAGCTACCTAAACACCCGGGGGAGACACACCAGCATCCCAGCTCCATAACAACCCCAAAATCTATGCGACCAGTGCCCCTGGTCTCACACAATTTGAGCGGCCTACATAGCAGCCCACCGCCAGCCTCCTCTGACTCTCACCAGCCCATCCGCACAGATCACTCACCCCCACTTGAGGGGACACCTGTAATCCACCCCTCCATACCCTCCACGGGACTGCCGAAACATTTCGGGCCCGAGCGCCGCACTCGAACCGGGCCGCGGCCGCTAATCGAGGCCCCGGCTTCAGTTGCGGCCTACTCGGAGGAACGCGGCGGCTGCCATCTTGTGGCCTGAAATAATATTACAGCAAGCCACAAAGCATACAAAAGACAGATCACACCACAGCAGCCCAGAGGGCACAGAGGAACAGGGGTACCACAACAATATCTGATTAGTGAGGGCCCCGATCATCTACAGAACAGGATGGCTACCTAGACCCTGAGCTCAGGCCCCTCACCTGGAACACCGCAACCCCAAACGACACAGATTCACTTTAACGTATCTAAGGACAGTCCAGGCCACACAAGCAGCGGCTGTTACAGTAAGGACAGGGGGGCATGTCTAATAGGCGGTACACACCACCTGCACCTCGTCGATTAACCGACTACTACAGCCCTGCCACCATGAACACGGTTCAAGATGGAGATGGCACAGGGACTGGCCGGATATCACCACATGACCACTCAGGCATCAGAACGGACTCCTCCACTCCCTCACGCAACGGCGGTGTATCACTTGGCCTTGAGGACAGCAGAGGAGAGGGCATGGACACTATACCTGCACCAGAACCCTCACCTGCTTCACAACCCTCAGACAGAGGCAAAAGAACAGCGTCCTCCCCGGCCCTCTCACCTAGCAAGGGACCGCAGCTTAAGAAGCACCTTTGGGCCAAACCTGACATAGTCACCCCCACCACAGAGCATACTACGGCCCTGGCAGAGATCCCAGCTTCAGACAACCCAGTGTCAGAAGCCTCATTGAAAGCTATGCTCCTAACTTTGCAAAAGGATTTTCACAGAGAACTGCATATCTCAATGTCCCAGATCCATGACAGGGTAGACTGCTTGGAAGATAGAACAGAGGTGCTGGAGGAACACATGCAAAACCACGTCAAAGCCCATAATGAAATGCTTGACGCACACGACTACACTACTTCAGAGATTCACCGAATAAATCTGAAGCTGGCAGATTTAGAAGACCGCTCTAGGCGCCAAAATATCAAAATTAGAGGAATTCCGGAAACCGTCAAACCCAATGAGATCAACGCATACCTTCAGAAGCTCTTCTCTAGTCTATTACCTCGCTTGCATGCCCGCGATTTACTGATTGATAGAGCACACAGGATTGCAAAGCCGCCTCACCTGCCCTCTGACATACCAAGGGATACACTAGCAAAGATGCACTATTACTCAGTAAAAGAGCAAATTATGTACGCCGCAAAGAATGCCAGACCTCTCCCTGCTCCATACACCAAAATCCTGCTTTTCAACGACTTGTCCAAAGCCACCATGGACACGCGCAAAGCATTTGCTCCGGTCATGTCCATCCTCCAAGAACGAAAAATCACCTATAAATGGGGATTTCCGACCAAACTACTGGTCACCTACCAACAACATACCATCCCTATACTGACCCCAAAAGACGGATACAAAAAGCTAACCAACTGGGGATTTCTGCCACTCTCGTCTGAACCGTCGGAGCAAGCAAGGAACAACTTCATTCAGCCGACATTAAGGAATCACTCCTCTGACAAGGAACCACCGGAACAAGCAAGGAACAACATCATCCAGCCGACATTAAGGAATCACTCCTCTGACAAGGACTGACCCAATATGTTAACACCAAAGTGGGTCTCGTAAACACGAGAACTCCAGTATGGGGCCGCTCACCTTCAAAATCCCACCACCCCAGGTTATCGTGTGCCACGCACACTGCTTGTTATTGGTTTTTTTTTCCTGTGCTTGTTATTGTTTTTTGTGCTCTAACCTTCTTTTTCTTTTCAGAACAATCATTACCTCTTGCCTAGATATCATTTGCACTGAAAGTTACATATGGTAACTATAGATCCGTTCTCCATTACTAACAAGACTTTTCTTTTTCTTCCAATCTCGTGTTTTTTGTTATTGTTCGTGTCCTTTTTTTTTGGTTATTGTTCGTCACACGCACCGTGTGCTATTGGACCCCACCACCCTAAAACTTCCACTCGCCGGGGTATGACCTCAAGAGCACAAATGCTCTGGGTGAAACCACAATTGTATAACCCAGTCAGGAACAGTCTCCTCACTAAGGAATTACAGCCGACCTACTACAACAAGGAACGAACAAGGCCACCAAGGAACAGTCTCCTCACTAAGGAATTACAGCCGACTTACTTCAACAAGGAACGAACGAGG
>BLSH010234817.1:8030-21926 GCA_018402905.1 Glandirana rugosa | reverse complement strand
TCACATTATCAGATGGAAGCGGAGTTCGCTAAAGCCAACCTCGCTACCTCAAAATTTATTAAATCCTGGACACCCTGGATTGAAGACCAGAGAAGTACCCCTTTATAACACACTCTGGACTTGACCAACAGTGTTTCCCACTTACACATACCCTCAGTTCTCACCCCCTGGCAGTTTAGAACGATATACAACCCCATAGTGGGGATTAGATAACTCAAGTTTGAAATGGAAACAATGGGAACACCCAGCCTATGTCTACCAGCGTTGTTAATTGTTAATTGTTAATTTCTACCTTATCTTGGTTCATCCCTGGCTTTGATCATCACAGCCACTGAATAGATACTTATGTTGTCTATACCTTGTAGTTGTGCATGCAGGGGGATACACCAGCCTATATTAAGTCACCAATCAGGCTCCAGCCTGACTAACTATAGCTTCAATTAAACACCCCCACAGCATATCCAGTAAATATTTGCTTGATAAGTATAAAGAGAGCTGCCGGGATGCTCCCTCGCCCAATAGGCACAGTGTGAACCCAAGTTGGGGTGCCTGGGCTAGGCAGCTGACTGGCCACTCAATACAAATCTTGAAGTCAGGTATGGCCTGCTGTTGTCCTTCTGTGTACACAACTGATAGATACTGCTACGTATTGTGCTACCAATTGCAGATCCTATATGTTATAATCTTCGACACAAATATATTGCCTTTTTCCTGTTAACGACTTTACTTATATTTGTAATATGCAAAAACTTTAATAAAAAACATTGAAACAAAAAAAAAACTGTGTGGGGGCCCCCCTAAGATCTATATAAGACCCTTACCTGAGCACATAGCCTAGCAGGACAGGAAAGGGGGGGTGAGCGAGCACCCCCCCTCCTGGATGATACCAGGCCATATGCCCTCAAAATGGGGGTGAGTGCTTTGTGCTATGTTGATCGGGACAAGGGTCTCATCCCCACAACCCTGGCCGGCCAGGGTCTCATCCCCACAACCATCGGCCATGGTTGTGGGAATGAGGCCCTTGCTCCCATCAATATGGGGACAAGGTTCTTTGGGGTGGGAGGGCAGAGCCACCCACCCACCCCCCCCATGTTGAGGGCATGTGGTCTGATATGGCCCAGGAGGGGGGGTTGCTTGCTCAACCCCCCTTTGTTGGCCTGCCAGGCTGCGTGCTTGGATAAGGGTCTGGCATGGATTTTGGGGGAGACCCCACGCCATTTTTTAAAACTTTTTTTTAAGGTCAGCAATTTTTTTTATACAGCTGTCATTTGGGAAGCTGTTCGGGATGCAGCAGTAGCCGCTCCTTAACAACCAGCTATTCACTGCGCCCTGATTAGGCAAAGCTTCTTCCAATTAGGGGCAGAATGCACTGTGCAGCGCATAGGGAATTACAGGGGGTTCAGCGGGAAGAAAATCCACCAAACACCCTGCAAATAAGGTGTTGCCCGAGCAGGGTGAACAGCCAATGTTCAGCCCGAACTCATGCTTGGGCCGAACCATTTTCCCAACACTAATAAGGACCAGGTGGGGTTTATAATGATCTTCCAGGCTGGAACAACACCAGGAGGACCATAGATAGCATGGAGGTTCTCAATAAAACAAATGAGAAGTTATTTTTTAGCCTGAAATCTGAAAAAGCCTTCGATAGAATTAGCTGGCCATTCTTGCTCTCCGCTTTACACAACATAGAGGCCTTTTTTTTTTTGAGCCACCCACACTCTCTTTGCACCTCCTACAGCAGAGGTTGAAGCATTTGTAAAAGCATTTTTTTAAAAAAAATAATGTAAATGTTATACTTACCTGCTCTGTGTAATGATTTTGCACAGAGCAGCCTTGATCCTCCTATTCTCAGGTCCCCTGCCCGTGCTCTTGGCCCTTCCCCCTGCCGAGTGCCCCCAGAGAAAGCAGCTTGCTCTGGGGGGCCCTTGTGTTTCCCAGCCACCTCTATGAGACACACAGAGCATGACTCGGCTCCGCCCCCACTCCCTCCTCATTGGCTGTGATTGACAGCGTCTCCCGCTGGGGAGAGAGGAGGAGACACCCTGAAGAGCTTCTGCTCTTGTGCACCTCACTGGATTGGGATTGAGCTCAGGTGAGTATAAGGAAGGGGCTGAGGAGATAGCTGCACACTGAAGATTTTTTACCTTTGTGCATAGAATGTATGAGTGTAAACCACCTTCAGCCTTTACAACCACTTTAAAGTGGTTCTACAGTAAAGGTAGAAGGTCTTTTACCTTAATTACTCCTCTAAATACGTACCTAAACCTAGTCTCGATCCAGTGATGTGCACAAGAGCAGAAGCTCTCTAGACTCTCTCCCTCCTCATTGGCCAGAGAGGCAGCAGCAGGAGCCATTGGCTCCTGCCAATCACAGACAGTGAGGAGAAGGAGGGGATGAGCTGTGCTCTGGGTGTCAATGGAGCGAGCACTCACAGGTGACCCATAGCAAGCTTTTTGCTATGGGGCACTCGGCAGGGGGGAGGAGCCAGGAGTGTAGTCAGGGAACCCAAGAAGATGAGGATCGGGGTTGCCCTGTGCACAACCATTACACAGAGCAGGTAAGTATAACATTTTGTTATATAAAGAAATATAAATGTTTACCTTAGAATAACTTCAAACTATCACAGTCGTCTTCCCGGATATTCTCTGTTCCTAATGGCACAAGGCAGGGCTGCCCTCTGACCCCCCCCCCCCACCTTCTCTTAGCACCTTGCATAAAACCCATGGCATCTACCATCAAATGGGGTCTTAGCACCTCTGGAGATTTTTAACTCAGAAATTGAAAAATAAGAAAGAAAATCCGAAAATTCCAAAGAACGAAAATCAAAAATCCAAAAATTTGAAATAATAACTAACGAACTAATAATAAATAACTAATAAATTATAGGTATTGGCATTTCCTTTCAAAGTTGGCTGTTAGTGAACGTAACAAATACAAAATGTATCCAAAGTTACGAATTATCCAAAATAACCAATGCCGCATCTAAACAAATGGAACGGAACTAATTAATAATAAATAATAATAATAAAAAGTTATTATTATTATTGTTATTTATCATTATTAATTTGTTACATTCCATTCGTTTAGATACAGCATTCGTTATTTCAGATAATTCGTAACTTCGGATAAATTTGTGACATTCACTAACAGCCAACTTTGAAAGGAAATTCCAATACCTATGATTTTACAACTGAAACCGAATTTACAAGTTTTCGGGTTTCCGAAATGTAGAATTTTTGAAATTTCAAATTTTTGAATTTAAGAATATTACGAAAAATTCAGAAATTCGGGTATTTCCAAATTCACTAATTTGTCGAAATTTGAAAAAAAATATGAATTTGGAATGAAACGAATTGCATGCGTCCGCTCCCTAGTACAGCCTCCTTTAGTTACTTACAGAGCTGCCATTTCTCTGTGTCCCTTACCCAAGACCTTACGTTGAATGAACTTACATCCTTTGATAGGGGATGTACAGTAGATAAGTGCGCTCTTCCAGCCTTGTGATAACAATTTCCTGAAGACCCTTTTCTGTTCCACCATGACTGTTCCCCTGTGTACAAAGCCAGCTCCATAAAGACATTGTGTGACCAATTTGGTGTGGAGGAGCTCGAGTGTCCTGCACAGTGCCCTGACCTAAACCCTACTGAACACTACTGAGATGAATTGGAACTCCAATAGTGAGCCAGGTCTTCTGATCCAACATCAGTGCCTGACCTCACCATGGAACATGGCCATGGTTTTTTAAATGAGATGTTTAGATCCATAAAGACATTGTGTGGAGGGAGTCAAGTGTCCTACACAGAGCTCCAATCTCAACCCTACTGAACACCAATTGTGAGAAATTGGAACTCCAATAGTGAGCCAGGTCTTCTCATCCGACATCAGTTTCTGACCTCACCAATGGGGCCAAATTCCCACAGACACCCTCCAAAATATAGGGGCAAATGGGGCAACTTCATATTAATGGTCATGGCTTTGGAATGGGATGTCCAACAAGCCCATATACTGTAGATGTGATGGAACGAGGACACAGAATTTTGACTATTTCACTCATGGCTCTTGTTAGACATGTGCAGAATGAAAAAAAATCACTTTGTTTCCTTTCATTTTTTTTTTAAAGAGATTTTATTGGTATTGCAAAACATGTTGGCGATACAATTTGATTTAGTATGGGCCCATATGGTCAGGATTATACATTTTATGTAATTGATTAAGAACAGAAAGACAATAGAGCGACATAAGGATATTACAATACAACTGTATAAGGCAACTATAAGAGACTGGATGGGTCTCCCTCTATTGTAACTGGGGTAAAATAACCTGAGGGTGAGGGGGGGTAGGGGAGAGGGGGGGGGGCACTTCCACCTGAGTTTCATTGTTAATTCCGAAGCGTGTTTCATTTGTGACGATCGATCCAGGTGCAGCCGTATTGCCAGAGGAGACGGAAGGGAGTTTCCGACCTGAAACATTGCATTAGTGATAGGGCCTCTCAAAGAGGCATGCTCAGATGGGGTCCTCCGATATGAGTAGAGGTTGTTGTTGTGCCACATGGTACCTGAAGGAGTTGTGTAGCGTTGTCAACCTCTTCTTGGGATAGGGTAGCTTCGATGAAGGGCGACCATTTACGAACAAAGTGGTAAGAGTGCTTAGGATGAGAAAAGTCAGAATTAATCTTATCTTTATAGAAGAGTGAGATCATATCTTTTTTGACTTGCGGTACATTGGGAGTTTGAGGAGAGGTCCAGTTCTTAAGAATGGCTCGGCGGGCTACTAGAAGACAGATCAGAACCCAGTCTTTGATTGAAGAAACGGGAGGTTCAGCTTGGGGGGATCGTATGATAAGTTGCTTGTCCCAGTGTCCAAAGATAAGGAGTAGTAGGTCCTTCGGGAGAATAAGCAGGGTTATGCTGTTTATATAGGTTATAACTTGATCCCAAAAAGCTGTTATGTATGTGCACGACCAGAAGCAATGGGTTAAGGAAGGTCTAGGCTGTTTGCAGAGAGGGCATAGTGAGGTTTGAGGATTGGACTTGTCCGATAAAAAGGGGATGAAGGCTCGATGGATGAGTTTAAGCTGTGTCTCCCTCCATATCTCGTTAGGGGTAATTTTAAGCGTTTTGTTGTATCCTAGCATTATTTTGTCTGTCAATTTCGGATCTGAGAAGCTTTTTCTCCATTGGTCAACTGAAGTTGTATGGAGGGTGGTTTGTAGTAGTAGATGTTTGTAAATGTCTGATATTGTGTAGGAGCCTTCTTGGATAAGGCTGTCCATCTTATTTTTACTGAAACGTTTGCGTGCTTCTGGACAGGAGAATCGGATGAAGCTGAGACATTGCCAGTAATAGAAAACGTGAGACTTAGGGATAGAGTGGTGATCAACCAGGTATGCAAAGCTGTGAGGGCGTCCTGTTGATTCATCGCAGAGGGAGGAGAAATTGAGTAGGCCGCTGTGCTCCCATTGCAGAAAGACCTTGTGATCTATTCCCGGGGGGAAGTTGGGGTTTCCTCGGATTGGGAGGTACGGAGATATAAACGGTGGGAGCTTAGTGAGTTTCCTGTATTCTCTCCAGGCAAGTGCTGTGTCCCGCAGGAGGAGGTTGTGTTGGAGGTCAGGGGGTAGAGCTTTCCATTTGACATGTAGAATAGCCACCAAGGAAAGGGGGTAAATCATGGAGGATTCTAAGCTATAGTTTGAGTAGCGGGATTTTTGAGTAATCCAGTCCATACTGTAATGGAGGAGACATGCTAGATTATATAGTCTAATGTTGGGAAGGCCTATGCCTCCCTCGCTCCTGGGAAGGTGCAGTCTGGTCAGGGTTATTCGCAGATGCCTTTTCTGCCAGAGAAAGCTGGAAATAGATTTATTAAGGAGTTGAGTATCTTTGTGTCTCAGTAATAAAGGTATAGTCTGAAGGGGGTAAAGTAGGCGCGCAATGCTGACCATCTTGACTAAGTAGCACCTACCCATGAGCGAGAGCGGGAGATCCATCCAAGAATACAATTCTTGAGTAATTTTAGTGAGAAGAGGAGGAAAGTTGAGATGGTATAGTGAGGAAGGCAGTTTCCCAATCTTAACACCCAGATAGGTAATGTGAGAACGTGCAACCGTGAAGGGCGAGTTATGTAGACAGGGGAGATTACGGTGGGACCCTAATGGAAGGATTTTGCTTTTGTGGTAATTTATGCGGAGATCTGAGCATAAGTTGAAGCAGTCAAAGATATTTTTGATGGTCAGCATATCCGTTGCTGGGTTGGCAGTGAATATAAGGACATCGTCTGCGAAGAGAGAGGAGCGAAGTTCCCTATCTCCTATTTTTATCCCATGCAGAGGGGCTTGGTAGGTTATATATCTAGATAGGGGTTCAATGGCTAAATTAAATAGGAGGGGCGATAAGGGGCAGCCCTGTCTGGTACCTTTGTGGAGTTTGAATTCGTCGGTGAGGAGGCCGGCCACCACCAGCCTGGCTGCGGGTGCAGAGTACATTGAGTGGATTAAGTGCATGAAGGGGCCATCAAAGCCTAGCCTTGACAGTACCATGTAAAGCCATTCGAAATTTACATTGTCAAAGGCTTTTTCGGCATCCAGGGCGATGATGGCCTGGCCTCCCCCCGAAGGTTGTTTGGCAACTTCCAGTACTGCTAAGACTTTCCTTATGTTTAGAGTGGCTGTTCTGCCTTTTACAAAACCCGATTGGGCTGGGTCAATTATATGTGGGATTATAGAGGCTAGTCTGGTTGTTACAATTTTGGATATGATTTTTACATCAATGTTGAGTAAAGAGATAGGTCTATATGAGCCCGGCTCAGTGGAATCTTTCCCTTTTTTGGCAAGTAGTTTTATGGTCTCTTGGTTTCCGGTGGGAGGGTAGCTCCCCCCTTCTCAAATTTTTGAATAAACAGCTAGTAGTGGGGAGGTTACCATATCTCGAAACAATTTTTTTTTTTTTTTTTAACAATAAATTTTTATTGAAGTTTTGACAAGTAATACAAGTTATACTCCCTATCCGGGAGGGTATCAGAAGAGGAGAGCCAGTTGGAGAACAAAAGTAAAGGAAGTACAGATAGCAAACCTGGACTCTCAATGATGCACCAATAATGAACTCCCGTGGAGTACAAAACAAAAGGTATGTTAACAAAGGCAGCGACCCATCTGACCGACATTAGGTTACTTGCTTAATAAGGGCACCCATAGTAAGGTTGATCCTAGCTATCCCCCTCTCACCGGGAAGAATCCGCCCCCCCAAACTGGGAGCTATACTGTGGGCAGATTAAGCTAATTGCGTTAAGGAGCCCAATGTGTGGAAGGCAATTTCGGATGGATGGCCACCTCTGTCATTACAATGCAGTTGGTCAACAAAAACAGCAAAGGTTGTACTGTAGGAATGGATGTGAATAACAAAAGAAAAACAAAAAAGAACAAAAACACAACCTTAAACAGAGATAAGACTTGTAACGTTTGCTCCTGAGTGTTACACTTCTATATGATTATTCTGGTAAGCTGCATACAAAGGGCGCTGAAAGGTGTTAGATGATTATTGATTAACATGGTTTCAAGAAATAATGAGATGGCCTTTATCCAATTGGGATTCAGGATTGGGTTTTATTCCTTGGGAGAGTGGACCATTTTGAGGAGGTCCAGGCATTCCATTTAATATGGTAAGCTTGGGCCCTATTGGCTTTATAGGCGACCATTTTCTCCATCAGAGCTTGATTATTTACCCTAGTGACTACCTCAGTTATAGAGGGGGGATTAATGTCCCTCCACTTGCTTGCTATTGCTGTTCGTGCGGCAAAGAGGACGTGTAAAGTGATAGTTCTCAGCTGTGTTGGGAAAGTTTCAATCCCGATGGAAAGTAATGCTAGTTCCGAAGTTAAGGTTACTGCGTGATTATTGATTGCAGTAATCAGATCCACAATTGCTTTCCAAAAGGAGTTTAAAGCAGGGCACCCCAAAAGGTATGTAGGAGAGTTCCCCTACCCTGACACTGTCTCCAACAGAGAGGAGAAGTCTTAGGGTTAAATAGATGCAGTTTGTGGGATGTTAGGTAGTAGTTGTGTAACATCTCGAAACAATTTATAGAACTCTCCAGTGAGTCCATCTGGGCCTGGGGCTTTAGAAGACGCTAGGTGGCGGATTGCGGTAGTTATTTCTTCTGGAGTAATTGGTGAGTTCAGAGACTCCAGTTGGGCGGGTGTGATTTTAGATAGTGGTGTTTGGTCGAGGAAAGAGCAGGCTACATTTTTGTCTATGGGGGCAGGGGCATATAGCGATTTGTAATAACTTAACATAATCTGGCTTATGTCGTAAGGATCGGTCCGTATAACGCCCGAGGGGTCTCGCAGGGATGTGATGTGGGTGGGGGTGTGGGGGCCGTTGCAAAGCCTTGCTAACAATTTGCCGGCTTTGTTGCCATATTTATGCAGAGTGGCTTCGAATTGTGTTCTCTGAGTTTGCTCTAAACTTTCGGCCCAGGAGTCAAAGGCTTTCTTGGCTAATTGCCATTCGGCTCTCGTGTCTAGGGTGTTGGATCGTGATAGAGATAATTGCGCATTCCTGAGTCTTTCACTGGTGGATTTATAGTTGGAAAGTGTATGTTTTTTATACAAGGCAGCATAGGAGATGATGCGGCCTCGGAGGTAGGCCTTGCCTGCTTCCCAAAACAGGTTGGGGTCATCGGCATGGGTGAAGTTTAGAGTGCTGTATTCCTGCCATGCTGCATTAAGATAACTTATAAAGTCCTCATTGTGTTGTAGGTATGTAGGGAACCGCCATAAATTGTGAGGTTTAGGTCGGTCAGTGAGGAGTATGGAAAGTGATATAGGTGCGTGGTCAGATATCGCAATGGGATGAATGTCCACCTCCTCCAGTATGGGTATGAGGGGATCTGTGAAGAAGAAGTAATCTAACCTTGTAAGGGTATTGTGGGGGTGAGAGAAGAAGGTGTATTCCCTGTCTGTCGGATGCAGTAGCCTCCAGGTGTCTGTGAGTTGTAGAGAGCGTATTGTGTCTGAAAAGTAGGTGGTGGAAGGGTCCGATCGCATGGGGGGTTTGCGTTTGGGAGAGGATCTGTCCTCTAATGGGTCCATGACAGCATTAAAGTCTCCTCCTATTATGTGGGGGAGGTGGGGGTTATTTAACAGGAAGACGGAAAGGTCTCCAAAAAATAATTTACCAGGGTTGTTGGGGGCATAGACGTTCGTTACGAGGTAGTCCTTGCTGGCTATCTGTAGATGGGCCGTGACTAATCTGTCATGGTCATCTGATTCCACAGAGATCACTTTACAGGCTAGGTTCTTGTTGAGTAAGATAAGGACTCCTGCTTTACGCCCTATGGCCTAGGAGCCCAAAACTGTCCCCACCCAAAGTTTTTGCATGCGGTGGAATTCTGAAGAGGGAAGGTGGGACTCTTGGAGAAGTTTTGGCTTCATTGAGCCTGGTCGAGTGGTTTTGCAGTTCCTTTTTAATCAGGGCCATGCCTGCGGTAACAGCTCTTTCCACCGCCGCCTCTATAGTGGGGGACAGGAGGGCCGCCACCGCCTGGGCAATGTCTGTGGTGGCATTGTGTCTGTTGTCCGGTGGAGTGGCGGTGTGGGGTGCTCCTATTTCCATGCGAGATCCCTCCTGTGCCTCTGGGTTGAGTACGGGAGCCGTATTGGTTGCCAGCTGCAGTAGGGGTGAGGGGGCCGGGGCAACGGTTGTGTAGGCCGGGGCTGCGGTCTCACATTCCGGGGTAGCGGGCCGCACTCGTGGCACTTGTTTCTCTAAATAGCGATCCATTGCCAGGCTGTAGGTGAACTTGGTGAACTGTGGCTTGTTGAAGGGAAGGCTGGGCTGATGAAATGGCCAAATCTGTGGGTTTTGGATGAGGTAGGATAGGCTGGAGCCGTGGTCTCAAAGGGGGGGGGGGGGCAGATGCGTACCTGCCTTTAAGGTATAGGGCTGCAATAGGTGAGTGTGACTCTGAGCTAGGTGATCAGCTGCCAGTAAAAGGGCGCTCTGAGATGAGGTATAGGCCGGTGGTGTGCGTTGAAGTGGCAGCCACCCACGCAGATTAGGCCGAATCTGTGCCCTTAGTTTTCACTGAGACCTCTTTTGTGAGGATGTTTTGGCTGTATGATGTGTTGTTGGACCTGTGGCCAATGAGCTGGCGATCAGAGCTGGGGAGATGTCTGTGCGGCCTGATGTGGCAGCCGTTCATGCAGACTAGGCCGAAGCCGCGGCCTCAGTTTTTCACGGAGGCGGGTGCCTCTTTTGTGGAAGCAGAGGCCTTTTCAGTTGCCGGATTAGTCTTTCTTATGTGATCCGGGGCCGGCGGATAAGCAATTGAGGCTGGGGGCGGCGTCCGTCCGTGTCCGTCGTGATGATTAGGCCGAAGCCGCGGCCTCGATTTCCGAGGAGCAGGCGCGTATTCGCCGCCGGCTGTCACGAAGGTCGGGGGGGCGTCTCTGGCTGTGCGGGGTGCTGTATGGATAGCTTGGGCTATCTGGATGGGCTTTGGGCCATTTTTATAGGCAGGTTTTTAGCCGCCCGGCGGGAGCTGCTGAGAGGAGCAGCTAGTCCATACGGCGCCGGATCCGGAAGTCTCCTTTCATTTTAAGTATTATTTACATAAATTTGTTTAATACAATTAATATAATTCCTTTTTGGAATCAGTTTATTCGAGTTTGAATTGATTCAAATTTTCTGAATGTGGTCAAATTGAACTCAATTTGAGTGAATTAGGAAAATTCAAATCGATTCAAATTCCATTTGGGTTCCAATTTGAAATCAAATGTATTCTATTTGAAATTCGAATTTTGGAAGAGGGTTATATTGTTATATTCTTTCTATTCTATTCTATAGTTTTTTTTTTCTATTTAATTATTTTCTATTATTTCATTTTCTATTCTATTCTTTTCTATTCTAATTCAAATTTATTCTATTGTTTTTTTTCTATTCTATTCTATTCTTCTATGTTATTAATGCGGTGCATGAGAACAGGGAGTGATCTTGAATTTAACCACTTAAGCCCCGGAAGGATTTCCCATGTTTAGGACCAGAGCACTTTTTGCGATTCGGCACTGCGTTGCTTTAATTGACAATTGCGCGGTCATGTGATGTTGCACCCAAACAAAATTTGCGTCCTTTTTTCCTACAAACAAAGCTTTCTTTTGGTGGTATTTGATCCCCTCTTCGTCATTTCTGATAACCGCTATAAACAAAAGAAGAGCAACAATTTTCCAAAAAAAAACAAATTTCTTACTTTTGCTAAAATACAAATCCAAAAAAAAAAATAAAAATACAAATTTATTCATCGGTTTTGGCGGATTTATATTCTTCCTCATATTTTTGGTAAAAAAAAAAATCACAATCGGCGTTTGTTGATTGGATTGCGCAAAAAGTTGACGCGTTTACAAACCATGGGAATTAATTTCTGGAGTTTTTACATTTTTTTTTTTTAACTGAGATTTTTATCGGGATTGCGATATTGCGGCGGACATGTCGGACATTTTTGACACTTTTTTGGTACCAATGACATTTATACAGCCATTAGAATTTTTTTTTTTCCAAAAGAATTTTATTTATGTATTTAGGAAGGGTAATACAGAGTATAGCAAGTGTAAATACGTCTCTTACATCACAACATTATAACCATGACCCAACAGAGGGACAATACCGTGTGATAAGAAGATAAACTTGTATAACTTTTCTATAAGGCCTCATACTCACGGGCGTCTGAGAAAAAAGAAGCAAAACATTGGATCTGAGGTTTTGGAAAAATCTGTGTTTTTTTCGGTGTTTTGCATCGGCGTTGGTGAGGCTGTGCCCTTAGTGGGAGTCTTGGTGGGCACCTGAGTCAGTCCGGCCATAGCACTCTTTTTAAGTCATGTGGTGTTTTATGATTTGTATATTATTATTATACAGGATTTATATAGCGCCAGCAGTTTGCGCAGCGCTTTACAAAAATGAAGGCAGACAGTACAGTTACATCACAATTTGGTACAAGAGGAATCAGAGGGCCCTGATCCTTAGAGCTTACAATCTAAGAGGGAGGGTCAATTGATACAAAAGGTAAAAGCTGTGGGGGATGAGCTGATGTAGAAAGAAAGAGTATTAGGTAGAAGCAGGATAGGCTTCTTTAAAGAGAAAGGTTTTCAGGGATCATCTAAAGATGGATAGATTAGAAGACAGTCGGACTGATTGGGGTAGGGAGTTCCAAAGGATGGGAGAAGCTCTCGAGAAATCCTGGAGGCGAGCATGGGACGAAGTGACAAGGGAGCTAGAGAGCAGGAGGTCTTGGGAGGACCGAAGAGGGGGGCTTGGTTGGTATTTTGAGACCAGGTTAGAGATGTAGCTGGGGGCAGAGTTGTGGATGGCTTTGTAAATTATTGTTAATACTTTGAATTTTATATGTTGGGTGAGTGGAAGCCAAGTGGAGAGATTGGCAGAGAGGGGTGGAGGACACTGAGCGGTTGGCAAGGTAGATAAGTCTTGCAGCAGCATTCATTATTGACACAAGGGGGATAAAGTGTGCACAGGTAGTCCAATGAGGAGAGAGTTGCAGTAGTCATGGAGAGATAACCAGAGAGTTAATTAGAAGCTTGGTGGTGTCATTGGTTAGGAAGGGGCGTAATTCTAGCGATGTTGCGTAGGCTGAGGCGGCATGATTTGGACAGGGATTGGATGTGGTCTTGAAAGGACAGTTCAGAGTCCAGGGTTACCCCTAGCACCCTGGCATGTGGGGGCGCACTAATAGTTGTGCCATTGATCTTAACAGAGAAGTCGGGGGAAGGGGCACATGGGGGAGGAAATATCAGGAGCTCAGTTTTAGATTCAGGTGGAGGAAGTGCTGTGACCTCCAGACTGATATGTCTGTTAGTAAGGCAGTGATCTGTGAGGAGACTGATGGGGTAAGCTAAGGGGTAGAGAGATAGATTTGGGTGTCATCGGCATATAAATGATAGCGGAAGCCATAGGAGGTGATCAGCTGACCCAGGGAGGACGTGTAGATTGAGAATAGTAGGGGTCCAAGGACAGAACCTTGGGGGACCCCAACGGTGAGAGGAGTTGGATAGGAGGAAGTGGAGTTGTAAGTGACACTGAAGGTGCGGTGAGATAGGAAAGATTCCAACCAACGGAGAGCACAGCCATGGAGACCAAGCAAATTGAGTTTTTTGAGGAGGAGGGGGTGATCAACTGTATGAAAGGCAGCGGAGAGGTCTAAGAGTGGGAGGATGGAATAATGACCGTTGGTTTTTGCTGTTAGTAAGTCGTTTGTGAGTTTTAGGAGTGCAGTTTCTGTGGACGAAATCCAGACTGAAGGGGATCAAGAAGGTTGTTTTCAGTGAGGTGGTCACTCAGTCGGTTGTAAACTAAACGTTCAAGGATTTTGGAGGCAAAAGAGAGAAAGGAGATGGGTCTTAGGTTGTTAAGATTTGTGGGGTCCAGTGTGGCCTTTTTTGGTATGGGAGTGACTAGTGCATGTTTTAGAGGGTTGGGGAAGATGCCAGTAGAGAGGGAGAGGTTGAAGATATGAGTTAGAGAGTGTAGGGTAGAGTCAGAGGGCGACTGTAGTAGTTGAGAAGGAATGGGGTCTAGGGGGCAGGAGGTTAGGTGGGCGTTAGAGAGACGTTTAGTTACTTCCTCTATGGTAGCTGGGTTAAATGAGGGCATTGATTGTGCAGGAGGACAAAGAGTATGAGGGGAGTGAGAAATCTGTAGAGAGGAGATCTCCAGGCGAATTGTATCAATCTTATTTGTAAAGTGATGAGCAATCTCCTGGGCAGTGAGCACGTTGGTGGGTGGAGGTAATGGAGGACGAAGTAGAGAGTTAAAGGTAGAAAAGAGTTGACGGGTGCTCCGTGAGAGGTTGTTGATAAGAGTGACAAAGTAGGTCTGTTTGGCAGTGTGAAGGC
>BLSH010234773.1:69882-80365 GCA_018402905.1 Glandirana rugosa | reverse complement strand
GGGGGCTCTGTACATTATATAGAGGGGGGGCTCTGTACATTATATAGAGGAGGGGGGGGTCTGTACATTATATAGAGGAGGGGGGGCTCTGTACATTATATAGAGGAGGGGGGCTCTGTACATTATATAGAGGAGGGGGGCTCTGTACATTATATAGAGGAGGGGGGCTCTGTACATTATATAGAGGAGGGGGGGGTCTGTACATTATATAGAGGAGGGGGGTGTACATTATATAGAGGGGGGGCTCTGTACATTATATAGAGGTGGTGGGTGTTGTTTAGCGGTTGTTAGGTGGGAGGCGGGTGTGGTTTAGCTGTAGGTAGGTGGTGGGTGTTAGCGGTAGGTAGGTGGGGGTTGTGGGTTAGAGGTAGGTGGTATGTGTGTGGCTTAGCTGTAGGTGGTGAGTGTGGTTTAGCGGTAGGTAGGTGGTGGGTGTGGTTTTGCTTTAGGTGGTGGCTGTGGCTTAGCTATAGGTAAGTGGTTTAGTGATAGGTAGGCAGGTGTGGTATGGTAGGTGGTTGGTGTGGTTTGGTAGGTGGTGGGTGTGGTTTAGCGGTAGGTAGGTGTTTAGCGCTAGGTAGGTAACAGTTTGCCGGTTGGTGTTTCAGGGGAGGGCAGCGGCGGGCGCCATCAGGCGTTGCAGAGGAGCCGGGCGGACATCCCCCCGATTGATGTGGAGGTGTTGAAGGATTTGGAGATCCTCACTCAGGACGTCGCTATGAAGGTGGATCAGATGATGAAGAGTCTGAATGGCACCATCCAGAATGTGAGTCCCCCCTCCCCCCCAGTTCACAAATGTCTGACACACCCCAGCCCCTGTGATGTCATGTGATGTCTCCATAGATGACGGCGCTCAGCGTTGGATACATCCAGACGTATCGGGACTCAGTGGACAGTCTGGGGGAGTCGGTAGATATGAGTATTAAGGTAGGTGACCCCGGTGACGCTGGTTTTGGTGACGCTGGTTATCGGATTTGTCCGGTGATTTCCTCCAGCAACCAAACTTAAAGTGGAACCCCAAACCTAGGAAAATCTGATCCGATGACATCATTTTTAGCTTCCCTCAGCAGGGTGACAACGCCGCTCCCTCTGCACTGAAATCAGCGCAGCGTTGTCACCCTGTGGAGATGTAGATTGGCTTTTAATGCCGGCTAAAGTGAAGATTCGTGATCTGGAGAGGAGCCGACACCGGGAACGATTGTATTCAGTACAAGAAATTCCTTCTTTTGTTTCCCGTCTCTCTATTTATATTTCCAAATTTCCCTCCAGGCCAAGCTGGCCGGACTCTCTGTGATTGGACAGCTTGGCCCGGGCAGTGCTCGGAAGCACAGAGCAGTCACTTCTATTGATTGGGTCTCAGACTGGTTTGGGGCTCCCAGTTGGATTTGGGCATTATTTTCTTTGTCTTGAACATTACCCTCCCCCATCACCTTTTTATCAGTCTCCACCCCCCCCAACAGAATGAAATAGTTTTGTTTTTTGAAGGGGGGAGGGCAATAGCGTTTTTCTCCTATCGTTCACTGACAGACGCAGCTCTCCATGACGTGTGGGGTTTATGCTGTCTCACTAGGAGTTAACTAGGCAGGGAAAAGAACAGCTGGCCCCTCCCATGGGGCCGTCCTCTCTTGCCACATAAACCCTCTCCATAGCATAGCTCAGCAGTCTTAATGCCTAGTTTGCAAGGAGTTGACCTGGCTTCCCTTTAGGGGAATTGCGGTCCTATTTGTGACCGTTTTTTATTTATTCTTTCTTTATTTTTATTTTATTTGACTTCTATCAAGCATGGATCTGCTATCAAGAAGCCGGCCGGGGCATAGAGAGTCCATGGGCTCTGTACTTTCCCCGGCCTGGCCGACCGATGCGAGCCAGTCCCGCCGTATGGGGACCCGCCGCATAGTGCCCGCTCCGTGCGGGCGGCCTGGGGTGATCCCCACTTACGCCCAGCCCCAGATAGGGCAATTCTCTGGCCTTCAGCATACCGTCCAGGCAGGGGTGGAAAGTCTGCGACTGGGTGGCTACCCACGGCGGTCGTCCGGAGTGGTGATCGCTGCAGGGGCCGGGTACCGGCAGTGGCAGCGCAAAACCGAAAAGGCTGAAGACAAACCGCCTCAACCTGATTGGTTGCCCCCACCCGGGCTTCGGGTGGGGAGACATTTCTGAGTTCAGCACTCTGCCCCCAGTCAGGTTCTTCTCTTTGACCTTAAGGCTCCCGCAGGCAAAGCACTCTCTAACCAAGGGGTGATCGTGCCAGTGCCTCCAGCGAGGTTTTTACTCAAATCTGTTTGTGGTCCCCAAAAAAAGGGGGGGGGGTCCGGCCAGTACTGGACCTGAAGGCCCTGACCTGGTATGTTAGGCCGTGAAAATTCCATATGGAATCTATCCGCTCGGTTGTGGCCGGCCTCCATCAGGGGGGATTTCTGGCATCTCTGAACATCGGGGATGCGTGCCTCCATGTACCTATTTGTCCACGGCATCAGCGCTTCCTGCGCTTTGCAGTGGGAGACCTCCATTATCAATTTGTGGCACTCCCTTTCGGTCTGGCCTCAGCCCCTCGAGTTTTCACAAAACCGGTATTGGCGTGGCTGCGACAGAGAGGCGTTGCGGTGGTAGCCTACCTAGACGACCTGCTCCTGCGAGGAGAGTCCGCCACGGCTCTGGAAGAGCACAATGACTCGCTGCAGGACTTTACCTGGTTGCTCTACCTGCAGAAGTCGACGGTCTCCACCCCGTCGCCCGGAGTATCTGGGTCTGATTCTGGACACAGAGCAGGCAAAGGTTTTCCTTTCTCCAGCCAAGTTGCTGTCGCTGCAGTCGGCAGTGCAAACCCTCCTGTCGCACAGTCGGTCTTCATTACGATTCTGTATGCGGGTGCTGGGGCTCATGGTCTGGACTTTCGAAGTAATACCATACGCCCAGAGTCACACTCGTCTCCCTCAGCGAGCAATCCTGGCTCGGTGGGACGGGCCCCCTCGGTCCTTGGACCTTCTGATCCGCCTGAGCTCCCAAACCAGGGCGTCTCTGACCTGGTGGAAATGGGACTTGGCGGTTGGTTCAGGGGGAAGTCGTTTCCTGCCCCTTCAGTGGGTGATCATCACTGCCCAGGGCCGTTGGTCGGCACAGGAGGCTCGCCTCCCCATCAATGTGCTGGAACTGAGAGTAATCAGATTGTGCCTGTCTCACTGGACAGTGAGGTTGAAGGGTCGTCCGATTCGGATTCAGTCGGACAATGCCACGGTAGTGGCATATGTGAACCATCAGGGCGGCACGAGGAGTCCAGCAGCTGCGGCGGAGGCAGCTCTGATACTGCGTTGGGCGAAATGTCACGTTCCGGCTATCTCATCCATTTACATTCCAGGTGTGGAGAACTGGCAGGTGGACTTTTTCAGTCGCCAGACGCTGGACCAGGGAAAGTGGTCTCTCCATCCAGAGGTGTTCAACCAGATTGCCGCAGGTGGGGGACGCCGGACGTGGATCTCATGGCGTCTCGGTTCAATCACAAGGTGGAGACCTTTGTGTCCAGAACAAAAGATCCATTGGCAGTGGCCACGGACGCTCTGGTGGCCTCCTGGGGCCGTTATCGCCTTACATAGTTACATAGATAGTCAGGTTGAAAAAAGACACAAGTCCATCCAGTTCAACCAAAAAAAAAAAAAAAAACATTTTTATATATATATACACATACACACAACCAAATAATCCCATCTACAATCCTTCACCCACAGTTGATCCAGAGGAAGGCAAAAAACCCCAGCAAAGCATGGATCCAATTTGCTATAACGGGGGAAAAAATTCCTTCCTGATTCCCAGAGAGGCAATCGGATTCTCCCTGGATCAACTTTACCTAAAAATGTTATCACCCAGTTATATTATTTACATTAAGGAAAGATTCCAGGCAATTTTTAAAGCAATCAACCGTGCTGCCCAAAACCACCTCTGGGGGGAGTCTATTCCACATTTTCACAGCTCTTACTGTGAAGAAACCTTTCCGTATTTGTAGATGAAATCTTTTTTCCTCTAGACGTAAAGAGCGCCCCCTTGTCCTCTGTGATGACCTTAAAGTAAATAACTCCACACCAAGTTCACTATATGGACCACTTATATATTTGTACATGGAGATCATATCCCCCCTTAATCTCCTCTTCTCAAGAGAGAATAAATTCAGATCCTCCAATTTTTCCTCATAGCTGAGCTCCTCCATGCCTCTTATTAGTTTGGTTGCCCTTCTCTGCACTTTCTCCAGTTCCCCGATATCCTTTTTGAGAACTGGTGCCCAAAACTGAACTGCATATTCCAGATGAGGTCTTACTAATGATTTGTACAGGGGGGCAAAATAATGTCTCTATCTCTGGAGTCCATACCTCTCTTAATACAAGAAAGGATTTTGGTTGCTTTGGAAACCGCAGCTTGGCATTGCATTCCATTATTAAGCATATGATCTACCAGAACCCCCAGATCCTTCTCCACTATGGATCCCCCCAGATCCTTCTCCACTATGGATTCCCCCAGATCCTCCTCCACTATGGATTCCCCCAGATCCTTCTCCACTATGGATTCCCCCAGATCCTTCTCCACTATGGATTCCCCCAGATCCTTCTCCACTATGGATTCCTCCAGATCCTTCTCCTCTATGGATTCCCCCAGTTGTACTCCCCCTAGTATCTACGATGCATGGATATTCTTAGCCCCCAAGTGCATAACTTTACATTTATCAACATTAAACCTCATTTGCCACATAGTTGCCCAATTAGACAGTGCATTGAGGTCGGCTTGTAAGTTGGAGACATCCTGCAAGGAAGTTATTCCACTGCATAGCTTGGTGTCATCTGCAAACACTGAAATCCCAGACCCGATATCATTTATAAATATATTGAAAATTAAGGGTCCCAACACTGAACCTTGGGGTACCACTGATAACCTTAGACCATTCAGAATAAGAATCATTAACCACTACTCGCTGAATTCGGTCTTTTAGCCAGTTTTCTATCCCTTCCCTCCGATAAAACTGTTGCCGCGATTGATACGCAGGATATTGGCGGAGGGGGATACCAATAATCCTGGTGGCTCCAGATTGGCCTCGGTGCACGTGGTACGCCGACGTGGTACAAATGGTGGCAGACGCCCCTTGGCGGCTCCCACTGCGAGACGATCTTCTTCTCCCTTCATTGTGCCCTCGTCCATCGCACCCAAAAGAAGTTGAGTTGCATGCTTTGGACGTAGTGAGGGCCTTACGGGTGTACTTGGCTGCTACAGCTTCTTTTCAAAAAGCTGACGCCTTGTTTGTACTGCCAGAAGGTCCGCGCAAAGGTTTGGGGGCCTCGTCGGCTACGATTTCTCGTTGGATCAGACAGACCGTGACCCATGCATATTCTGTTCGGGGCAAGGTTCCCCCTTTTCCGGTCACGGCTCATTCTACCCGGGCTGTTAGCACTTCCTGGGCTTTCAGACACCAGGCCTCGGTGTCACAGGTGTGCAAGGCGGTTACTTGGGCCTCGGTACTTTCACTAAGTTTTATAAAGTTGATGTGTTTGCATCTTCGGATGCTGCTTTTGGCCACAAAGTTTTGCAGGCGGCAGTGTAGGCGCGTCTGGCGCCTCCTTAGAGGTTCACTTGGGTACAGTTGTTTGCGTTTACCCACCCCCTCTTTTTGACACAGCTTGGGGACGTCCCCACACGTCATGATGTGCTGCGTCTGTCAGTGAACGATAGGAGAAAAAGGGACTTTATTAAGACTTACCGTAAAATCCTTTTCTCTGAGTTCACTGACAGACGCAGCACCCACCCCTCTGTGCTCTGTTCTTTGTACGGCTTGTGTACGAACTGAAGAGCTATGCTATGGAGGGGGTTTATATGGGAAGAGAGGACGGCCCCATGGGAGGGGCCAGCTGTTCTTTTCCCTGCCTAGTTAACTCCTAGTGGGACCGCATAAACCCCACATGTCATGAAGAGCTGCGTCTGTCAGTGAACTCGGAGAAAAGGATTTTACGGTAAGTTTTAATAAAATCCCTTTTTTGTATGGGGACTTCCTTATATCTGGCCAAAATTATGGACCTGCAGCCTCATAGGATACCTACATCACATGTCCCAGGAGGTGGCAGGATTCCCTAAAATCAGTGGGGGGGGGGGGGGGTGTTGGCCATCTCTTCCTGGTTTTTGCAGTCACCCCCCCCCCCCTTCCGTAGGGGAGGGGTTCCCAACATTACTGAGACCAGCAGCTGGCACCCCATGGTGACATTGGAGGAAAATGGTGGGGGACTGGGTGTGTTGGAGTGAAGCTGTGGTTCCTTAGGGGAGGGGTTCCCAACATTACTGAGACCAGGAGCCGGCACCCCATGGTGACGTTGGAGGAAAATGGTGGGGGACTGGGTGTGTTGGAGTGAAGCTGTGGTTCCTTAGGGGAGGGGTTCCCAACATTACTGAGGCCAGGAGCCGGTAAATTCTACCAAACCCTTCCACACTCCCAACCACAAAATATCATTTATAGTCAAACCATAAAAGTGTAGGAATGCTAAATATGTGTAGAAATATTGGAGGGCTCTGGATGTGACTGGGGGTCACTGTGGGCGGATGGGGTTCTGGAGGGGGTTAGGGGGCTCTGCAGCAGGCTTGGTGGCCTGTAAGGGATGTTCCTGAAGAGGGGTGGGGGTGGGGTCTCTCCAGGAGGCCGGGGACTTTGCAGGAGCACTGTGGGAGACTGGAAGGAGCTACAAAGGTTGAGGGGAGGGGGGGCACTGTTGGAAGTTGGGGAGCAGTGTAGGACACTGTTGGAGATTGGGACTCTGTGGGGGCTGGAGACTCTGCAGTAGACTGGGGGGGGGGGGGTGAACTGTAGGGTTAGGGGCCGTACTGTAGAGGCTGAAGGGTATTGCAGTCCACTATTGAAGGTTGGAGGGGATGAGGATTCTTGAGGGGGTTAGGGGACTCTGCTGCAGTCTTGGTGGCTCTATTTGGAGGGGGACTTGGGGGAAAGAGGGGTGTGGATTCTGGGGTCTCTTCAGCAGTCTGTGGACTTTTCAGGAGCACTGCTGATAGTTGGGGACCAGTATAGGACATTGTTGGAAATTGAGGACACTACGGGTTGGCTGGAGGATCTTCAGTAGAATTAGGGCATTGTGGGGAGCGGTGTGAGACAATGTTGGAGATTGGGGACACTGAAGGGGGGTGGAGGCTCTGCAGTAGATTGGGGAGGGGCACTGTGGGGGCTAAGGGCATTGCAGTCCGCTGTGGAAGATTGGGGGTCACTACAGAAGCGTGGAGGCATTGGGGGGGGGGGGGGTTCTGTAGAAAGTTACGGGGCTCTGCTGTAGACTTGGTGCACCTGTAGGGGATGTTTCTGGGGGGGTACTTTGGGGTCTCTCCAGGAGGCTGGGGGAATTTGCGGGGGCACTGTGGGAGACTGGAAGGTGCTACAAAGCCTGGGGGGGGGGCACTGTTGGAAGTTGGGGAGCAGTGTAGGATACTGTTGGAAATGGGAGCTGGGAGGCACTGTGGGGGGGGGGGTTCTGGAGGGGTTTACGGGACTCAGTTGCAGACTTGGTGGCCATGCAGGGGAAGTTTCTGGAGGGGGTGGAGGATGGGGTCTCCCTAAGAGGCTGGAGACTTTACAGGGGTACTGTGGGAGACTGGAGGTGCTGCAGGGGCACTGTGGAGAAGGGGTGGAAGCTCTGCAGTAGATGGTGGGGGTGGGAAGAGCATTACGGTCCGCTGTGGAAGGTCGGGGGTCACTATGGAAGTAGGGAGGAACTGTGGGAGATGAGGGGATCTGTAGCTGTCTGGTGACCTGGTGGGAGGTAGGTCGCAGGTAGGTTAAGAGTCAGTGCCCTAGAGCAGTGTTTTTCAACTCTAGTCCTCAAGGCACACCAACAGGTCATGTTTTCAGGATTTCCATGAGTTTGCACAGGTGATTTGATCAGTTTCACTGCCTTAGTAATTACCACAGCTGTTTCATCTGAGGGAAATCCTGAAAACATGACCTGTTGGTGTGCCTTGAGGACTGGAGTTGAAAAACACTGCCCTAGAGAACACCGCTGGATCACCAGACCTTGAATATTATTTTCCTGGCTATACAGGTAATGGGGGAGGGGGAAATAGGGAGTTCAGTTCCTCTATTTGGGCTCCCGTGTCCACAGGGTGACAACACCGCTATGTGATTTCATTGCAGAACAAGCAGCGTTGTCACCTTCTGTAGTGATCACCTGATCCATGCCATTAAATGTCACCAGGGCAGGAAGGGTGAGGATTCCTCCAATGGGGACACAGCCAGCCATACCAATCAGACAGAGGCTCCACCCTCTCCTCCCTGCAAAGCGGAAATAGATTGGTTTTGTCTGGAGCCGGAAGTCATTGGAGGTCACAGATTACAACTTCACATTTGATTTTTCTGGTTTCTCGGGTGGCAATGACCGGTCCTCTTTATTATATTGTCCTCCAATGAAACCTAATCCGACCAATAAGATTGGATATCCATCGTTGGGCACCGCCCACGCTGGTGACCTTTTATACACCGCTTTCCGGGCTCTCCGCTGTTTCACAACCAACAGAACTTCCTGTTTTAGGGTTATTAGTCAACTTCCTCTTTTTATAAATCCCCCCTCCGCCCCGCCCCATCTTGCATAGGTGTAGCGGCTCCTCCCCTTCAGTCTTGCACAGGTATACCGGCTCCTCCCCTTCAGTCTTGCACAGGTATACCGGCTCCTCCCCTTCAGTCTTGCACAGGTATACCGGCTCCTCCCCTTCAGTCTTGCACAGGTATACAGGCTCCTCCCCTTCAGTCTTGCACAGGTATACAGGCTCCTCCCCTTCAGTCTTGCACAGGTGTACCGGCTCCTCCCCTGGACTGAAACGGCTTCCTCTGATTTCACTGCACACTGCAAGCTTCTCACCATGTGCATTAGAAGCTGCAGTAAGTCAGATAGAGCCCCGCCCTCATTTCCTGGCTGGAGGACATCCAACATCATTTAGGCACTTTCCTCCCCAGCCTGCAACTGTCAACTTTGCCCTTTTAAATGTGGTCTGCTGGACGGGGTATATGAGGGGCTGTGGTCAGGGATTGGTGCATTACACACTCTGACCACTAGAGGGGGGCGGTGAGATGAGACCTCCATGCACAATAACGCTCTCCTCTCCTCCGCAGGGGATGTACACGCTGATGGCGCGCTGCGAAGAACTGGACCGCTCCATGCAGCCAATCCACGCGCTGGCCAAGCAGATCCGAGAAATCAAACGCACGCTGGAAATGTTCGAGACGTTATGTAAATAATTTCCTAATAAAGACTTTGTTTGTAAATAAACCCGTGGACCTATGACGCGCGTGTGGGCGGAGCCAGCCTATGAAATTCACTTTTATTTCTTGTGATTGTCGGTTCAGTAGAAACCCTAAAAGAAAGACGAAGCCACCGCGCCGCAATCGCGTGCATTGCACATGGGCGGTGGCAAGGCTCCGTACACCTAAATGGGGCGACATCGCCCATATTCAACTTTAATTTAGGTTGGGAAGTAAAGCATTGTGGCCTTTTTTTATGTGGGCGGTAAAGTTGTGGTTCAATCATCTGCTTCTACTGCCCCCCTGTGTGTGAATGGGGCCTCAGCTTTGTTTTTGAAGCCTTTTTTTTTTTTTTTTTTCTTTTACATGGTGATCCCGCCAGTAACCTGGTGACAACGGTCACTCACTGTGCTTTATCTATGGACCTGTTGTCACCCCAAGACAGGAAGTGTTGGGACTACAGAACACCTCCCTTCTCCTCATCGGCATAACATGAGAGGGGAGGTGTTCAGTAGTCCACAGGCTGACGTAGTCAGGGCTGATAACAATGATTAGGATATCGGTGTAGCACAGGACGTTGTCCTCTCACATGATTTCCGGCAGGATCAACAGGTAATTTTTTGGGAAACCCAAATTTCCCTACAGGGACGTTCCGGTGACAACCATCTTAGAGATGTGCCCTAATTTTGGAGAGGATTTTCTCACTTCCTGTTGCATCACATGGACAGGAAGTGAAGGGACTCCTCCCCAATAGGACATGGACAAAGCTTTGGCTATGCATATGTTGTCAGTGCCAGGGATTGGCCCAGTACTGTCACATGGGGGGGGGGGGGAGGGGATGACCCGGTTAGGGACCGTGACTGTTGTATACGTATCGGTTTCGAAACAGGTACAGGATAACCCCTCCTCAGGGAAGTGAAGGACAGGTACACTACGTTGTCCTTCACTCTTTTAGGAGAGGTTTTAATCCCGTGTAGAGATTCTACCAACAGTGGCCTTGCAGGGACATCCCTTTAAACCCAAAGGGTTTTTTAATGGACAACTAGGACGGCCTTTAGTACACTCTCCTGTTGCAGGACACGATGTGGCTATAGGATTAGTAACAATAGTCGGGACTGATGCAGTCGGACACCTGATGACTTGTGGAGGGGAGAGTACAATACGGCTACTCCTCTTCCCTCCACAAGACATCAGGGTTGTGAAGGACAGAACCCCACTGTTGTC
>BLSH010234773.1:0-12411 GCA_018402905.1 Glandirana rugosa | reverse complement strand
GACTCTAATTTACTGTGTGTCCCCCCGAGATAAATGATTAATCCACTGAAGACTTCCGTTAACCAAGGAGATCTAAAATTAACCCCCATAGTCTCATGTCCCCCACGGTATGTTTACGGGGGGTGTGAAAAGTGTCTAAATAAACGTAGTAAATAGTAAAAGGAAGGTGAAGGGTTAATACTCGGTTAAATACAGCCAGATAGTGTATTTTAGGGTTATTTATGTAAAATGAAAAAATCAACATTATACTCTTTTACACCTTTTAAAGTTCCCCATACTTATGAAAAAGGTCCGTGACATTCCAGACCAATCTACTGTAACGACCATAACCCAAATCCCGCCAAGGACCTCCATAATCTTGACTTCCCCTAGGACCCCCCCCCCCCCTCAGGATTGGAGATTACGCTTTATACCCCCCCCCCCCCCCCAGGATCCCCTTCAGTTCTAATACCTCCAGGAACCGCCCTAAACCCAATACCAGCAATGTCATCTAACCAGACCTTACAGTGCCTGGAAAAAGTATTCATACCCCTTGAAATTTTCCACATTTTCTCATATTACAACTAAAAAAGTAAAATGTATTTATTGGGATTTTATGTGATAGACCGACATAAATTGGCTCATAATTGGGAAGTGGAAGGAAAATGATAAATGATGCAAATAAATCTGTGAAAAGTGTGGGGGGCATTTGTATGGCACCCCCTGTACTCTGATACCCCCAATTAAAATCTAGAGGAACCAATTGCCTTCAGAAGTCACCTAATTAGTAAATAGAGCCCCCCTGTGTGTCATTTAATCTCAGTATAAATACAGCTGTTCTGTGAAGCCCTCAGAGGTTTGTTAGAGAACCTTAGTGAACAAACAGCATCATGAAGGCCAAGGAACACAGCAGACAGGTCAGGGATAAAGTTGTGGAGAAGTATAAAGCAGGGTTGGGTTATAAAAAAATCTCCCAAGCTTTGATCATTTCACGGAGCTCTGTTCAATCCATCATCGGAAAATAGAAAGAGTGGCACAACTGCCAACCTACCAAGACATGGCCGTCCACCTAAACTGACCGGCCGGGCAAGGAGAGCGTTCATCAGAGAAGCAGCCAAGAGGTCCATGGTGACTCTGGAGGAGCTGCAGAGATCCACAGCTCAGGGGGGAGAATCTGTCCACAGGACAACTATTAGTCGTGCTCCACAAATCTGCCCTTTATGGAAGAGCGGCAAGAAGAAAGCCATTGGTGAAAGAAATCCATAAGAAGTCCCATCTGCAGTTTGTGAGAAGCCAAGTGGGGGACACAGCAAACATGTGGAAGAAGGGGCTCTGCTCAGATGAGACCAAAATTCAACTTTTTGGTATAAAAGCAAAACGCTATGTGTGGGGGAAAACTAACACTGCACATCACCCTGAACACTCCATCCCCACTGTGAAACATGGTGGTGGCAGCTTCATGGTGTGGGGATGCTTTTCTTCAGCAGGGGCAGGGAAGCTGCTCAGAGTTGATGGGAAGATGGATGGAGCCAAATACAGGGCAATCTTAGAAGAAAACCTGTTAGAGTCTGCAAAAGACTTGAGACCGGGGCGGAGGTTCTCCTTCCAGCAGGACAACGACCCTCAACATCCAGCCAGAGCTACAATGGAATGGTTTAGAGCAAAGCACATTCATGGGTTAGAATGGACCAGTCACAGTCCAGACCTAAATCCCATTGAGAATCGGTGGCAAGACTTGAAAATTGCTGATCACAGACGCCCTCCATCCAATCTGACAGAGCTTGGGGGATTCTGCAAAGAAGAATGGGCAGAAATGTCCTCTCTAGATGGGCAAAGCTGGCAGAGACTTCCCCAAAAAAGACCCTCAGCTGTAATTGCAGGGAAAGGCGGTTCTACAAAGTATTGACTCCGGGGGGGCGCCATACAAATGCCCCCCACACTTTTCACAGATTTATTTGTATCATTTATCATTTTCCTTCCACTTCACAATTATGAGCCCCTTTGTGTTGTCTATCACATAAAATACATTTATAAGCTGACATGTGGGGAATTTCATGGGGTATGAATACTTTTTCGTGGCACTGTATTTACCCACTTGAGGGTTTTCAAAGTTTTTAGGACGCCCAACTTGCATGCAGCTCCTGTCCCTTCACCACCATTACTGGCCGTCAATATTGCAGCCGCTCCCGTGTACAATGACACCCGCAGATTGTTTGCAAGTGTCACCGGGTACAACAATGTAACAACGAATTGTTAGATTGTATTTACCAATTCATTCATAGGTTGTCCCAGCATGTGACCTGACCTCTTTGTGTCACCACTTAAAGGCACAGACAATAAAATGACGGTCAGTGTCATTGAGTAACACAATGTAACAATTTGTTAAATCGGATTGTTACATTGTATTTGCTGTGTCACCAGTTAAAGGCACAGACAGCAATAGAAGCATGGCCAGAAGTCCTATCCCATCTTCCCTAATGCTTTGGTGTCCCCATCACTTCCTGTCCTGACGGGCAAGAAAAGCAAATCTCTCCAACATGGGCCCCCCCGACAGCAGAGTCTCTACCCTTCCCCCGCTTTTACCAAAAACAAAATTTGGCTTTAAAAAAATAAATAATGGACCAGGAAGGTAAATGGATTTACCTGTCGGCATGTTGTCCTGCAGCAGGTGGGACACTCGCTCGGGTTTCTGGTGGCGAAAGCTCTCCTGGAATTTCTGCAGCACTCCCATCTTCTTTAGAGGCGCGGCGTTCATCGCGGGCTCCACCGCCGGCGAGCTGCCCACATCTGAAAACACAAAGTATGAGAAGGTCCATCACCAAATCTTCCACGTTCCATAGGGAGGGTTACAATGTAAATGAAGAAACCCGCAGCAACCAATCAGAACTTGGCGTGTGCGGCTCGGTCATCAGAAGTGCTTTCGGATTGGTTGCTTTGGATTACTGCGTTTAACGCGAACTCGTCACTGGTTTATTCCGTCTCTAGGAATAAATCTCAGACAGGTCACCATATACAACAGTGGTCTCCAAACTGTGGCCCGGGGGCCAGATGCCGCCCTTTGCTTACCTTTATCTGGCCCTTGGGGCACCATTCCTCCCACTGACACAAGACACTATTCTGACCATTTCTCCCACCGCCAATAATAATGGGGCACTATTCCTCCCTATGATGCCAACAGTGGGGCACTATTCCTCCCTATGATGCCAACAGTGGGGCACTATTCCTCCCTTTGATGCCAACAGTGGGGCACTATTCCTCCCTTTGATGCCAACAGTGGGGCACTATTCCTCCCTTTGATGCCAACAGTGGGGCACTATTCCTCCCCACCATGCCAACAGTGGGGCACCATTCCTCCCCACCATGCCAACAGTGGTCTCCAAACTGTGGCCAGGGGGCCTGGCCCTTGGGGCACCATTCCTCCCACTGACACAAGACACTATTCTGACCATTTCTCCCACCGCCAATAATAATGGGGCACTATTCCTCCCTATGATGCCAACAGTGGGGCACTATTCCTCCCCATGATGCCAACAGTGGGGCACTACTCCTTCCTATGATACCAACAGTGGGGCACTATTCCTCCCTATGATATCAACAGTGGGGCACTATTCCTCCCTATGATACCAACAGTGGGGCACTATTCCTCTCTATGATACCAACAGTGGGGCACCATTACTCTGAATGATACCAACAGTGGGGCACTATTCCTCCCTATGATACCAACAGTGGAGCACTATTCCTCCCTATGATACCAACAGTGGGGCACTATTCCTCTCTATGATACCAACAGTGGGGCACTATTACTCTGAATGATACCAACAGTGGAGCACTATTCCTCCCTATGATACCAACAGTGGAGCACTATTCCTCCCTATGATACCAACAGTGGAGCACTATTCCTTCCCCGAATACCAAATGGGTTTAGGTTTACTTCTACTGATGCCAGGAAAACTTCCATTCCCACTGACCACTCTGGCCACTGCCCCTCAGAAGGTCTGGTGCCCGAGGGGGCCACTGTCCTAGTCTGGTCCCTGAGTTTGTGGTGTGGTCCCTCAAAAGTGTGGTGCCTGAGGAGGGGTTGTCCCTCAGGGGTCCACTTCATGCTCATTGGAAGGTCCACCAGACATCTGTTGGCGTGATAACATTTGATCTGCTATGTGATGCCCTCTACCAATTGTTAAGGAATCTCTTTACATGCATGATTTGACCTTTCCATTGTCATGGTTTTTTTTTTTTTAGTAAGCCTCCAAATATTTATTCCTGGTGACGGTTGCCCAAATGGTGTTGGATGCACTCATTCATGGTACTTACAGTGGAGAATAGAGTTCAGAATATGGACTTCCTATAAAACAGATATTTCCCCCCCCCCTTTTGTCTCACAAGTCTTATTTTGCTTTCTTTGGTTGTGGAAATTCACCATATTTTTGTTTTAGTAAAGCCAAACCAGACGCGCGTCTTCACCAAGTCAACTCTGGAGGACCTTTTCTACCCAAGTTAAACCCAGTATTACCCCAGCTGAGGTTTCCTGCTATGCAATGACACAAGAGAAGCCAATTGTATGCAACATGCAACCGCCGTGTAAGAACTTCCTCCTATGCTCAGCCATGGCGAAAACAGCAGTTAGGAAATCCTGACCACACCGTTCCTCCCATGGACCCCGACAATGGATTTACATTCCTTACTGACAGGAGACAAGCCGGCTGATAGGTGAATGTAGAGATTTCTAAGTGCAACTATAAAAAAAACCTGAATACCAAAGGTTAAAAATAAAACAAATGACTAAAACAAATCATGAGATTTGACATCACGCTGTTGGAAATTCCAATCCTAGGACACAACCTGCATGCATCAGCCATAGACGTCCCACAACAAAATGAAGGCTTAGCATCGATGTCTAGACTTCCGTCATTGGCATCAGGGGTAGAATTATCTGCTGTGCACAATTCCAACCCACAATCTACAGAAACAGGTAATTTTATAAATTAGGAAGAGAACTCTTACCAGGAGGAGAGACAACATGCAATGCAAAGTCTACAGGGGTCACCATGCGGTCCAAAAACCTTGACGTAACCATCAAACCAAAGCCATACACCCTTGTGGCCAACTCTCTATCCAGAGCCTCTGGTTTATAGACCACATATGCCCTAAATGTAGAACCATTAATCCAACTGTCCATCCAGAGCCTCCACAAATGGCTCTATATTTAAGATGTATCCAGTCTATAAGACTCTGATTTATAGACCAGATACCCCTAAATGTAGAGCCATTTATCCAACTGTCCATCCAGAGCCTCTGGTTTATAGACCAGATACCCCTAAATGTAGAGCCATTTATCCAACTGTCCATCCAGAGTCTCCAGTTTATAGACCAAATACACCCTAAATATAGAACCATTTATCCAACTGTCTAACCACTCCAGAGCCTCTGGTTTATAGACCGGATACATCCTAAATATAGAGCCATTTATCCAACTGTCCATCCAGAGCCTCTGGTTTATAGACCAGATACATCCTAAATATAGAACCATTTATCCAACTGTCCATCCAGAGCCTCTGGTTTATAGACCAGATACACCCTAAATATAGAACCATTTATCCAACTGTCCACCCAGAGCCTCTGGTTTATAGACCGGATACATCCTAAATATAGAACCATTTATCCAACTGTCCATCCAGAGCCTCTGGTTTATAGACCAGATACACCCTAAATATAGAACCATTTAGCCAACTGTCCACCCAGAGCCTCTGGTTTATAGACCAAAATACATCCTAAATATAGAACCATTTATCCAACTGTCCATCCAGAGCCTCTGGTTTATAGACCAGATACATCCTAAATATAGAACCATTTATCCAACTGTCTAACCACTCCAGAGCCTCTGGTTTATAGACCAGATACATCCTAAATATAGAGCCATTTATCCAACTGTCCATCCAGAGTCTCCAGTTTATAGACCAAATACACCCCAAATATAGAACCATTTATCCAACTGTCCATCCAGAGCCTCTGGTTTATAGACCAGATACATCCTAAATATAGAACCATTTATCCAACTGCCCATCAGAGCCTCTATAAATTGTTCTACATTTAGGATGTATCCAGCCTATAAACCAGAGGCTCTGGATGGACAGTTGGATAAATGGTTCTATATTTAGGATGTATCCAGCCTATAAACCGGAGACGGCAGTTGGCCACAAGGGTCTTCGGCTTTGTCTAACCCTTTGGTTTTGGATGGGTCTATACATCCTAGAAGACCTACCATTTATCCAACTGTCCATCCAGAGCCTCTGGTTTATAGACCAGATACATCCTAAATATAGAGCCATTTATCCAACTGTCCATCCAGAGCCTCTGGTTTATAGACCAAATATATTCTGAAGGTAATTTGCAGGACTCTGGCCCTACACCTCCAGTTTTATTGTCTTGGCAAGAATGACGTTCCCCGTATTGAAGCCTCCTCAGATACTGATGCCACACAACCCAGGCGGCTTGGCCAGTCTCGCCGTACTGTGCATGCGTTGCATCATCAAGGGGCCGGCTACAGGAACCAGGAAGAGACAGCTGGCCCCGATGACATGAGAGAAGATGGTGGCAAGGAGGGGTGGCTTACACCACACAATGCTGGATTCTCTGGGCTTCTGATTGTGTGATTTGAGGACAACCCAGCCTTAGGTAAAGTTTCCATTGAATTGGTTGAGGGTGCAGAACAGGCATGCAGGATTTGCATCTTATACCATTATATGCACTGTGCTGTGCTATCTACCGGCAGCTCTGGATGTATGGAGAACGCGGGATATAAAGGATGCTTTGCATGGCTCTTTCTATGCAGACACAATAAATAAATGAAATAAAATGAGATTTATATTTTGGGGATATGGAATGGAATGAGACAAGAGGACATTTTCTGCACTTCTCAGGTTGGGTCGGCTGCAGTATTTTTATTAGAAGGATTCCTTGGTTCTTTAGCCTTCAGACTCCTTTTATAAGGAAGTGACTTTCCCATCCCCCAGGAGCAGGACTCACCTTTCCTCAAGCTCTGGATCTCCTGCACGTCCTCCTGCAACACAAGACTGGCCTTGCGGAAAACGCTGCTGCTCTCCTGACTCAGCTGGGCGGCCAGGAAGGGACATTTAGAGGGACCGCTGGAGACCGCGACGTGGTCCGCCGGGAGCTGGAGGGCGGAGGACTTCTCTGGAGCAGCGACGTTCTGAACACCTGAGGAGGACAGACGGGAGAAGAAAGTCAGCGCAGGGCTCAGGCTGGGGTGGAAGACGGCGGATTATATAAAGAACAGACGCAGCAAAACAGATCTCAGTGTTGTACCTAAGAGAAAAATAATGGCATGCGGCAGATGCTGGAAAATCACAGCGATCAATAGGAAGGTTTGATACAAATCAATTTCATTTTTTAAAATCAAATCTTTATTAACAATTAAAGAAACTGATAATTTCATGGTTTCACACAATCATTTAAATCAACGGTCAAACTGAAGTGTCTGATAATTTATGACCAGCCCCTCCCCCCAAATGGGAAAAGAATGACAGAATATTGAGAAATGGGAATTCGTGATAAATCTGGGCATTAAATTATACAGACATAAAACAGTGGGACAAGCACACATCAGCCTACATGTATAAAAACACTACTGTGACTTTATATACACACACAGCAAGCCAGACAGGAACGTTACATGAAAGTAGCCAACATGTTTCGCGTTAAGTGTATCCACTTCTTCAGGGCTTGCTTACTGAAGAAGCAGATATACTTACCGCGAAACATGTTGGTTACTTTTATGTAACATTCCTGTCTGACTTGCTGTGTGTGTGTGTGTGTGTGTGTGTGTGTGTGTGTGTGTGTGTGTGTGTGTGTGTGTATTTATATATACACACACACACACACACACACACATATACATACACATATATATTATACACACACACACACACACACAAAAATTTGAAGGGTGAAGTGCGCTCGATCCAGCGTTATATAATAGTGCTAAGCAATCAAGCCGTTCCACAGGCCGTATATAGAAAAAACAAGGAGATGGGATTGCTGCACTTAAAAAAATGATTGTAAAAAGACATCAAGTCTTCAGTTTAGATTCAGTTCAATGTCAAATGCATATATTAACAATAATGATCATATTAAATATAACATAATAAAAAAAAATTGTAACGAGAACGACTTTAATATTCTACAACAATGATAATTCCATTTTATTTAAGATTTTAAAAATCTGTATCATCATCATGAATAAAAATGAAATATCACAATATCGCTGACACTAACAAATCTTAAAATTGTAATATTGATAATGATGATCATATTAAATTATAAAATAGTAGCAATGATAAGAACAGCATCATTTTATTATTATGATTTAATATTTTAAATGAATAATATCAGTAATAGAATTAAACTGTTACCATAAAATTGCTAAACACTTAATATAATTTAATGGCTCTTATTAAAAAAAATAAAAATAAAATGATAATCTTAAATATTAGCAAATTATAATGCATTGCCATATACAAGACACGTATAATGCGTTATATAATTATATGTGTACACGATTATTATGTGATTATTATGGGTTTTAGTGAATGCGCCCTGGCACCTACACAGGGAGTTGCGTAATAGAAAACACAACCCTCCCTCTTATCGGTTGCACAACGGCTGTGTGAGGGAGGTGAAGGGAGTTGATGGAGGGGAGCCCAGTTCTCGGGTTCTGCTCAGAAGTTAATATTTGATTTCATTTTATTCTGATTATGGAGTCCACATTCCGGAGACGAGGGGAACACAGAAATCAGAACCTCGTGATGTCTCTTCATCGGAGTGGAACTTCATTACACTTTAACAGTTTCTGCAAAAGTCGAATTCTTAATTTTTTTTTTCTTAGAAAGTAGCCACAGCCTTAGTAGAAAAGCCCGTCCCCCGCCAGAGAAGGTCTTAAGCTCTCTAAGCACGCTGCCTTCCAATTGGAGAGCTCTCGCTGACTCTGAGGGGCATCAGATCTCTGCAGAGAGTCCACTGCTTCCACACAGAGAAGCAAGGATCCTTCTCTGCAGTGTGCTGGCCGGGGACAGACTTTTCTACTCAATGTGTGGCTGCTTTGTAAAGAAAATGAACTATAAGCCCTGGCATTCCTTCTCCAGGTAGGAAGGGTTCTGCTCTGCCCGCTCTTCTATTCTATGCAGAGCAATCGGCTGACACTGACTCCAGAATGTAGACAGCCATTCATGGTGGTCACATGATGCCAGTCAGGCTTTTAAAGAGGCGGAACCGGAATGTAGAGGACCTGGAGAGGAATAAACTCAAATCAAATATTAACTAAGAAGCTCTGAAGAGAATGCCAAGAACCCGGCTCACCTGTGAACTCCCCTCACCCCCCTGACACAGCGATCGCCATCGATAAGAGGAGATTTTGGCACAAATATCCGAAAATGAGGCCAAAAGTAAATTCCCCGGAGTGCAGATCAGACGGGAGAACGACCTCCGGGAGGGGTGAATGGGGGAAGGGATGATGCAGGTGAGGAGCAATGAGGTGTACCTGTGCCCGGGGGTGACCTCAACTCTCCTCCAGTCACTCAGGTAATACGAGGGCAACCGGAGAAAACTCACCTCACCTCAGACACCGGACCATACAAGGCCGCGCGCTCCTCCGCCGGACCATACAAGGCCGCGCGCTCCTCCGCCGGACCATACAAGGCCGCGCGCTCCTCCGCCGGACCATACAAGGCCGCGCGCTCCTCCGCCGGGCCATACAAGGCCGCGCGCTCCTCCGCCGGGCCATACAAGGCCGCGCGCTCCTCCGCCGGGCCATACAAGGCCGCGCGCTCCTCCGCCGGACCATACAAGGCCGCGTGCTCCCCTCCGCCGGACCATACAAGGCCGCGTGCTCCCCTCCGCCGGACCATACAAGGCCGCGTGCTCCCCTCCGCCGGACCATACAAGGCCGCGTGCTCCCCTCCGCCGGACCATACAAGGCCGCGCTCACCACAATCGATCCCAAGAATCTCCAACACCGCATGATAGAATATCGCATTCCTACACCACGCTGGATCCCAATCTCTATCAGGACAATGGGGAATTCTCAAAATCTCCTCAGATGCTCTCCCCATACAAAACAAAAAAAAAAAAAAAATCTACCCCATCATCGATCCCATCCCCCCAACAGACATGGGGGTCTATGCCATTACCATAGATGCCCTCCCCCAACAAAAAGATGAGGTTGTGCCCCATTACATCCCGAGCAGCTGCCTCGATGCCCCACCCCCCACACCTTTATCAGATCTGCAATTTATAGATGTGTGGGAAAAGTCACAGCGTTCCTTCACACGTGAAGACAGGAATAGCGATCCATATCTGTCCTATAGCCTATGGCCAGGAGGAGGGCGCCGAGTCACATGACCGCGGCTCACCAAGCGGCCGCCGGGCTCAGCGTAAGCGGAGTTCCTGAACCAACGCCAGAGATCTCCCCCGGCAGGGGAGGTCCGGGGGTGGGGAGTGCAGAACGATTAACAAATAAAAAAAAGGTTGTTTTTGTTTTTTTTATTTCAACTTATTTTCTTTTTGTAAAAAATTGAAAACAAAAACACCAAAAAAATAAAAATTATTAAAAAAAAAAAAAATCTGGAAAAAAAAAACCCCACAGCAGAAGGGGAGCCAAGCTAAGGGGAGGAAGGAGTTAATTGGGGCCGATTAGCAGCAATGCTGACCGTTGTGCGACTTCTACACTCCCTGGCTCCCAAGTGGCATCAAAGTCGGGCAGGAACCTTTCCTAGGGCGCAGAGAAGAATGGGTTGCATAGAAATCTATGGGATGCGACTTTGAAGGTCGCACAGTGTGAATGGAGCCTAAGGGTTAATGAAGAGCAACATCAGAGCACATTGAATGCATTTGGGTTCTCCTGCGGCTGTCGCACACAGATGGCGGCCGCTCCTCCGATCTCCATAGAAATACAATGAGGAGACATTGCTACATTGTAATCATCGGGGATACAAAGACACCTGGATCTGTCACTTTATATTGGAGACATCGGCACCCGCTGGGTACAACGCCATCCTCACCCAGCAAAGCCAACATTCACACCCAAGCTTCTCCAGGAAAGAGAGCATTTTCCTGTGCGTTCGTGGAAAAAATGCATGCATGGGGTGCCATTCACTGTCAATGGCACCCCAAAAAAGGCAGCAAGCAGAAAAACAGGCGTCCAAACACTCAACACCCAAAAAGGTACAGGAGATGCTTTGGCACATTATGAGGGCACCCACCGGACACACACTCACCCGAGGAAACACCCGCCGGGCACACACTCACCCGAGGAAACAGCCGCCGGGCACACACTCACCCGAGGAAACACCCGCCGGGCACACACTCACCCGAGGAAACACTCGCCGGGCACACACTCACCCGAGGAAACACTCGCCGGGCACACACTCACCCGAGGAAACACTCGCCGGGCACACACTCACCCAAGGAAACACTCGCCGGGCACACACTCACCCGAGGAAACACCCGCAGGACACACACTCACCCGAGGAAACACCCGCAGGACACACACTCACCCGAGGAAACACCCGCAGGACACACACTCACCCAAGGAAACACCCGCCGGGCACACACTCACCCGAGGAAATACCCGCCGGGCACACACTCACCCGAGGAAACACCCGCCGGGCACACACTCACCCGAGGAAACACACGTCGGGCACACACTCACCCAAGGACACTCACCCTTTTTATTGACTTTTATATAAAAAGTTAACAGTTTGATTTTGGATCTCAGTGATCAGTGAGCCCAGGGCGGGCGGAGGGGCTCCTCTTACCGTTGTCCCCGGAGGACGTCTCCCTGGTCTCCTGGTGGCAGGCAGCGGAGGTGCTGAGCTGGGCACTGCCCAGGGGTCGGGGGCCCATCATGACGGGGCAGTTCTGGGCGTAGGAGATCAGAGATTTCCCGGCTTTCTGTAGAAAGGTCTGAGACACCCGGGACAGGAAAGGGCAACGACGGGCGATGGCCTCCATACTGCTCACTGAATCTGTGGGGGGGAAATAAAACACAGAATGAGGATAAAAACCCCCGAGAGGCCGGATCTGGAGATCCTCACCCACCAATCAGAGAGCAGGGGGGGGCGTCTATAAAAGAGAAATACCTATAGAGAGCGATCAATACCAAATCCAATAATCTTCCCTACTGATGAATCTGTGCACCCCCACCCAGCCTCAATAGAACTACAAGCCCCATCATCCCCCCTCCCAGCCTCAATAGAACTACAAGCCCCATCATCCCCCCTCCCAGCCTCAATAGAACTACAAGCCCCATCATCCCCCCTCCCAGCCTCAATAGAACTACAAGCCCCATCATCCCCCTCCCAGCCTCAATAGAACTACAAGCCCCATCATCCCCCTCCCAGCCTCAATAGAACTACAAGC
>BLSH010234745.1:1085669-1099187 GCA_018402905.1 Glandirana rugosa | reverse complement strand
ACAGTGATATGGCTTCTCCCGGCTAATTTATAGTTTTCACACACAATTTGAAGATGATTGTAGAACAGTGATATGGCTTCTCCCGGCTAATTGATACTTTTCACGCACAGTTTGAAGATGATTGTAGAATCTACACTCATCTTCAAACTGTGTGAGAAAAGTATAAATTAGCCGGGAGAAGCCATATCACTGTTCTTAGAACAGTGATATGGCTTCTCCCGGCTAATTTATACTTTTCACACACAGTTTGAAGATGATTGTAGAACAGTGATATGGCTTCTCCAGGCTAATTTATACTTTTCTCACACAGTTTGAAGATGATTGTAGATTTTACAATCATCTTCAAACTGTGTGTGAAAAGTATAAATTAGCCTGGAGAAGCCATATCACTGTTCTACAATCATCTTCAAACTGTGCGTGAAAAGTATCAATTAGCCGGGAGAAGCCATATCACTGTTCTACAATCATCTTCAAATTGTGTGTGAAAACTATAAATTAGCCGGGAGAAGCCATATGAGCGATAGTAAATAAGAATCATTTGTAGAATTGAGTGATACTGATTTTTGTGGAAATTTATCATCAGGCACTGAAAGTGACGACAGCGACAATTCTGCAACTGAGCAAATTTCAGTGTTTTTGATTTGATTACATTATTGAATGCATTTTATTACTATTACGCTATTGTTTTTGATAATTATTTTTAGTTATTTATTATATTATAATTTATGATTTCATGTTTCAAACTTTATCATACCCGCAATTTATACTAGATTTAAGTGAGTTATTCCTAAGAATTACAGGCCTACAATATAAAACACCAAATTTCCATGCAAAATAATGTACCACTTTCAGCACCAAAAATCAGAAATAATCATACCTCCAGGGAGGTTAAGAGATATTTTTATACTGTTTCTGATATGTAGTAACACGTATATTTTTGATTGCATCATGCATGTATGAATAGGTGATACACGTATAGGGTGTAGTCCAGTGCTGCTCACATTATATTACTAACTCCCCATACAGTGTCAGCTCATGTCATTAACTACAAGGTTCTCATGGAACCTTTAACCTTACAGTGGTCTGACAAGGTTCTGTGTTAGTCAGAATCTGTGAAACCAAGACACCTCCACTTTGCTTGCCTTCAGGTAAACCAGTAGTAGAACTGGCCCTGATCACAGATGTAAATGTCCCTAAACTGGAACACATAGAACTCTCTATGTAGCAAAGGTGAATGTAACTAAATGGTTGGTAGGAATAAACCAAGCTTGGACAGGAAAACAGATACTTTTGGCAGATGGCCACCAAGGAACACCACCAGTTAGAGGCATAGTTGCCAACATTTCAAAAAGGTTTTTAGGAAACTTTTTTTCTGTGTGGCGAGAAAGACTTTGTAGTCCAGATATTACTTTAATTAGGGGCAGGCTGTTCAAATATTATGGGCATGGTTGTACAAGAAGCAATATAAGTAAAATGTGGTACGCAATGAGTGGGGGTGGTTTGAATTATACTAAATATTGGGTGTGGTTTAAAAAGAGTTATGGTTAAGAAGAGTCTGTGATGACTTACATAGTGAAGAATGCAGTATTTTTAAATAGGGAATATACAGTACAGAATGAGACAGGACGGAGATGACTGTGTATGTGCAAGATGCAGTTGTGTGTATGCAGTAACACAGAGAGAGACCCCAGCCATAATGGTCTTCCCCCAGAGATGGAGATGCAGAAAGAGTCCAAATTGCAACACTAAACATACCTCTGGTTGGATCCACTCCAGCACCACATGCGTTGCAGTTCAAGCTTCAAGGCGGGCTGGGATATTCAACTTCACCCCTCTGAGGCTGGCCACGTCCCCTACTTGAGTCCCACCTAATCACTGAGAGGCAAGCTCCACCTGACCTCCTATCATTGGTGAGTGAGAGTCCTGAATACTGGAGCCACCTGAGCCACTCAGCTGCTGCTGGGGGAGGAGGTAGGGTCGGGGGGAATCCGATCAGGGTCCCCAGCAGTGTGTGTGTGGCATCATCTGATGTTTGTTCTCCATGCAAGCAGCCCCACTCTGCTTTGCCCAAAGAAATTAATGCACAGTTCACTGCTGTCTGTGACAAATGGTTATTTCTGAGACTCAGCCGGGATAAGGGGAAATATTGTGACAGCTGTTAAGAATTTGTGAGTGTCTTGGTTGATTTGGGACTGTTGGCAACTACGTAGAGGCAGTAGATCAAATAATGGATAAGTGATTTGAGGAGCTATCACAGGTGAACCATGACCTAGGTTGTAGCAGATCAAACATGAGATAGCGACAGAAGAGTCCTCCCATCTGGGCGAGGTACTGAAGCATTCCTCTCCTCTACATAATACAACAAGAAGTGATTGAAGAGAGCAAGGGCACATGTCTTTTTGTGGAAGAAAGATGGCACCATCTACTTTTGCATGGTTTACAGGTGTTTGAACACTGTCATTACAAGTGACATCTATCCTTTAATGCATATTGAGAAGTACCTTGCTGCCCTAAGCCAGGCCAAATGTTTTTCCGTGCTCAATTTCACTAGGGGGTATTGGCAGATCCCCAGTGCCAAGGTCAGACCACCCAAAAAACACTTTTTTTACCACCATGAGGATGTGTCTTTTTAACAGTATGCCTTTGGCTGAACTCGGTAGATGATGTTCACCCACCTAGATGCTGTGTTGGCCTGGCTGCACCAGTATGGACTGAAACTCAAATTCAAGAAGTGCAATCTATTTAAGCATGAGACTGACCTAGGACACACTATCCCAATCCCTGGGAAAGTCAAGAAAGGAAGCGGGGATATTGCAGGATATTGTTGATGTTTCATCAAGCACCATGCACACCACTCTACTCCAATTGAAAAACTACAAGGGGTAAGCCAGAAGGGGTGCCACACATGGGTGGAATGGGTCCTGGAATGCAAGGAAGTGCTTGCCTTCTTGATCAAACAGTTAATGTATGCCTTGATGTGGGCAGTATTGGAATGCTTTGCAGAGTATTTAACGAGGCAAAGTTTGAGGTCTGGGTGGATAACAATCTGTTGGTAAACCTCCATTTGCTAAACTAGCTGCTAAACTTAGAGAGAGATTGAAGCTATTGCCAGAAACCCAGAGACTGCCGACTGAATGGGGCCACCTCATCTAGAGAAATGGCATTTTGTACCACAGAATGTTGTACACCCATGACTTTCAGATAATCTGGCAGGTGAAGCTGTCAAGTGCCTGAGTTCTCTCAGTGGTGAAAATAAAAAAATCCATGTGGAAGGAGAACATTTGGGTGTACACAAGACATTTATGGTTCAAGAGACAAGACATATATGTTCCATTTCATTGACCAACAGTTCCATCGTGTATTATTTTAAATTAAAGCTGCAGACTTATAAAGCAACAAATGGCAGTCTACCACCTGTGTTTTTGTATGTTTAATGTTATTCATAAAAGTTTTAGTAGCCCCAATCCATAGCTCTTTCAGTACTGCAGCCGCACGGGCCAGGTTGTCACCACTACCTACACACTCCAGCTGTCACCTCTTCCCAAGAGATTTCATGCACCCCTCCAAAAATGTGGCTCTGGGAGAACACAGATGCTAATGTGGATAGGATAAAAATATTTTGATCTTAAATTATGTTTCAATACATGTTCAATTGCCCTACTACCAAAAAGTCTTGCCTCAAGTGTCCTTACATAGTGAGCTCAGCATCAATCTTTCCTGATCATGCACCCCAAAGATTAGTAGCTGTAAAGCTGATGTAGATAACTACCTCTAATAGTAAATCAGAAGTGCACCTTGTGCTCTCATAGGTCTCAGAAGCAATTTAGAAACAAATTTTAGTACAGGAGAAACCTGCTTGGTGAGTCCACAATTCATCTAAAAAAGTCAAAACATTCACTGTAGCTATAACAAATACAGGGATCAAAACCACAAGGGCTTTGTACACAAAGAAAAAATGCTTTAATACTTTATCCAGGCAGCAGTAGCTTTTGGCATTTAACCATGGTAAGATTAAGTAAGGCACATAACATAAATGGTATTGCTTCAAGTCAGTTCCATGTAAACACATTACACAATTTATTCCTATGGGCAACTACTATGGAGGTCTAAAGACATAACATAGAATACACCTATTTTTTACAGGGTTAAGAAAGCTGTAAATATAGATAGGAAGAAACACTTTCACCCTATGAAAGTTACAAAAACGGTGCAAGACCTGAATAAAAACTAAACAAACTGGCAACAATTCAATATAAGGTACAGCATGCTAAATAGGATAAGAGAAATTCTAAAAATATATATTTATATTAATAACAAAAAGACAATGGGTTTGCGTTACTAGAGAAGTAAAGGCTGTTCACTTAGCAAAAGTTTATGTTCTCTATGCAAAGTGAACTTTAGTAAATAAAGTGAACCTGTGTTTGAATATCTATTCATGTTCATGGGACATTGAAACATTAGCATTTTTACTAGCAAAGAATTTGCTAATTGAAGCACATACAGCTTCAGTGAACATCCACTTTGCTTTTCAAATATAGTTTTCTGGATATCAACCTCAATGTCTAAGTACGTTCACCCTTTAAAAATGAGAACTTACAGCTGCTCACTAAAGACAAAAAGAAGACTAAGCTACTAAATATTAGAGTTATTGTTAAAATGCATTGTATCGTTTGTTAAAGTTACCTATCCAATGACAACTCAACTACTTGTTATCCTATGTCATGTTTATACTATTGGACGATTTAACTAATGAACATGTATCTATGTACACTGTATACTGTTAAACCTCAATAAAAATCATTGACATAAGAATAACATGACCTGGTCCTTTGAGGCCTAAGGAGTGTAAACCGTCCGGTCCAGGTGCTTCATCTATTATTTTGTCCAATTATTTCTGTACCAATTTAGCATTTAGCTACTGAGATGCATTTTAAATTGCCTCATGACCATTCTTGTAAATCAGCACTGCAATATATCATAGCCTACACAGAAGCAAAACATATATATTGTCATCTTCTCTTTGGTGAATGGTGGAAGGCTATTGTTTCTATGTTAGTAGAGCCTGGTAGTCTAGATTAAGTTGTTTAGTTGGACCAGTGACTTTCCCTACAGTGCTTCCAGACCACCCCGTCACCCCTTTGGGGACCTACTGTGACCGGTCGGGGGCACAGAGAGAAACCACTGTATGGCCTTGCAATGAAATGGTCCCCATTCACCAGAAGTATGTATTAGGAAAGATTAACTTGAAGTGAGGTAGGAGCCATGTACGCATAACCCAGAGGTGCTCAGTAACTAGAACCAGAGATTGGCTGAACACCATTGGTGCCATGGTTCCCATTTTTGGGGGGGTTTTCCTACGGAGCCTAAGCTGTTAGCTATTATTCGTTCATAGGAACAGTGCAGATTTGTTGTCTCTATGGCATCCAATATAGAGGGGGGTGTAGGATTTTTCCATCTTCGGGTTATACTGAGTCTAGCCGCTAGCAATATGTTGATGATGGTATGTTGGATTTTCGGTGAGTATTTTCCCATATCTATGGATAGTAGCACCAGGTGGGGCGTTTTGTTTATCTGTGTGTGAGCTACTAGAGAAATGAGTTCGAAAGTTTTGTCCCAAAAGTGTCCGAGTGAGGTGCAATTCCACATTATGTGGTTTAAGTCCCCTTTTTGGCCGCAATTCCTCCAACAATAGGGAGACTGCTGCGGATAGAAATGGGAGATCTTGGCGGGGGTCCTATACCCCCTCTGTGTTATTTTAAGGGTTAATTCCCATAATCTGGAGTTACGGGTAGCAGAGTAGTTATGCCTGAGCTCTGTGGTCCATTGTTGTGTTGTGAAGGTGGTCCCTAAGTCTTTTTCCCATTCTATGAGGGCTTTGGGGTTTGTGGAGTGTGTTTTTCTGTTGTAGTGTATTGTAGTATAGGATTATTGTTTTTTTTTCCAGTAAGGTAGCGTTGAAGAAGGACCAAATTGCTTGGGGTAATTTGAGAGGCCATAGAGGGAATGAGGTTATACAGTGTTTTATGCGTATGTATGAGAAGAGTTCTCTGCTAGGAAGAGAGTGTTCCTGTTGTAGATTGGCAAAGGGTTTAGGGGTATTGAGTTCGAAGAGGTCATTGATATACATAATGTTTTTTTCTTGCCATTGGGTGAGGGATATGGAATTCATAATGTAGTTAAGGGATTGAATAGGTATGTTTATGGGCAGTGTGTCGCTGCTGGTTCGAGATGCTTGTATCAGTGTCTTCCAGGTATGTGCAGTTACTACCATCGTTGGAGGGGCTGATGCTGGGATTTGAGCTCCTACTGGAATGCTAAGTATCCAATTATATAGAGAGCGATCAGGTAAATAGGATGCTTCCATCTTTCCCCATATGATTTCGGCTGATGGTAAGAACCATTCCTTTAAGTTTGTGAGAGTTGATGCGTGAAAGTAATCTTGAAAGTTTACATAGCCGTCCTCTCCAGCAAATCACTGTTTAGTCAGTAGTTTGTGGGCACATCTAGGTCTTTTGCCTAGCCAGATGAATTTGGAGAGAATGGTCTGTAGCGATTTAAATAAGCTAATTGGAATGGGTATCTGTACTGTTCTAAAGAGATAAAGGAGCTGTGGTAAGTGGAGCATTTTGAAGGCTGCTAACCTTCCCATCCAAGAGAGCTCATATTTGGCTAGCTTGGTGAGATCCTTTTGTAGTTTGATCCTAAGGGGCAGGTAGTTGGCGTGGTAGAGTGATTTTGTAGCCTTAGTAAGTTGAATGCCTAGGTAGGGTATGTTGTCGCTTTCCCAGGTGTATGGGAGTGTGTGTTGAAGGTAACTGCGTGTAGTGGCATCTATATTAAGGTCCAAGATAGAAGATTTTGCTTCGTTCACTTTATAATATCAAATTTTGCTGAATCGGGTGACTAGTTTTTGTACCTCTGGTAATGAGGATGTAGAATTAGTAAGGATCAGGATCACATCATCAGCAAAGAGGCTGATCCTGTGATCCTGAGAAGCAATGGTGAAGCCAGAGATTGAGGAGTTAGACCTAATGTGTTCGGCCAGTGGTTCCATGACTAAATTGAAGATCAGAGGGGACAGGGGGCATCCCTGCCTTGTACCATTGGTTATCTGGAAGGGGACTGATATGGCTTCTGATGTGTAAACTTTTGCTGAGGGTGTGGAGTATAGAGCCATTATGGCATTCAGGACTCTCCCCTGAAATCCGAACTTCTCAAGGACCAGGGATAGATATGTCCAATTCACTCTGTTGAACGCCTTCTCCGCATCCAAAGATAGGAGCAGAGAAGGCGTTCTGGTGAATTCAGCATGGTGCAGTATATTTATTAACCGTCTGGTAGCATCAGATGACTGGCGCCCTTTTGTGAACCCTGATTGATCCTGGGTCATGCTATTCTTAAAGCAAATCTTCATAATGTTTAGAGAATCTTTAATCACTGGCTAGATACCAATAGATTGGCACAAGACAAATTTTGTACCTAAATTTCAAAAGTGATCAGGGTCTCACCTCAATAGCTACAGACCTATGACTTTAATGTAGAACAATAGGCAAAACTTTTTTTTTTCATTCTGGATAGAGTAACGGGGGGCTATAAACCCTGTAAATTTTTCCCTTTGTGCGCCATTGAGGAGATTTCCTTTTACTTCTTGCCCGATAGCTAAAAGTGAGAATAAAGATTCTCTGGTTGTCACCATGATCACCAGAACTAGTGTCTTTATTGGGAGATTTCCCCTTGAAAACTGTTCTAGTGACAACCCAAAATTTAAGGTTTACATTCACTTTATTTTATGATAATAATGGTACACAGGACAAATAGAGAGGGTGAATCTTTTTAACGGGGCACAAACAGAAGTAAAAAACTATCAGTTGTTTTAATTCCTCTCCACTCTATCCAAAACGTACATATATATATATATATATATATATATATATATATATATATACATATATTCCTTTAGATATACTTTAACTTCCATAGTAGGAATTTGTATTGGAGAGGCTGTGCCATTCATGTAGCACAGGGTTTAAATATGTCTGCTATTGTTCTTAACCTGGTTCTGTCCATGTAAATCATATGTGGGGTGGAAAACAGGGAAGCTTTAATGCCCACATACTGTACATTTGGGTCCCTGGATGGCAGAGATTTTCATGCTGAGAGAAGGCTCACTGCATGTTCCCATCACAGAGACTGAGCTGTCACAGAAATCTCCTAGCCTCTAGTAATGGTTGGGAGTTGGTGGGACTGGCTCCCAATCTAGTGACCGCTATGACAGCCAATCACAGTTGTCACATGATCAGGCAGACCTTCTTTCTCCTGTGTGCAATAACCTAATTAAAGGGTTTATAAGGCTCAAGATGGCCAGCTTGCCGCCACACATGATCCATTACTAGAGAGGACGACACCCACAGCACACAAAGGATTCAATCACACAAGTACATTTTTTTGGGTCTGGTGCATTTACCATATCATTGTTCAATCACTTTTTCTTGGTTAAATTTTTTGAGCTTGTTTTTTGTTTTTTTATCCTACTTCATTTCTCAATACACCCACCACATCCAAGAGCTTTCTCTCTGGATCTATAGTATTGACATTAGTTCATTTCATTCATTTGCACCAGGCATGATTTTAAACACCATTTTTTTTTGCACCAAACCACACATACTCATGTTTTATCTATTCACACCCTTGCAGGCCCTTGTGGCATTCAGCATACACTCGCAAGACACTTGGATTGTGTGGTGGTGGCTTGACCGTTCCCTGGCCTTTCCCCCTGTCCTGGGTGGGCTTTCTTGCCTCAGCCCCGGGCCTGAGAATCTGTCAGGGTCCCCATGGTCCACCTTCATTAGCTAGGCCCTACTGTGAATCCACTCACATGTAACCATTTCTCGTGTTTTTTATAACTGTGTATTGTTACCATCCCCCTTTTTTTGAAAGGGCATTAAGTACTAATTTTATTTTTGTCTATTTCATCTGTGTGTATACAGCATATTCTTGTATCCAGCACCTGATGAGTGGCAATTTAGCCACAAAATGTGTAGAGCTTTGAAAAGATATCAAGATACGTTTGATCGATGCATTGCATTATTTTATGTATACAGTATGTATGAATCTATTGTTGTCAATTGTTCATGGAAATTATGTGTTTCAATATGTAGCAATTTGCACACAACCATGGTACATCAAAATTGAGTCCATGGATTTTTATGAAATGTAAGTTTTTCTGAAAGAATCAATTGTTCAAAATAAAAGATTGGTATTCATATAATTTAAATTATAATAATTTTTGCCTCATTTAAAGTCCCACCCAACTACCCTTTTGCTATTCAACCAATACCCAGGGATGGAGGCTTAATCTTTATGTGTGCTGGGTCATACTTCTCCTAATTAAAGGGATGCCGAGGAAGGGTGGGGTGGGGTTAAACGTTGTCTTAATATCCACCCAGTGGCTTCACATTAGTGCATGGACTTGTTTACCAGTGCTTTGACTCCTGCAAGGCTTCCATTCTTTCATCCTGGGATGCTCATTTGAAGAGTGCCCTTTTAAGAGTGGCTGCAGCCACCGGGACTGTGTGTAAAACACCCCACTGTTAGTTCCATGCGAAATACAGACCTGGCAGCTAAAGGGTTAAATTCCAATGTTTTTGTGTCTAAAGCCTGTGACGAACACGGGTATCAAATCCCTGCACTCCTCACTAACTTGTGACAGAGGACTGGCCAATCTCACACCGTGCTGTCTCTAGTGTAACAATGCCACTCTCAGCTGCATCCAGCACAAAGATTTTCAAGCTTGCGGGGACCACAATCTAGGTGCCAGCAGCCTGAGAGCGATTGTTACCCAGGCTAATTTAAGCAATTAACCCTTTCACTGCCACCACTGACCTTTCATCCGGAATGTCAGGACTCCATCAATACCAATTATGATTTTAGAATAATCGCCTGTAACACACACTGTCACCACAGACAGGTATATTCAGGTGATTTATTGTAAACAGTAGCACTTTTTCAAGAGCTAGGTTAGTTTATAGTTTGCATTAAGAGCTTTAGGGACAACGTTAACATTTTTCAGGAAAGGTCAAAGCTGGTGCAAATAAAATATTAACAGAAAAAAGGTATTTCAAAGCAATAAAGACATATTACAGCAACAAAGAGATAAGGTAGAATTTAAGGAAGAAATATACTTGAGATCAATGTCCTTGGGCTGAACAGAATTTGGTTGATGAGTCAAAATGGTTCACAACTTACTTAATGTTACTGGTTTGATGGTAAAAGGAGAACTGTCAAACTGTCCTTATCTAGCACTTTTATTGACATTGGAATCTACAAAAAAACAAAAAACTGTCCTTGGCATCTTTCTTTTATGCGGGATCAAAGGGGTGTTGACAGATAGCCTCTTGACCAATTAAGTGTCAGAGGGTTGGTCGCTGGGAGATCACCATTTCATGACCATGTCCCAGGCACAGTTTGTGATACATGTTCATATTTCTGCATCTCCACTGCATCTCTACAGACTGTTAACATCAATATTATGGTTCAGCATGAAAGTTGCATTACAACAAATATAAACACGACAGGATTACAATGTCTAATTTATCTAGGAGGAAAAAGTGTTATCAGTGGTTCCCCATATGATCTGACATATGGGTGTCTGGACTTGAAACGTTACAAAGTATCAGAGGAAACTAAATATGTCCATATTATGTTTGTGCTAATATTATTTTGGAAGTTATAACACATGCTGATGTTTCAGGCTTAGACTGCTAAACTGGCTGCGTCTTATGTGGATTGAGCTTTTTTATGACAGGTGTCTGTCAACTTTTAGTCACTGAAGCGCCAGGCAGACAGTTTTATGGACCTGGAGATGTGTATTGGGAAACTGATAAGGGATGTCTGGCCTCAGTCACCAGTTTGTGTATTGGATAACTGAAAGGAAAAAGGGTGGGGGGCAGGGCCACTGTGAGCTGCCCTCCACATCCCAACATGGCTGAGGTAAGCTGAGGAGACATGACAAAAGGGCTTCTACGCATACAGCTAGGCCTCAGCTCAGTATGCAGGACCGTTACACCTCCACCCTCAGGTGGTTGCATGGGAAGGAACCCCCATTTCTCTTCTGATGCATCCGACTCCTGCGGGCTCGGCTTGTCATGACAACCCATCAGCATTGCATGGGTGCTGCCTTTCTTATGCTGTATGGTAAAATCGTATTGCTGAAGATTTAAGCTCCACCAATAGTATTTGGCATTTTCCCCAGCAACACAATTTAGCCAGCTAAGGGATTGTGATCGGTGGTCACAGTTAAGTGCCATCCATAAAGGTGTATTTGCAACTTCTGGAGAGCCCACACGATTGCAAGACAGTCCTTTTCGATCGTGGCATATGCTGCTTCCCTGGGAAGCAGCTTCCAGCTCAGGTAGAGAATGGGATGCATCATCCACTTGGCTCAAGACTGCACCCAACCCATAGGCAAAGGCATCAGTCTGCACTAGGAAACGTGGGTAAAGTCTAGAGCCTGTAGCACAGGGGCACTGGCCAGCGCCTCCTTCAAGGCCTGAAATGCCCTCTCTGCCCAAGGTGGTGTCCAAGACACCACCTTGGGCAGTTTCTTTTTGGTTAGGTCAGTCAGAGGTTTTGCCAGGCTATATAGTTACATACAAACTTCCTATAGTAGCCAACTGTCCACAAGAATGACATAATCTGCTTTTTGAGGGGTAGGCCAGGCCAGGATGGCCTCAACCTTCCCTGTCTCGGGTCTCAGAGTGCCTCCTCCTACCTGGTGTCCCAAGTACTGGACATCAGTCATGCCTATCTGACACTTACTGGGTTTGATGGTCAGGTTGGCAGCTGTCAGTTGGTCCAGGACCTGTGACAGGTGCACCAGGTGTTCCTCCCAGGTAGGGCTGAACACTGCAATGTCATCCAGGTAGGCTACTGCAAAGGTTTCCAGCCCCTCCAGTAAGTTATTCATGACCCTCTGGAAGGTAGCTGGGGCATTCTTCATCCCAAAATGGTATGATGGTGAATTTGAACAAACCGAATGGGGTGATGAAGGTGACTTTTCCCGAGCCTCAGGGGCCAGAGAAATTTGCCAGTACCCTCTGCTCAGATCCATGATTGTGATATAGTGAGCAGCCGCCAGCCTTTCCAACAACTCATCAATCCAGGGCATGGGGTAGGCATATGCAGTGGTGTTAGCATTCAGCTTCCGATAGTCCACACAGAACCTGGTCGTCTGATATTTTTGGGGACCAGGATTACTGGGGATGCCCAGGCACTATGGGACTTCTGAATCACCCCCAGCTGCAGCATTTCCTCCACCCCCCCTTTTCATGTCAGCCAGCACCTCCAGAGAGACGTGATAGGCCAACTGTTTAATGGGAGGATGTGCCCCGGTGTCCACCTGGTGGACAGCAAGGTGCGTCCACCCAGGTTTTCCCATAAACCTGATACCATGTACTGCCAGCACATTCTTTAGTCCAGGTACCTGCATGGGGGTAAGATTGGGGTTTATCAGGAGTTCAGAGTCTACCTCCAGGGTGTTAGCTAGCAGGTCTAGAAGTGGATCAGCCTCTTCAGGCTCCAGCCTGCTGCAGACCCACATGAAATAGGGCGTGTGCTCATGATGAGCTTTGATCATGTGCACATGAAAGGCCTTCTGCTGTCTACTCCCTTCTCCCAACCTGACTAAGTAGGTGACATCATTTAGACACTGGGTGATGGTGTACGGGCCTTCCCATGCTGTTTGGAGTTTGTTCTGCCACAAGGGAAGCAATACATACACCAGCTGACCAAAATGATATATCCGCTCCCTAGCATTGTGGTCATACCAACGTTTCTGCCTGGTCTGGGCCTGTGTCATGTTTTCCTGAACAATTCCCACCAGCATCTCCATTTTATCTCTGAATTTTAGGACGTAATCCACAACAGAGCCTCTGGGTCGGCAATCTTGCCCTCCCAGATCTCACAGGTTAGGTCTAGGGGCCCTCTTAACCTCTGTCCATAGTTCAAATGGAAGTCCAGCTACGTTAGTGGTTTTAAAAAAAAAGGTATTAATTGGTATTAATAAATACTTACTTGCATAGTCATGGCTCTTAATTCCACGGTATTGACACCTGATTAAGTATGCTTTGGTATGTCCCTGCTTCCCTCCCCATCAATGATGTCTCCTTTCTTGCTTCCACTCCTCTAGACTCCTCACCTTCGTTCTTTCCTCTGTAGTAACTACCCCTCCCTTCGTCCCTGTATGGTTTCGTATGAATTAGTCCACAGTTATGGCACCTTAATTCTCGGTACTGATACGTTCATTCATAAATAATTATGGTTAATTATGGAAAAAAAAATTTTGGTGATTGCATCGACCTGAAGGTAAACTTGATACCTGTCTCCAATTCTCCCGGGGATCTGGATTGGACACTCTAGACCCTCCCGTTCTAACGGCTGGGTCTCCGAGACAACACCTAATGCAGGATTTTAAGTCTCTATTTTACCTCTACGACCACCCTTAACAAGTCCTTTTGTACT
>BLSH010234745.1:1036291-1061079 GCA_018402905.1 Glandirana rugosa | reverse complement strand
CTCTGCTAGCCCAGGGATTCTGCATCTTCTGGTGGGGTCCTTTATTCGATGTAGTGGGTGGTTCTTGAGTGGAGAAGCCCCAGTTATTTAGAAGCTTAATGCCCTCTTTCGGAGTGAGAACTACCACTTGTTGATTATTGTGCGTTATAAGCAGCTTGGTGGGATAACCCCATTTGTATGGAATTTTCTGCTCCATGAGAGTTGCTGTGACTTGTGAGAATGATTTACGCGCTTGAGATGTGGCAGGAGAAATATCATTGAAAAGTGATATTTTGCCAAAGGGTTCTGGCATATTGCGAATTGATCTGGCTGCCCTCATGATATTATCTTTGATATGGAAGTAATGAAGACGCGCCAGAATGTCCCTGGGGACTGAAGCAGGTAAATGTTGGGGCTTGCGTATCCTGTGTGCACGATCTATGAGCAGGTCTTTTGTGGTGAGGGATGGTATTATTTTCCGAAATAATTGTTGTAGGTATGGAATGATTTCTGGGGTGGCTAGGGACTCTGATACCCCTCTGATTTTTATATTTTGCCTGCGTGACCGGTCCTCTAGGTCAGCGACCTTTAAACGTAGCATTTGAATCACGGCAGCCTGGTCATCTTGTATGTCTACCATCTTATTATGGGCTTTGGTGGCTTCTTCTAAGTGTTGTTCAATGTAATTTGTACGGTCTTCTAGGGCTGTGACATCCCCTTGTAGTTGTATGATAGGGGGTTTTAGTTCCTTGTGTAGGTCTGCCTGTAATGCTAGAAGCATGGTCTTTATTGCTTGTTCTGATGCAGGGCTATCCGTGGTAGGAAAGGCTGCAAGAGAGGGGACAGAGGTGTCTTCTAATGTGGAACTACAGGTCCCAGCGCCATGTTGCCTTTTAGTGGGCGGCTGTTTGTTAGGAGAGTGTAGTGGGAATTCTGCAAGTCTCTTACCTCTGTCCCCTGTGAGTGATGGTAGATCTCTGGCTGGAGCCGGAGTGTCATCCATTTCGGCTGAGTCTGTAGCCGGGGTCCCGTTTGCTTGTGGCTCTCGTTCCGGCTGCTCTCCGTCTTCCTCCTCGTGGTGCCTTGCGGCGCCATTACTCGGAACAGGCCGCATGTAGAAGTCAAGCTTGCGTGACCCGGTCGCTTGCTTGTCTTTCTTGGGCATGTTACAGGTTGGTCCCGGCAGGTTCCCCTCTAGTATGGAGGGGAAATGAATGCTTTATACGGGCTGGATCTGCTTGGAAAAGGAGCGAAGCAGCAGAGCTCGGAGATTAGGCGGCCATCTCCTCTCGCGGCCAGGACACGCCCCCCATATGGATTTTTATTTTTATTTCTATGTGAGATCCTATTTGCTACCTTTTGTTACATATTATGCCAAGCCATGTCCTGGTATATTTTTTGGTATTATTCATATTATTTCATAATTCAATTATTTGTATGCATTTAAATCTATGACATTCAATTATTGTATTTTTCCTTCTTAGAGCCCTTGCAGCAGCGACTCGCATGTCACAGAATGACCAATGTGAAGTTTAAACAAGACTGAGAATCCAACATGGATTGAAGAGCTATTAATGTGTTAATTACTCGTTTATGTTTGACATGGGACTCGCCCTGTACCACCTCTAATCTAAGTTTACACCTGATCCCAATACCATTTGTTGTACTTAATTGAAGGTTTTTAATTACATGTATGTATATATATATTTGGATCTTTTTGGTGTTCATACAGCTATGACTAAGAGTCACTAGGGGCGTGAAACGCATCAGCTGTTTCTGCTTGACCATCTACTGTAACACAACTTTTATCTATTTTTGATTTAAAAAAAAAGAGTGCGGCCATCCCCCTGTTTTCTTTCTACATTTACTTTATGCTCATGCAGAGCTGCACCCTCCAGCCAGCACAGCTAAGTGACCCCAGGACAGTCCTCTCAGAACAGAGGGGGAAGGCCCAGATTTTTAGGAAGGCATTTCCTTCTTGCAGGTCACGAAGAACATATTGAGCTCCATTTTTTATGATACTTAGGCAGAATGAGTAACCCCAGTAATAGGGGATCTTGTGGTTTGAAGATAGAAGGTAATGGGCCTTGTGGAGACAGGTCACTGAAGATCTGTAATTTGTCACCCTTATCGTCTATATGAGAATGGTTGCAGGTTGCCAGGGTGAGAGCCTCTTTGCTGTCATAGTAGTAGAACCTCACCACAATATCTCTTAAGCCTAGCACGAGTTGGAGGTTTAGGAACCAGGGACCAGTGGGCATGATCCAGACACCAGTCAATGTCAGTTATATCTGGTGCAAGGGTGTTTAACAGGCCCAGAAGATATGAGCGGATATTGTTGTTACTTATGTTTACTGAGATTCCTCAGATCCTTAGATTTTGGCATCTCTCTCTGTTTTCCAAATCTTCTTGCTGGAGTTGTAGTTGAGGTACAGAGAGTTTGAGAGAGGAGTTTTCCTCTTCCAGGGCCTGGACATAGTGGATCATCTCATCAAATGTAGTCTCTAGAGTTGCTGTGCGTTCATCAAGCTGATCAATCACCCCCCTGAGTACCTTTATTTAGTTGTTGTACCAGCACTTGTAGTTTAATATCCAGCATTTGGGGGGTTAATAATGCCTGGGGAGGTGAGGGATGCTGTGAGAAGAGGGGCAGCTGCGATGTACATACCGCCATCAGAGCACTGATATGTTCCTTTGGATTCCCCTGTGAAATTGAGACGGGGATTGAGGATTGGTCAGCAAGCATTCCATGGTGGGAATAGGCTGTGGTGCTGGTTGAGACTGGGTTTATGGTTTTTGGTACCCTATTTTTAGCATGAGGTATGGGGGTGGTGTAAGGAGGCGATTTATCTTACCCCGTTGCAATCGGTTACCAATGGAGCTGTACAGGGGCGTTGGGGAGTGGAGCAGGACTGGAGCTCACTGATCACATGTCCACCATCTTGAAGAGCCGCGCATGCGCCCCAATCTAAATTGTTTCGAACATGCAGTTTTCATAATCCATTTACATATTCTTTGAAACATCATTAAATGTATTTGGCCTAAAACTAGTGTATATACCCGGATATATCTTAAAACTGAGGTCCGCCTGATACAAAAAAAAATAAAAGTCAGCAGCTACACATACTGTAGCTGCTGACTTTTAATAATAGGATACTTACCTGTTCTGGAGTCCAGCGATGTCGGCACCCGCTGGCGATCTGCGGATCGGGGGTCGGGTGCAGCCGCGCCCATTGCGAGTAAGGGAACCCGGCAGTGTAGCATTACAGATTCACACTAGTCACCTTACTGCACATGCACGAGGCTCCACTGCATTCTACTATTGGCCAGGTGGCCAATAGCAGAGCTAGGAGGGAGGAGGGAGCCGGGGCTGATGTAAAGGCCGCGGCTCCCGGCCTGAGCTCCCGGATGTGTGGAAAAGAACACCTGTCTAAAGACAGGTGTCCTCTTCCCCCTCCCCCCCCCGAAAGGTGCCAAATGTGGTGCCTGGGGGGGGGGGGGGGAAATCCAACTCCGCTTTAAGTCATAGAAGACAGAAGTCTTCTGAAATTTTCTGAATGTTAAGCTTTAGGCTACCAATGTACAGTAGGATTAATAGATTACCCCATCCATGCTTAACAGTGTGAATGGAGCAATGCCAGCTATTGCATTCTGAAAGCTGTTGTTCTCAGGGCTGTCAGAATAACCAAACAGTAACCACATCTGTTTGATTGCAGTCACTGTTTGGCCCAAGAATTTTCTGTTTAGCTCCTTCGATATTCAGATTGAAGTTTGTCCTGCCTAGTGTTGGCACCCTTGAATTTTAGACAATTTGGCGGGATTTGGCCAAAATTCGAGCTGTGTATGGTCAGGGTTAGAGTGAGAGAGGACTAATCTTTGAGCAAATCTTCAAGCTAATCAGTACTTTATTGAACAGAGAGGATAGTGATGTACCTATCAGATTTCTGCTGCTCCTTCAATGTCAATGACAGGTTTGGGTGATTGGGTGACCAAGCTGTATGTGCTAAAAAGGATAATCACTGTACTACTTACTGGATTAACATTATTGTTTCTGGGTCAGTAACCTGTTTGCTAGAAAGAGGTCATATAATGACGATCCTTTGTCAAGTATAAGGTTGGAGAGAGTCATGAAACCACAATGCTATAAGGTTGAGTTGATGAATTAAGAAATAAGTATGTGAGTTGTCTGGCTGTGCAGAGTGTAAGGGGTGTATGAAATGCAAGACTGTCTGCCACAGTCAGGTTATTGTGCATATATACATTCCACATGTGCATTTCACTGTTTGCCTGGAGTTTTGCTTTAATGCTTTTTTACAACATTTGTTTATTGAAATATACTTGGATTCATTTGTTGATAAAATTACATCCATAATAAAACAGCAAAAAAAATGGGTATACCCTGCAATTTCATAAATGTGTGTTTTTGACTTGCACTTTGACATAGTGAGAATATAAGAAATTCAGAGTGAAATTACACCCCCTGGTGCTTTCTTGAGCATGACAAATTATGTTTTATTTATCTTCAAGTCTAAATTTGTTATTTATTTTTTCTCATAGATGTGTAGTAATTTGCATATGGAGTTTTTAAGTCAAGAAAGTGTAGAGTACATTGCAAAAAATACACATATATATACAAACAAATACAGATACATTATTATTTGAATTTGCTTTTCTATCACTCTCAGTTAAAGGGTTTAGAAACTACAGTCCAGAAATAAGGTTACTGTTGCTTATTTAGTTCCAGGATTACCACCCCTGGTGGAAGGATTGTCCACCAACAGAGATACTATTGCCAGTAGTGAAGCTCTATATTACCCCTTTAGGTCCGAGAGGCTTATTCCTCCCTTCCTCCTATGCTTAGTTAGTGTAGTGAGTGCTATTCTGGGTTTTTGTCCTTGTCATGGGAAGTTTCGGATCAAGGTCTTTCAATTAGAAAGAAGGACGGTGGAAGGGGAATTGGAAGTAATCTGAAGACATACAAGATTTTTTGGAGCATTTGAATTTTAAAGGCTGTCGCTTTTCCTAGCTAGGATAGTTGGTGTTTCCCTATGCTACTTAGGTCATCGGCATATAATTTTCTTATGGGGAAAGGTAAGTTGGATTCCTAGATACGTGATGGATGGGGAGTCCCAGTTGAAATGAAATGCACTTTTTATATGGGGGGTTATGGTAGGGTGTATGCCCATGGGGAGAACATGGCATTTGCTGGTATTAATTTTATAATATCATATATTTCCAAATTTTGCTATTAATTCTTACACGCCTCTAAGCGATGCTTCAGGGTCGGTGAGGGATACAATTATGTCATCTGCAAAGAGCCCTATTTTATGCTCATAGTGTCCTGTGTGTATGCCTTTTATTACTGGGCTAGTTCTTATGGCTTCAGCTAGGGGTTCTATAGCCAAGGAAAAAAGTATAGGGTACAAAGGGCACCCCTGCCTCATACCAATAGTTATGTCAAATGCCCTAGATAATACGCCTGATAAAAATACTCTGGCAGATGGGTTTTGGTAGAGAGACATGATAGCAGAGGATATAAATCCTGAGAAACCAAATGTATGAAGTACCTGGGAGAGATATCACCAATGTAACCTATCGAACGCCTTCTCTGCATCCAGGGCAAGGAGCAGAGAAGGTGTTTTGCTAGATTCTGGATGATGGATGATCATTCTTCTCATTCAGTCCGAAGCCTGTCTCCCTTTCACTTTCACAAACCCTACTTATTCCGAGCCAATGAGGCCGGGAGTTATATCGAAAAGTCTATTTGCCAATATTTTGGAATACATTTTTAAGTCAGAATTTAATTATTTTTTATCCTAAAGTTCTGTTGTTGATTGGGTTCTTTTCCCACCTTGGGAAGGGTGACAATTACCGCTTCCAACATTTCCTTAGGGAATCGTTCCGACTTTGCGGCTTCATTAAATACTTTCACTAATTTTGGACCTAGAATCAAAGAAAAGGTCTTATAGTATTCAGAGGAAAGCCTGTCTGCTCCTGGGGCTTTAACCACTTGACCACTGGGCACTTAAACCCCCTTAACAACCAGACCAATTTTCACCTTTCAGTGCTCTCACATTTTGAATGACAATTACTCAGTCATACTACACTGTACCCATATGAAATTTGCATACTTTATTTCACACAAATAGAGCTTTCTTTTGGCAGTATTTAATCACCGCTGGGTTTTTACTTTTTGCGCTATAATTAAAAAAAGACAGAAAATTTGGTAAAAAAATAAAATTTTCTTTGTTTCTGTTATAAAATTTTGCAAATTAGTAATTTTTCTTCATAAATTTTGGCCAAAATTTGTACTGCTACATACCTTTGGTAAAAAAAAACAACTTTGTGTATATTATTTGGTCTTTGTGAAGGTTATAGAGTCTACAAGCTATGGTGCCAATCGCTGAATATTGATCACACCTGATGTACTGACGGCCTATCTCATTTCTTGAGACCCTAACAAGCCAGGAAAGCACAAATAGCCCCCAAATGACCCCTTTTTGGAAAGTAGACATTCCAAGGTATTTAGTAAGCGGCATGGTGAATTTTTTGAAGTTGTAATTTTTTCCCACAATTCTTTGAAAATGAAGATTTTTTGCACAAAATTGTCATATGTTAACAGGTTATTTCTCACACCCAGCATTTGCATACTACAAATTACACCCCAAAACACATTCTACTACTCCTCCCGAGTATGGCAATACCACATGTGTGAGACTTTTACACAGCCTGGCCACATACAGAGGCCCAACATGCAGGGAGCACCATCAGGCGTTCTAGGAGCATAAATTACACATATCATTTCTTGACTACCTCTTGCACTTTTGAAGGTCCTGGAGCACCAGAACAATTGAAACACCCAAAAAATGACCCCATTTTGGAAAGTAAACACCCCAATGTATATTCTAGAAGGCATAATGAGTCTTTTGAACATGTAATTTTTTCCACAAGTTTTTGGAAAATGTGGAAAGAAAATGAAAACGCATTTTTTTTACACAAAGTTGCCCATTTATACAATATTTCTAACACACAGCATGTACCTATCAAAAATTACACCCCAAAATATATTCTGCTACTCCTCCCGAGTATGGCAATACCACATGTGTGACACTTTAACACAGCCTGGCCACATACAGAGGCCCAACATGTAGGGAGCACCATCAGGTGTTCTAGGGGCATACATTTCAAATCTAATTTGACTAACTTTTACACTATTGTGAGGTACTATGGTGGCATGGATAGGCACTCTAGTGGCACGGATGGGCAGTGTAGTGGCACAGATGAGCAGTGAAGTGGCACGGATGGGCACTGTAGTGGCAGGGATGGGCACTGTAGTGGCTTGGATGTGTCACAGATGAGAACTGATGTGGTATGGATGAGCATGAATGAAGCACAAATGAGCCATGGATGGGGACAGATGAACCATGGATAGGGATGGATGAGCACGGATGGGGATGACTGAGCATGGATGGGGATGGATGAGCATGGATGGGGATGGATGAGCACGGATGGGGATGGATGAGCATGGATGGGGATGGATGAGCATGGATGGGGATGGATGAGCATGGATGGGATGACTAAGCATGGATGGGATGACTGAGCACGAATGAGGATGGATGAGCATGAATAGGGATGACTGAGCACGGAATAGGATGACTGAGCATGGATGGGGATGGATGAGCACGGATGGGGATGGATGAGCACGGATTGGGATGGATGAGCACGGATGAGGATGACTGAGCACAGATGGGTGTGGATGAGGATGACTGAGCACGGATGGGTGGGTGAGCACGGCTGGGTGGGTGAGCATGGATGGGTGAGCATGGCTGGGTGGGTGAGCATGACTGGGTGGCTGGGTGGGCATGGATGGATGGCTGGGTGAGCATGGATGGATGGCTGGGTGAGCACGGCTGAGTGGGGTGTATTAAGGTCATCCTTAAGATTATAAAGGGAGGTATAGTAGTCACAAAATGATTGTGCTATTTCTTGTGGGTTTATGGCCACTCTGTCAGCTCTATGGAGTTTTATTGAAGCTAGTATCACTTTGGCTTGTCTTTGCTTAAGTTGAGCAGCTAGTCTCTTTCCTGCTTTGTTTTTTGGGAGTATGAGTTTGATTTCAATTTCTGGAAGAGTTTATCCAGGTCCACTATAAGGCTGGATTTAAGTTCTTCCCTGAGGTCCCTGAGTTTATCCAGAATGGAATTGTGAGGGTTCTTTTTAAGTAGTCCTAAGTGAGCAATGCAGTTATACGCTGTGTTTTCTTACTTTTTTCCCTGGTGGCTAACTGTATCAGTACCCCTCTAATAAAAGCTTTGTGAGAACACCACAGACTAAAGACACTGCTAGAGCTCTCTGTATTAAAATGAAAGAATTCCTCCAACTGTTTCTTTAGTTCCTCAGTGTAAGCATTATTAGACAAGATAAACATATTGTTTTTCCCTAGATTTATGTTAACCCCAGGATGGCCATCCACAATATCAAGCGTGATTGGCGCATGGTTTGACCACGTGATATTGTGCATGCTGGCTGAAGTTACCTTTTGTAGCAAATGTTTGTCCATTAGAAAAAGTCAATCCTGGAATAGGTTTTGTGTGAGTTGGAAAAGAAAGTATAGTCCCATTTCGTAGTGTGTAGACATCTCCAGGGGTCCTGCAGGTCTTCCTGGAAGAGAAAAGAGTTAAGGCCTATTTTCTTGCAAGGGTTTTGTGCTGTAGAGTCTATTACCGGGTCCATAGGGGCATTACAATCCCTGCATATCAGGAGGTAGCCTTTTGAGATCTTACATGCTTTTTGCAGAGTTTTTCTTAAAAAGCGACGTTGGTGGACGTTAGGCGTGTATAAATATAGAAGGGTGTATATAATGTTGTTGATTTCCACAACCAAAATTATGAATCTGCCTTCATTGTCTAATATTAAGTCAAGCAATTTAAATGATACAGTATTGTGTCTTTGAACACTACTAAAACTCCTCTTTTTTTCTTCTGGTGGTTGGAGTAAATTATGTGCGGGAAGTTTCTATGTGTGCAGCATGGGGTATTTGCAGCAGAGAAGTGAGTCTCCTGCACACATAAAATATCACTATGGTGATTGAGAGCTTCCTTCCAAAGAGCCCTGCGTTTGTATGGGCTATTGAGTCCTTTAGTGTGCAATGACAGTAGCTTAAGTACCATTGTGAGCAAACAAAGACAGTGTGATACTCTGATTGAGCCTCATTCACACTGATATACTTATGCAGCAAGAGTAGTAGTCTTTTAAACTGGTTACTTGTAATCCTTAACAACAGGGGCCCATTAGTGCTACCTATTAGTGCTCAGTGCCACCTATCAGTGCCCATCAGTGGGGCCTATGAGTGCTCATCAGTGCCCATCAGTGCTGCATATCAGTGCCACTTATCAGTGTCCATCGGTGCTGCTTATCAGTGCCACCTATCAGTGCCCATCAGGGATGCATATAAGTGCCTCTTCATCAGTGCCACCTCTTCAGTGCCGCCTCATCAGTGCCAATCAGTGCCACCTCATCAGTACTGCCTCATCAGTGCCCGTCAGTGTAGCTTCATCAATTAGTGATGGAGAAAATGTACTTAGTTTTTGTGTCTTTTTTATTTGTAGCGCAAAAAATAAAATACTCAGAGGTGATCAAATACCACCAAAAGAATGCTCTATTTGCAGGAATAAAATGATAAAAAATGTGTTTGGGCACAGTGTAGCATGACAGCACAATTGTCATTTAAAATGTGACAGCACTGAAAGCTGAAAATTGGTCTGGGTGGGAAGGGGGGTAAGTGCCTGGTATTGAAGTGGTTAAACGGGCTGCGCTGTATGTAGCTTCTGACAGGCTTAACAAGGAGCCCCGCATCTCCAGAACCATAGGTGATAGAAGCCCCAAATTTTGACCTGTGGTGGGGTAGGACTTCGGCTACAGCCTACTCCCCACATTTGGGGTCTCTGTGATCCCAGGTCACCGAGCTACAACCCTCGAAGCTCAATCTTTTTTTTGCCCTGCCTCTGCCTTACCTGCCTCCCCTGGTATACACCAATTAGGCATATTATCTCTAAATATATGTAACCATTCTGTTACTTTCTAATATTACACTGCTATACCTTCTGCAGTATCTTCATTTTTGTAGTGAAACCCACACTTTACTATACTCTAAGTAATTTGCCTATTAGACCTACAAATTACTGGGTTTAAAAAAAAGATTCACCCCCACAGACTTTAATGGGATTGGTCTCTTTAGTTCAAGTTTACTGAATTACTTTAATTTTAACCTGCCTAATGTAGATGTGCGGTGGCAAAGCGGCCTCCCTGAGCTGGATACCTGAGATCCGTTGCAGCACAAGATGATCAGCGGGTCTCAGCGAATAATTGACCGCTGGAACACCCTCTGATCGGATCAGTAATTCATGGTACAGAGCTCTGTGATTGTAAACAATACAGATCTCTGTTCACTGTCAGGGGATCTTGCTGTTTTTTCATTCCCTGCTAAGCAGGGGGAAAAACAACAACAATATCCTTAAATAAAAGCAGCACATATCACACACATTACATACAGTTAGGCACACATTTAACCCTTTGATTGCTCCAGATGTTAACCCCTTCCTACCCAGTGTCATTAGTACAGTGACAGTGTATAATATTATCACTGATCTCTGTATTAATGTCACTGGTGATATCAGTGGCAGTTAGTCAGTTCCCCCCAGTGTCAGTTAGTGTCAGATTTCCTGCCGCACTATTGCGGTCCCTTTATAAGTCTCTGATAACTGCCATTAGTAGTATGAAAAAAAAATAAAAAGTCTAGTATACAGTATCTCACAAAAGTGAGTACACCCCTCACATTTTTGTAAATATTTTATTATATTTTTTCATGTGACAACACTGAAGAAATAACACTTTTCTACAATGTAAAGTAGTGAGTGTACAGCTTGTATAACAGTGTAAATTTCCTGTCCCCTCAAAATAACTCAACACACAGCCATTAATGTCTCAACCGCTGGCAACAAAAGTGAGTACACCCCTAAGTGAAAATGGGCCCTAAGTGTCAATATTTTGCGTGGCCACCATTATTTTCCAGCACTGCCTTAACCCTCATGGGCATGGAGTTGACCAGAGCTAAACAGGTTGCCACTGGAGTCCTCTTCCAATCCTACATTACAACATCACGGAGCTGGTGGATGTTAGAGACCTTGCTCTCCTCCGCCTTCCATTTGAGGATGCCCCACAGATGCTCAATAGGGTTTAGGTCTGGAGACATGCTTGGCCAGTCCATCACCTTTACCCTCAGCTTCTTTAGCAAGGCAGTGGTCGTCTTGGAAGTGTGTTTGGGGTCGTTATCATTTTGGAATACTGCCCTGCGGCCCAGTCTACGAAGGGAGGGGATCATACTCTGCTTCAGTATGTCACAGTACATGTTGGCATTCATAGTTCCCTCATTGAACTGTAGCTCCCAAGTTCCGGCAGCATTCATGCAGCCCCAGACCATGACACTCCCACCACCATGCTTGACTGTAGGCAACACACACTTGTCTTTGTACTCCTCACCTGGTTGCCACCACACACGCTTGACACCATTTGAACCAAATACGTTTATCTTGGTCTCATCAGACCACAGGGCATGGTTCCAGTAATCCATGTCCTTAGTCTGCTTGTCTTCAGCAAACTGTTTAGGGACTTTCTTGTGCATCATCTTTAGAAGAGGCTTCCTTCTGGGAAGACAGCCATGCAGACCAATTTGAAGCAGTATGCGGCGTATGGTCTGAGCACTGACAGGCTAACCCCCACCCCTTCAACCTCTGCAGCAATGCTGGCAGCACTCATATGTCTATTTCCCAAAGACAGCTTCTGGATATGACGCTGAGCACATGCACTCAACTTCTTTGGTCGACCAACGGAGAGGTCTGTTCTGAGTGGGAAGTATACTGTTAAACCGCTGTATGGTCTTGGCCACCGTGATACAGCTCAGTTCCAGGGTCTTGGCAATCTTCTTATAGCCTAAGCCATCTTTATGTAGAGCAACAATTCTTTTTTTCAGATCCTCAGAGAGTTCTTTGCCATGAGGTGCCATGGTAAGCTTCCAGTGACCAGTATGAGAGAGTGAAAGCGATAATACCAAATTTAACATACCTGCTCATCATTCACACCTGAGACCTTGTAATACTAACGAGTCACATGGCTGGGAGGGAAAATGGCTAATTGGGCCCAATTTGGACATTTTCACTTAGGGGTGAACTCACTTTTGTTGCCAGCAGTTTAGACATTAATGGCTGTTTGTTGAGTAATTTTGAGGGAACAGCAAATTTACACTGTTATACAAGCTGTACACTCACTACTTTACATTGTAGCAAAGTGTAATTTCTTCAGTGTTATCACATGAAAAGATAGAATAAAATATTAATAGAAATGTGAGGGGTGTACTCACTTTTGTGAGATACTGTATATCCTGAAATTTGTAGATGTTATAACTGTCACACAAACCAATCAATATACACGTATAGGGATTTTTTTGTTCATTTTCTATTGGATATGTTTCATAGCAAAAAGTAAAAAAAAAAATATATATTTTTTTCAAAATTGTTAGTCTTTTTTCATTTGATTGCAAAAAATAAAAACCTATTGGTGACCTAAAAATCAAAGCTCTGTGCGTGGGGAAAAAATTATAAAAATTTCAGTTGCACACAGCATTGCATGACTGCACAATCGCTAGTTAAAGTAGCTCATTGCCAAAAAAAAACTGCAAAAAATGGCCTGGTCACAAAGGTGGTAACATCTTCCAGAGGGCAAGTGGTTAAGCAAGATTTGCTGAACCTTTGGAGAATGAGACCTGGGCAGAATTACCCATCACTAATGACAAAATAAAAATTGAGTGAAGCCAAGTTTCAAGCAGTGGTCAACCTAGTCAGGTACCATCAGTAAAAAGGCTGATAACGACGTAAAGTTCACCTTTGCACCACATGGACAAGAGCTGAGGGCAAAACGTTGAATGTTTTCACATAACCACAAGATCAGAATCACATCTTATATTGAAAATGAATGTCAGTAGATTAGGAGTTTTATCTGAAGAATTGTATTAGGTAATATAGATTGTCTGTGCATAAACTACAAGGTGCAAAGTTCAGCAGTGCATACTGTGCTGTTTTTAGGGGTGCATATTGCACAGGGCTCAGGAGTATGCATCATACAAGGTGCAGGGCTGAGAAGAGAGAATTGCTAAGTGCTCAACAATGTGAACCACCCAGGGCTCAAGGCTCAAGTGTGGGTAACACAGGCCAGTCACTTTCCCCTATCTCTCCCCCCTCTCCCACAGAGCTCTCCTGCCTACCCACTATTACAGAGCCCCCTCTCCCCCACCTCCCCCAGTATAGGGTTCATCTCCCAACCTCTCTGAGTACAGAGCTCCCCCCCCCAGCTTCCAACAAGTACAGAGCCGCTCCCACCCTCCTACATCTTCCTACCCCTTTCCCAGTACAAAGCACTACAAAGGAGGGCTGCTGTGAAAGAACAGCTAGGCCAGGGAGGGGTTTTCAGTTTTGCCAAAGGCTGCAGGAGTAGCTGCTGGAACTCATTACTTCTCCGTATCATACTGGCAGGAAGGGCTCTGTGCATGAGCTACTGGAAGAGGGGTGCTGTCACTGGTAAACACAGAAGTTGGCAGAGGAGGCAAGTAGTGCAGAAAACTTCCCCTCCACTGGCTTCTGTGTTTACCAGTGATAAGTTGGTGGCACAAGGCAGTGCTGGAGGTAGCCCTACAGAGTAAAAGTGAAACAACTTAAAAGCAAATAAAAACAATTCAGAAGGACCAGAAAACATGCTGCATTTGCATCAATAATTTGCATTTGTATCTCAGTCTGATACCTCAGTATATGAACCAGTGGCAGCCGGTGCTAAATATTTCGGAGTGGGGGCGGCAAACAAACACCATCCACCCCTCCAGACAGACGGGAAGGTGGCGATCTCTGTAAGCAAACCCACCCTTTGGGAGACAAATGGTGGACAGGAAAGCGATGATCGCCACAAGCACACCAATGACCCCCCAGGAGTTAGACAGATGAGATGAGGGCGGTGGAGACTAACCTTAACAGGAGGCAGGAGGAATGAAGAGCCAGGCCATTCTTCTCTCCATTCTCCTCCGGAATGAACAGGAAGTGTGTCATGAGACATGATTGGCCAGTGTGTCCTGAGTCATGATTGGGAGTCCTAAGACTCCCTGGCCAATAGGGTCTCAGAAGCTGCTCCCTGATTGTCAGGGAGGAGAATCAGGAAGACAATAGCGGATATTAATTTGCTATTGTCGGGGGCAGGGCCGGCCAACAGTGAAGACGGAAGTGCTAGTGTGAGCTCCGCTCTCCTCACGCCGACCGAAGCAACATAGAAGCGAGGAAAGGGGCAGAGAGTACGCGGAGAACATCAACCAGCCTCAGGAGAACACCCGGCACAATGTCCAAGAGGAGGAAAGAGAACCGGCCACTCCAATGCCTCACAGACTTCTACCCGATGACTCACAGTACGGGTAAGCAAGATGGCGCCCCGGCTCCCAGAGAATCCCTCGCTCCATACCGCACACGAGCTCATCGGGCAGCGGAACACCTGATCAGCAAGGGGAGATGGATGATTCGTCCCCCCCTTCTTCTCCCACCACCAGGAGCCCCACCAAAACCAAAAAGCCTAGAGATGGAGATACTGATCTCCCCGCGGCCCTGCACACGCCGCCTCAGGCAGCATGGCAACCCCTGCAATCAGGCCCCACTATAGAGATGTTTCCGGCCACAGACCAGGCTATTACAGACACCACTATGAAAAACATGCTGATGTCGCTGAGAAGCACATTGTTTACTGACTTTAATGATATGATGGCACCCCTGCAAAAAAATGTCCAAGACCATGCTAACAGAATCAATCACTTAGAATCTAAAATGGACGACTTATACACAGCACACAACGACCTGATAGACGCCTTTGCTGACCAGGAATCAGAGGTTCAGAGGCTACAAAACAAAATCGCTGATCTCGAAGATCGCTGGAGGAGGAAAAATATTAAATTTATAGGTATCTCAGAATCTGTTCCTCCCAGCGATCTGACCAACTATGTCCAGCGCCTCATGAAAGCACTTGTACCTAACCTGTCAGATATAGAACTATGTGTGGACAGAGCCCATCGTATACCAAAACTGAAATTCCTGCTGGACACAGTACCCAGAGATACATTGGCACACATACACTACTACCAGGCAAAAGAGCGTGTGATGGCGGCTGCCAAGAAAAATCCAGTTGTCCCTGATGAGTTCCAGAATGTATCCCTGTATACAGACATTTCACAGCCAACAGCTATGAATAGGAAAAAATTGGCCCCACTAACCAAATTGCTCTGGAACCACTCTATAATTTAATAGTGGGGATTCCCCACACAGTTACTGGTTACCTGGAATGGAAAACTTTTCCCGATCTACAGCCGGGACAAGGGTATCCAACTCTTCAAACAGTGGAAACTGCTCCCATCGGATCCACAGATTGCGGGCAGGAATCAGCCCGAACACCTCCAAACGGAATGGTCATAGGAGGTGTATGTTTCTGCGCAGATCCCCTATCTCACTTGCACATTGCATCAGTGTCGGCGTGAGTCTATGACTGACGGCCCCCTACCCTAACCTCCAACCAGGCTTGTAGTTAGTGCTCTGCACTACTTGACAGATCCCCCCCTGCTTGATAGCAGCAGCGTTGCTGCCCATTTGCCTGCTCTATGCCAGGCTTTTTTTTATGTGTTTTTATTTTTTGTTCTATTGTATGGTTATGTTTTCCCCCTCTTATATCTCCTTCCCCCTCCCTTACCCCCCCACCGGAGAGTGGGTCAGCCTCCTAGAATCATCGATGACAACGTTACTCAAGGAATCGTCCCCCACGAGGACCACAAGAACACAGAACTGGGACTTCCCAACGTCATCGACTTCCGAACCCCATGCAATGCTTCTCAGGTATGAGACTTCTTCACCTGCACACATAAACGTTTACATTCATCCAAGCAACATCTTCTTAGGCACTAACAGTGAAGTGAAATGTCTTTGAAGATCATGTCATTGAACACTAAGGGCCTAAACAGCCCATATAAGAGAGCAGCACTAATCAAGGAAGCTAATTTGCTTAAAACCCAGATCCTTTTTGTTCAGGAGTCCCATTTTCCCGCTAACAAATGCCCCAGAGTAAACTTTAAGCATTTCCCCCACCTCTTTATAGCAAACGGCCCAAAAAAAGCCTGCGGGGTATTTATTGCCCTTCGAGACTCGGTCAAGTTCCGCCACATCCACACAATTCCAGACCCACTGGGGAGATATATAATAGTTATCTGTGAACTCAACAGATTGGTTTTCACCTTAGTGAACTTGTATGCCCCGAATGCAAGGCAGCGCAAATTTCTGGCCCCTCTGCTGAAAGCCGTTAAAGACAATCTACAAGGCACTCCGATTATTGGGGGAGATTTTAACATGATCCTCCAACCTGCCTTGGATTCTACCACAACAAACAGAAGACCCACTCACTCAATTGCTCCCCTTCTTCAAGACTATGAACTTTATGATGTGTGGCGCTGTTTCCATGAGTCTGAAAGGGACTACACTTTTCTATCCACAGCGCATGCCTCGTACTCTCGGATAGATTTTTTCTTACTCACTAAATATGCTTTGCAAAATGTTCTAAAAGCGGATATCGGAACCATCTCTTGGTCAGACCATGCGCCTATTACTGTGGAAATAGAGGACTCCCTCTGTCAAACCCCTCCGCCACTGTGGAGACTAGACTCCAAGCTCCTGGCTGACAAGAAATGGTCCCGACTTATCCAACAGGAACACAAGGAGTTTTTTTTGCATAATGATGTATCAGGTATAAATAGATGTACCCTTTGGAGTGCTTATAAGACATATATGGGAGGAGTATTGAATAAATTCTCTTCCATCATTAGGAAGCAGAGGAGGAGGCAGGTAGAGGAGTCCTTGCACTCTATATTCTCAAAGGAAAAATTGAATAAAGAGAACCCGTCCCCACATCTCACCCAGGAAATATTGGTAGAACACAATAAAGTGCGCTAGCTTCTTTTGTACAAACATGAAACCGATCTCAAGTATCTCGAAGCCAACAGCTACAGCCTACATAATAATGCCGGGTCATGGCTAGCAAAAAGGGTCAAACAGCAGTAATCTAAACAAAAAATCCACACCCTTATACACCCCACTTCTAATAAAACATTGATGAACACCAAGGATGTGGCTGTTGGCTTTGCAGACTACTACCAGTCCCTATATGACCTCGCAAAAGATAGTTCTACACCACAGACCTCTGTCGGCGGTCAAACTACCTTGTCTGAGCCCTGAACAGCTCCAGGGCATATCTATGGCCTTCACCCCCTCAGAGAAGGCTCCATAAATACTTTACCCAACCAAAAATCCCCAGAAGATGGGTTCACAAATGACTACTATAAATTTTTGGCATCTGAAATTTCCCCTAGCCTATGTGAGGTCTTTGAGGCTTCCTCCTCCTCTAGCTCCTTTCCACAGGACATGTTAAAAGCTGTGATTGTCACTATACATAAACCCAACAAGGACCCCTCTAGACCTGCCAATTACAGACCTATATCTCTAATTAATACTGATATAAAAATTTTCGCTAAACTCCTAGCCCTTAGGCTCCAAAAAATACTACCCTCACTTATTCACCCTGACCAGGTGGGCGGAATCCGAAGGCTGATAAATATCATCTCCCGGGTGGAGCTCTCTCGAACGCCTTCTCTGCTCCTCTCTTTGGACGTGGAGAAGGAGTTCGATAGGGTCCACTGGGGACACCTAAAACAAGTATTCGAAAAATTTGGAACATCGGGTTGGATTCAGTCGGCTATCTTAGCCCTATATTCCAATCTCTCAGCCAAGGTGCTCATCTCCGGCCTATTCTCCAAATAAATCAAGATAACTAATGGGACTAGACAAGGAAGCCCCCTGTCCCCCGCCATATTTACTCTCCTTATGGAACCACTGGCAGAAACTATTAGATCCCACCCTAACATCCATGGCCCTTTCTTCGCTGGCTTAGAGCAAAAGATAAGTCTCTTTGTGGACGATGTTATGCTTATCCTGACCAAACCAAAAATATTGCTCCCAGAAGTACAGTCCCTTCTAGCAACATTTAGAGACATCTCCTATTACAAGCTTAACGCCACTAAATCCCAAATGCTAGGCATAAATATCCCACCTGCCACCAAAGAAGAGTTAATCAAGGACGTCCCATTCATCTGGGCGCCCAACACGCTAACGTTCCTGGGAATCAACTTAACCCCAACCACCTCCCAATTATATAGAGAAAATTATGTACCCTTCTTGAACTCTCTTCCGTATCAACTCTCTCAATAAAAATCACAAGGTCTCTCTATAGCAGGTAAAATAGCTACTGTGAAAATGATGATCATCCCCAGACTTCTATACCTATTTCGCCCGTTAATAATTCCAATACCCCAGAGCTTTCTAGTGTCATCACAGAAGATCCTTAACCAATTTATATGGGAAAAAAAGGCCCCTAGATGTGCAAACCTAATCCTGATGCAGCACAGAGCAAATGGAGGGATGGGGATACCAAGCGTATCTACATATTATAAGGCGTGTGTATTAGATCAGGTACGCCATTGGATTCTCCTCCAAGCCCTGGTCGCAAATGGAATCTCAGACTGCACCCAATGGAGACCTACGAACCGCCCTCATAGCCCTTAAACTGGGTGCCCCAGCACCAGCCGTCTCTACCCCGATGGCTCAAGCTTCCCTGAGACTCTGGAGGGATTCTCAATTTCACATGGACCCCAGGGATTCCCTCTAAAGAATACCTACCCCCATTCCTACAACACTTTATCCCAGACATTTATACCCAAAAGTGGCAAATTAACAGTATAACTACCCTTAATGACCTATTTCATGGCACAGAGCTTCAATCGTTTGAAGCTCTCCATCAACGCTTTACACTCCCTAAGACCCTGCAATATCAACTCTTAAGAATACACTCTTTCCTCCGAAAAAACCCGCTCCCAGCATTCATAGAACTCCCGACACAGGTATACACCTTTCTCTCAGCGAATACCTCCTCTATAAAAGGGATTACACTATTTTATAAGGTTCTACACCCCCATAGTCGTTTTGAAAAAACACACACCATGCACACGTGGGAAAAGGCACTAGGTATGATCTCTCCTGATTCCTCCTGGAAGCAAGCTATAAGCACTATCTATTCGTCGACAAAATGCGTGAATCATTGGGAGAATTTCTAGAAAGTCTTGCACTTCTGGTACCTGACTCCATTTAAACTATCCAAAATTTACCCGTCCCATTCAAACCTATGTTGGCAGAACTGTGGCGAAATAGGCACTCTATACCACACATTATGGGCATGTGTCACCATCAGATCATTCTGGAACAAAATCTTTTCTATACTATCAGAAATTATAGGCCAACAGATCACACCCTGCCCAGGACTGGGTCTCCTCCACCTAAATATCAATTCATGCCCCCCAAAATACCTAGTAATAGCAACACACCTCTTCTTAGCTGCCAAAACTGTGATCACTAAACACTGGAAATCTCCCGATCCACCCTCCCATAAGGAGGCTATACAGGCTCAAAATCATCAGTGCGATATGGAAAGTATTGTAGCATCAACATCCCTCGCTCGCCCAAAATTTGAATACAACTGGAAAGCATGGCTACAGAACCCCAGGTGTACTGGTAAGCCTAATTAATCAACATAAAATGAGGCAAGCAGACTGACCCTCTCCCCCTCCCTCCCCCCCTGTTTAGTTAAACTAGTTACTATCACAAGTAGAGAGTACACACCCTCTAACAGCTACTAACACACCAAACCGCCTCTGAGTTGATACAAAAATTTTAGATTTCAAGACCAATCACGATTAACGTTAACCCGGACACAGCAGGTTCCCATTAGGGGTGTCTGGGCATATTGAACCTCTTGCAAGAATAAGGCCACTTGCCATGTAATGACCTTGGGATATTAAGGAAACGTAATATTGTTGAATTGCCTTTCCCATGGCGGATGTTATATGCAATGTCTGTGTAATTTGCTCAGATGCTCTCCCCAGTTGTACTTTGTACTCTCTAATAAGCGATGTACCATGTTCTTCTTTGTTTTTTCATGCCAAAATCAATAAAAAACATTTGAAATAATTTGCTATTGTCACACAACTGAGTGGGCTCCGGGCGCAATGCTCTGCACCCCAAGCTCACCCTTTTTTGAAGCCAATTAGAGCCTCAGGCTCTAATCATGTGCTTCAAAAAAAAAAAAAAACAATTGAAATCCATGCGACCGGCGCCCTGAGTATGAACCCTTTTACAGACGACAGACATATTGGATGAAGCAGTGCAAGGAGCTAAGGTGAACTGGCAACTAGCTACCAATCTGATCCTAGATTACAGGAGTCAGGTCACTGAAAGACATATTCTGATTGGATGCACTGGATTACTGCACTTTGCACTTCACCCTACTGAATAAACTTTCTAGTCTGATTAGCAACTTAACAGTTAATTGATGATGTGCATATCGCTAGCTAAAGATTGGCAACCTCGATCATTTAATATTTGTTAAACAAATCAATGGTGTACCACTTCAATAAACAATGTCTGCTCATATATTTGCAATTACCTGAGATGAAAGTAACAAGGCAGCTGTAACATCAAAATTGCTCATCAAAAGTTGGCATTTACAAAAACAAGTTGACATTACTAGTCACATTAACTTATCACTCATCGCCATTTCATAATTTTAACTGCACAAACATAAACCCTTAATTTAAATTTTTCATTTTGTTGAAAATATTGTTCCTCTGTTAAGATAATAGTTCTTTCTTTCACACAAAAAGTTCAGCAGTTAATGTGTGACTCTGGTAAATTATGACTGAGAGTGCATAGGAGATTTTTATAGTGAGATACATTTTATTTGTTACATAAAATGTTTGTTTTATTTGTTGGTAAACATGTGCATGTTCATTCAATTGCAGTTTGGGTAGAAGAGTCCATATTAACAACTTAATACATCAAGAATGTATTTTTTAGTCTTTAGTTATGTAGTAAGACTACATTCCAGATTACAGTGCAATGATAGATTTGTCATAACACATAATAAACTCAAATTTAGTCATCATACATAAAAGTTGAATTTACCATAATATACGTTTTTTGACAATTATTATGAGACATAAAATGCTATAAAAGCTATAGATGGGAACTTTTACAATTATTTCAATTTGGATGCTGGCGTGAAAAGACTCTGGATTTGGTGTATCTGATTGTGTGAGCAAGCTCCAACATGGGTCGTTGTGTGTGTATTTATTTATTACAGGTACTTACAGTATATGGTCCTGACAACTTAGGCAGTGCTAAACATACATATTGTATAGAGCTGCACGATTAATCATTAAAAGACCGCAATCTCGATTCAACCCAATCTACACCCGACATAAGTCGCTCCGACTTAGAAAAAGGTTCCCGTACTACTTTTGGGGGCGACTTCAGGCGACTTGCATTGACTTGTATTACAGAAGTGCTTGCAAGCCGCACTGAAGTCGCACTGTGTGGGGTCACGCTGAGTCGCCCCTGAAGTGTGAACCAGAGCTGTTAAAAAACAAAAAGCCGAAGAATGTTCTACATTCCTCAGCACATTCCTCAGCACTGGGAGATAGAGAAGACAAGAGATACATTGGGGCTAATTCACTATATTGCGAATATGCGATCACGCAACTCCTACAAATAATGCCCATTCAAGTCAATTAGCATATCAACTGGGCAATCATGCGAATGCAAAATTGCTGCGAATATGCCTTCTTAATCGGCATATGTGGGAATAGCTGATGTCAATTGGGCTTGAACTTGCAGAATCCATTGAAGGCTTGTATGAACATGATTTGCTTGAAAAAGTGTATGGGAACTACCGCAGCAAAATGGAAACCATTGGAAAATATGAACACTGGTAGGATCCGAACCTGTAGCTGTAAGCTTTGAATGTATCAGAAGGAACCACTACACTATCGACTTGAGCTCAACCAACCATAGAAAATAAATTTACTAATCTTGGATTCTGTTAATTCTCCACAAACTATCTACCGCCATGTTAACTAGTGTGTGATTGTTCCAAATCCACACTATAATATTATTGAATATGTACATACCATTGCATAAGTTCATAGTATGGAAGCAATCAAACTGATGGGCATTGGCGAATATGCCTTCACATATTTTCAGAATATAATGCCAAGTACAATGCAAGGTGTAGTGATGACACTGGTATGATCCGAACCTGTAGCTGTAAGCTTTGAAGGTATCAGAAGGAACCACTACACTATCGACTTGAGCACAACCAAACATAGAAATACATTTACTAATCTTGGATTCTGTTAATTCTCTACAAACTAACTGCCGGCATGTTAACTAGTGTGTGATTATTCCAATTTCACATCATAATATTAATGGATATGTACATACCATTGCATGCATTTAAAAAATGCATAATATGGAAGCAATCAAACTGATGTGCATTGGCTAATTGGTGAATATGCGTTTGCATATTTTCAGCATCTAATGCTGAGTACAATGCAAGCTTTCAGAAGGTGATACCATCCATACCACTGAGCTACTCTGTGAGTTAGATAGCCTTGTTTAAATGTATCACGTAGGCTTGCTGATACCATACAAATCATGGTACCAGCCAAACTTTGAACAGTGATAATTGTTTGACATTCATGTCAGCTGGGATTACTACTGATCTGTGATTAGCTGAAGCTATTCACATGGTACAGGTTGTTGAGATAAGCCCAAGTACCATGTGATAGCTGGGGCTCAATCCCAGCTCACCAATCTAGGTAACCAAGCTGATATTAAAGTGGTGCCTCAGCCCCCCACCACAGAAAATGTACAAGTCAGCAGCTACACATCTTGCAACTGCTGACTTTAATTATTAGGACACTGTCCTGGAAGCTAGTGATGTTGGCACCCCAGCCCATGTTTCCATTGCCTCTCAGGTGCTGTGACCTCCATTGCCAATTCCCTACTGTGCATGCACAAAGGGCACTGCACTTTCTGAATGGCCTGGCAGCAGGGAAGGAGGAGGGGTGACACATTTCTGCCATACCTCGCTGCAGTGAGGTCTGTCGGAAGTGGGGACAGGTAAATGTCCAAAACAGGTACCCCCCCAAAAGGTGCCAAACGTGGCATCAGAAGAGGGAGGAGAGAGATAAGCAGAGCTTCCACTTTTGCATGGATATCTAAGACCCCTTTCACACTTGTACAACTTGTCCTGTGACTTGGGACTGCAAAGTCGCCTGTCAAGTTGGACCCCGCGATTTCCAATGAGTAGCATTCATAGCTGTCTGACTTCAAGTGGTATCAACTTCAAACTAGTCCCTGAACTACTTTGGTCCGAGTTTGATATGACTTGAGGTCCCTAGACCTCAAGATTACACAGGCATTGCTTCAATTCACATCAAAGTTGCATGTCTTTCAAGTCACACAAGTGCGAATGGGGCCTAAGTCAAAGGTGTTATCCTGAAAGTAATGCAGTTTGCCCACGACATTGTCCCAACTTCAGGGAATGCCTGCGTAATATTGAGAGCTAGGAACCTCAAGACACACCAAAGTAGTATAGGGACTACTTTGAAGTTGGTGCCACTTGAAGTAGCACAGATATGAATAGTTTCAGGAAAAGTCAACCAAGTGTAAAAGGAGTATATATAAGCAACTCTTTCGGAGATATATATATATATATATATATATATATACAGTGGAGGCTCGTCCATAAGGGCTGGGGGGCTATGCCCCACCAAAAAAATAAGTAAGAAATAAAAATAAAAATGAACTATAATTATTAACCAACAGCCAGCACAGCTAGATAGAAACTAGAAAGAAAAAAAACCTTTGGAATTTCTCTCTAGCTGTGCTTCTGTTGCTAATTGCTGGAATAGACAGATTAGATAAGAAAGAGAAGTGTAATCTGCCTAGTAACAGGGCAGACGTCCCAAATCTCACTAAAAAACCCTATCTAGAACACAGTAAAATGAATTCTCCACCATCATTGGCTGCTTTCCAACATTCCATTCTAAATATAGGAGCTATTAGGGACATCTGGATCTGCAGACCTTAAACTGCCTAGTCCATTTGGTCTCTGCCTGGGGGGGAGCCAAGATTTTCTCTGCTTGCAGTTACACATTCTAGCCTGCTGTCTAGTCATGTCCCCCCTCCACAAGTCGCACTCCGACACTTAGTCTCTACCTCCAGCAGAGTTTCCTCTCTCCACAGGGACCCTTCCCCCACCCACCATGCTGTACAGAGCAGAGGGAGAGGACATGGAGCCTGCAAGGTAAGAACTCAGACACATGACAGGGAGCTCCCAGCAATACACAGGCAGTGATTAGTTTGCATCCATAGATAACACATAAGGCTGACACAGGTCTTTTGCAAACTCAGCAGTAGGATAAGAACTCTTGAGGGACACTGAATGTACGGTCGAGTCTCAAGAATAGGATGACGACTCAAACGTTTTCTGGACACAGTCGGAATACACAATAGATACCTACGTTTGATTAGTGACGGACACATAACGACCCTCGAGGGACAGTACACAGACTCAAGAATGGAACGTCCGAGGTACAGGAGAGGGAGACGAGACATGTCGTACCACCCACCCCCTTCCCAGGGACACCTCTCTCCTTTGAGACGACCTCCATCTCTGATTCACAGCCTCACGCTGAACACCTCCCCCCTGTACTGATCTGTCGTCCGATCTTACACATTGAC
>BLSH010234745.1:1016170-1031207 GCA_018402905.1 Glandirana rugosa | reverse complement strand
AAAAAAAAAAGACCATGTTGGCTACCTCCTACTCCTCTACCACCGCCACTTCCACGGTCACGGCCTAGTCAACCTCTAGACTCCTACTCCACATCCACCCCCCTTCCCATTTTTTAAATTTGATTTTAATTTATTTTCCCTCTCCCCATTTTTTGTAGGGCACTTGCCCTAGTTTGAAGATGATTTTAGAACAGTTATATGGCTTCTACCGTTAATTAATACTTTTCAGACACAGTTTGAAGATGATCCACATTGACCTCCATTTTTGCATTTTTTAAGTTTTTATTTTTTTAAAAATATTTAAAGTTATTTTCCTGTCCCCATTTTTTTGTAGGGCACTTGCCCTACCCTTACCCCCATTTTACTTCCTTTTGCAGCCCTCTGGGGCTTTCCATGACTTTCCTACAGCCATTTTTGTGCCTAAAAGTTTGGGTCCCCATTGATTTCAATGGGGTTCATTGTCCGTGCGATCGTTCGGGTTCCGTCCGGACCCGGACCCGGACTTTGTCCCGAAGTTCGGACGGACCAGCAGAACCCAAACGTCCAGGTGTTCGCTCAACTCTAATCACAATTATGTACATTCATTTAGTGGCATTAGTATATTAGGTTTTACATTTAGACAAACATTTAGCAATTGGAATCTAATGGCCTGCTCATAGGAGCTTACAATCTAAAATTTTTCCAAGCCTTATAGTGGACATAGCTTTAATTTCACAGTGTATAGCAGGCTACACATTTCATAGTAGAACTACTCAACAGACACCAACCACCAATGTTTAGCTGCAAGATTATACAAAAATACAAAAATTAATTCTAAAAAAAAAAAAAATACAAAATATTAAAAAGACATATTCCGACATGACCACCCACCACCCCACATTCCACACACATACATTGGTGACGGTTCTGCTGGAAGATGCATTTCTGCACGATTAAACAATGAGATCAAAGAGTAGAAGGTCAGCAGATGCTCCCAAACCATGAATGCATGGTCAGACAACAACAATACACAACACTGACAGCAAAGCCACACTTTTGATGCACAAAATGCACAAGAATTTCAACTAACAGTCCAAGTGGGGCATTTGCCATTATGCACAATATCAGCCCTACTCCCCCCAAAAACACAGCAAATAACACAGCCTCTTCACAGGGCAAACCACCCCCCCACTTCGACCATTTATATAACATAGGTTGTATTGTTAGCACACTGACACCCCCAATGGAAGTACACGCCCACCGGTGTCATTCAGTCTGTCTCTTCATGTCTGCCTAACTCTATAGTGATTGCACCTGATAAACAAGAACACTTACAATTTTCAAATGTGTTAGCCCACACAATATTGTCAAAATGCCTGCCTTTACACACACATGAACTTTAACGGCATCCCAGTCTTAGTCCGCAGGGTTCAATATTGAGTTGGCCCATACTTTGCAGCTATAACAGCTTCAAATCTTCTGGGAAGGCTGACCACAAGGTTTAGGAGTGTGTCTATGGGAATGTTTGACCATTCTTCCAAAAGAGCATTTGTAAAGTCAGGCACTGATGTTGGACAAGAAGGCCTGGCTCGCAGTCTCTCCTCTAATTCATCCCAAAGGTGTTCTATTGGGTTGAGGTCAGGACTCTGTAAAGGCCAGTCAAGTTTCTCCACCCCAACTCACTCATCCATGTCTTTATGTACCTTGATTTGTGCACTGGCCAAAATCAGGAGGGGAGATTATGGTGTGGGGTTGTTTTTCAGGGTTTGTTTTTCACACTTGTGCGACTTTGTGTGATTTTACCGCAATTTGTTGCAATGTTTTGCAGTGATTTTGATGTGACATGAAGCATTAGCTGTGTAATCCTGAGGTCTATGGACCTCAAGTCGTATTAAAGTTGGACCAAAGTAGTGCAGGGACTTCTTTGAAGTCACTGCGACTTGAAGTCACACAGATATGAATGGTACTCATTGAAAATCATGGGGAATGACTTGTCATGTGACTTTGCAGTCCCAAGTCGCAGGAAAAGTCGCACAAGTGTGAAAGGGGCCTGAAGATGATTTCCAATGAGCACCATTCATATATATGCAACTTCAAGTTTCAGCGACTTCAAAGTAGTCCCTGAACTACTTTTGTCTGACTTTGATGCAACTTGAGGTCCATAGACCTCAAGATTACACAGGCATTGCTTCAAGTCACATCAAAATCACGGCAAAAATCACAGTTTAAAAATCGCAGCAAAATTGGTGACTTTCAAGTCGCACAAGTGTGAAAGGGGATGTGACTTGAGGTCCAAAGTCGTAGTACAGGGACTATTTTGAAGTGCAACTTGAACTTGCACAGATATCAATGGTACTCATTGGAAGTCATGAGGTACGACTTGTCATGCAACTTTGCAGTCCCAAGTCACAGGAAATGTTGCACAAGTGTGAAAGGGACCTTAGCCAGTGGACAACCTCACATGTGTAGACTGCATCTCTGTGGTGTGAACATCCATAGCCATGCTCAGTTTCACAAGCAATATATAATATATTAGCCTAAATATTGGGACGCCTGCCTTTACACGCACATGAACTTGAATGGCATCCCAGTCTTAGTCCATAGGGTTCAATATTGAGTTGTCCCACCCTTTGCAGCTATAACAGCTTCAACTCTTCTGGGAAGGCTGTCCACAAGGTTTAGGAGTGTGTCCATGGGAATGTTTGACCGTTTGACGGTGATTAGTGAGGTTAGGCAGTGATGTTGGACAAGAAGGCCTGGCTCACAATCTCCGCTGTAATTCCTTACCAAAGGGGTTCTATTGGGTTGAGGTCAGTGAAGGCAAATCATAAGGCGCCAGCATACTAAGACATTTTGGACAATTTCATGCTTCCAACTTTGTAGGAATGGTTTGGGGATGACCCTTTCCTGTTCCAACATGACTGTGCACCAGTGCACAAAGCAAGGTCCAAAAGACATGGATAAGTCAGTATGGGGTGGAGGAACTTGACTGGCCTGCACAGAATCCTGATCTCAACCAAATAGAACACCTTTGGGATGAATTAGAGCAGAGAGTGTGAGCCAGGCCTTCTCATCCAACATCAGTGCCTGACCTCACAAATGCTCTTCTGGAAGAATGGTCAAACCTTCCCATAGACACACTCCTAAACTGTGTGGACAGCCTTCTGAGAAGAGTTGAAACTGTTATAGCTGCAAAGGGTGGGCCAAATCAAATTTGAACCCTAAGGACTAAGGCTGGGCTGCCCTTGTGTGTGTAAAGGCAGATGTTCCAATACTTTTTCCAACATAGTAGATTGTGCAAGATTTGCAATGGTGGTGGAACCCTCAGCCACAAAAATGCTACATTGATATATAATTTGTGTAAAGACCTGATTTATTTTTCCCAACACAGGAAAAGCAGACAACTTTTCTACAGGACGTGGCATGTTTTGGATTTGAACCAATGACCCCAGGGTTGCTAAGCAGAAGCACACTGTGCTGCCATGATCATGGAGCCACCATCTCTGTGGTGTCAAACATTTCTAAGTCCCAGGGGTGCTATAAATTAACCAATGCAGATATACTGTGGAAGGCTGGCTATCCATTGAACAACCCATTTCTGGAATATGCCATCTACTTTGAAGGCTGGTTATGGCTCAGTACTGTGAGCATTCTGCTAAAGAACATCTCTCATTTTGGGGCATTTTGCTTGGTAAGAGGCTGCAATTATTGCTGGTGAGGAAATGTTAAGGCCTATTAGAGTCCTTGCCCATGGAAAACATATGACACAATTTGCAATTGTGGTGGAAGCCTCCTACACATATATACTACATTTTGATATAATTTCAGTAAGTACTTGAGTTATATTTAACAACATAGGGTGAACAGACAAGTTCTCTACTTTGAACCAATGACCACGGAGTTGCTAAGCAGAAGCACTAACCTGTTAGCCACTGTGCTGCCGCAATCATGGAGCCTCCATCTCTGTGATGTCAAACAGTGCTAAGTCCCAGGGGTGCAATAAATTAACCAATGCAGGTGTACTGCTCAGTACTGTGACCATTCTGCTCTAGAACATCTCTCATTTTGGGGCATTTTGCTTGGTAAGAAGCTGCAATTATTGCTGGTGGGGAAATATTAAGGCTGATTATAATCCTTGCAAATATATGACACAATTTACACACATAAATACTACATTTAGACATAATTTAGGTAAAGTCCTGAGTCAAGAGCTATGTTTAACAACATAGGGAGAAGAAACAACATTTTTGGCCTTCGAACCCAGGAACGAAGCAATGCTAGGCAGGAGTGTTACCTTATGAGCCACAGAGATGCTACATGTAGAGTTCTTACACATATATACTGCATTTCTTTGGATATAGAGGTGGTGGAATTACATACAGGAGTTATTCGTCTTGATTTATTCTGTGATATTTGTGGTTCTTGGTGGGTGAGTGTACAGTACTCTCAGATTTTTGGTAATGACATTTTTTTTCTGATGTTGGTACACATATCACATTTTTGGGCTCAAATTAGGATAATGTGCAATTTAAAAAAAAAAAAAAAGAAGAAAAAAAATTGTGATTCATTTTAAATTTGCAACAGCAATGGTATTGTTTGTGGTTTGTGAAGATAGCTGTATGAGTTTGGGAAAATATATTTGTAAGATGGACAGCAAGTGAAAGACAGAGAAAAATTGATTTTAACAAAACATGAAAGCATGAAATACATGAAGAAACATTGTTGCAGGGACAATTTGTTTGAGAGAAAGATACATTTCATCTCAACATGAAAAGGATTTCTTTAGGGAAGTTACAATTGTACCATTAGAATAAATGGCTAAAACATGCATTGGGCTATATAGCGCGAATTTGCCTTCTCAAGAAGGTATATTAGCCAACGCAAATTTGCAAATTTACTATAGCGCCCTCTAAAAAAGGCATGGGAGTTAAAATGAGGGTATTTTCTTGTCTGAGCATGCTCAGTTGTGCTGACGAATAGTCAGGAAAAAAGGGGGAATTTGGCTCTTTTCAGACTTTCAATGATATTTCAGGTTATACCTCACTTTTTTAAACAATTTAAAAGAAGATCATCATTAACCACTTCCCCACCAGGCCAATTCTGACTTGTCTCTCCTACATGTAGTAATCATCATTTTTTTGCTAGTAAATTACTCTGAATCCCCAAACATTATATATATATATATTTTTAGCAGAGATCTTAGGGAATAAAATGGCGGTTATTGCAACTTTTTATGTCATGCGGTATTTGCGCAGAAATTTTTTAAACGTGTTTTTTTTTTGGAAAAAAAAGTTTCATAAATTAAAAAAAAAACAGAACAGTAAAGTTAGCACAATTTTTTTGTATATTGTGAAAGATGATGTTACACCGAGTAAATAGATACCCAACATGTCACGCTTTAAAATTGCGCTCACTCAGGAAATGGTGCCAAACTTTGGTACTGGTTGCATTTTTAGAGTTACAGACTAGGTATTTGGCTAGAATTATTGCTCTCGCTCTAACGCACGCGGTGATACCTCACATGTGTGATTTGAACAACGTTTACATATGCGGGCGCGACTTGCATGTGCGTTCGTTTTTTTTTTATTTTACCTTTTTGTTGTTTTTATTTTTACACTTTCTCTTTAATTTTTTTTTATCACTTTTATTCCTATTACAAGGAATGTAAACATCCCCTGTAATAGGAATATTACGTGACAGGTCCTCTTTATGGGGAGATATGGGGTCAGTAAGACCCCACATCTCTCCTCTAGGCTGGAAAGAACGAGATCAGAATAAAAACAGCGATCTCGGTCTTTTCAGCCGAGTCCCCGGGCATTGTTTACATCACGTGACCCGGACGTGACGTCATTTGGTCATCAGTCATCTCTACGCTCAGCTTCCGCCGGTGACGGATCTGTTCTCCGGGCCGCCGATGTCATGGGCGGCCCGGGAGAAGCACTGGAGGGCGGCAGAAGGGGGGATGTTCCCTCCCGCTGCCGATAAGAATGATCAAGCGGCTGAACTGCCGCTATGATCATTCTTATGGTGCAGAGAATCGCCGGTGGATAAAAATGATATCTGAATGATGCCTGTAGGTGCCAGCATCATTCAGATATCACTTGAAGACAAGGATGTCTATAGATGTCCGGCGGTCGGCAAGTGGTTAAAGAAGATGCTAACATTTTTAAGAACCATTTAGGTGATCATACCATGCTCTAAACATTATCTCCATGTGCAATTCCCTTGCTTCTTCCATGACTGATCTTTTAGTCAGTCACTGTTGTCTGGGCACTATAGTGAATTTGATTCTGGGACTCTTTTCTCCCTCAGGGCTTTAGTGAATTCCATTTTCGCGCTAATTAGCGCAAATTTGCGATTCTGCACGTTAAAATTTGCGCAAAGGCAAAATCGCGCTATAGTAAATTACCCCCATTATAACATTTTGTCCTTTTAGAATAGATCAAAGGGAATTACTTTGGTCTGGTAGATTAAGTCAGTTTAACCACTTAAAGACCAAATCTTCTTCTGACATTTGTTGCTTACAAGTTAATAATAGTATTTTCTGCTAGACAATTATTTAGGAGCACCAAACATTATATATATATATATATATATATATATATATATTTAGCAGAGACCCTTGAGCAGCCTTTCTCAACCTTTTCAACACCGAGGAACCCTTGAAATAATTCTCCGGTCTCGGGGTACCCCTGCTAAAAATATTAAATCTACAACTCATGATACATTAGTGTGATCGTCAATGGGAAGCATGCTCCTTACACTTGTGGTCATTGGGAATAATTACCCCCTTACAGATAGCTAAAAAGATGAATGGTATCATTGGGAATTTATCTGAGAGATAGAAATTGACAATTGCTCAAGGAACCCCTAGCAACCTCTGGATTCCCCTAGGGTTCCACAGAACCCTGGTTGAGAAACCCTGCCCTAGAGAATATAATGGTGGTTGTTGCAATATTTTATGTCACACGGTATTTGCGCAGCAGTCTTTCAAATGCAAATATTTGGGAAAAAAATACACCAAAATTAATTAAAAGAAAAAACAAAACAGTAAAGTTAGCCCATTTTTTTTTTATTTTCAAATATAATCTTTATAAACGCCCGATAAGGGCGAGCACCAGTGTATTTCCGTCATATTGTGTGAGGGTAACATAGAGGATCAACAGCGTAAGCAAACATCAAAAGGCATTATATGTCCAGGACAGCAATCAAATCTGTTACAAACGGTGCTCTTGAACTCCTGTCTTAAGACATGTCTGGTTACCGTACTTATAGCAAATATGAGTAAACTTGTAGCTCGCCCCTAGACTTCCCTTTTCAGATAAGGAGGGACAAGGAGAGAGATAAGGGGAACGGAAACTTTAACTAAACAACAGAATGGAGTAACAAAGAGGGGGAGTGAAAGAAGAAGAACAAGAGGATGTAGCAAAGAGGAGAAGACAAAAGTAAAGGGTAGAGAGAAAAAGGTGGGGTGAGGTAGAATGAGGACAGATGTGCGCGAGGCAGCGATGGATCTCATCAAGGTGGTCAGGGGGTCAAGCGAAGAGAGGGTTGTGAGAAGGCACAAGGGGATGTTGCTGCGAGTGCCTTTCCCTCTTCAGACAGGATATACATGTTCCATAATCCCCAGGTCTTATTATAGCGTTCTCTTTTGAGCTGAGAGGTGAGGATCAGATCTTCCATTTTATTTATTTGCTCTACCTTATGAAGCCAGCAGGCTATAGGGGGTGGGTTTTGTTTTTTCCAGTAAAGGGATATACAGGCTTTGGCCGCCTTTAACAAGTGTCGTAAAATAGACTTGCTGTAGACTTTGGGAGAGATCTGTGTGACATGAAGGAGGAAGAAAGTGGGGTCTCTCGGCATTTGATGTTCTGTGAATTTTTGTGTAATCGTGTGTATTGTCGTCCAGTAGGCCTGTGTTTGGGGGCAGGACCAGAATATGTGCAGCATAGTTTCCCTGTCTCCCTGGCAGTGCCAACACCGATCCATGGAGGCAGGGAAACATGCATGTAGTTTGACAGGAGTATAGTACCATCTGGTAAGTATTTTGAAATTTGCCTCCTGAATTTTAGTAGAGATAGACGATTTTAGGGTGAATCGGAGTATATTCTGGACTTGAGCCGTTGTGAAGGTGCAGTTAAGGTCAGCCTCCCACTTAGCTAAACATGGTAAATGCAGCTGTTCCGCCGGGATGTTCAGTAATGAGTAGGATTTGGATAGGACTTGGGGCAGATCGTCCGTGCCTGAACAATAGTCCTCAAATGTCGTGAGAGGTCGGTCAAACCTAGATGGGTTGCGGAGGGAGTGCAAAAAATGGTGTATGCATAAGGCAGGCCAGAACAGTAAACCATATGAGCCTCCCTCTTCCATCAGGGTCACAATCGATGGCCATTGGCTGTCTCTCAGATAGTCTGATGCCTTGTAGTGACCCGCTGCTTGCAGGTGTCTTTAGTCCCGAGAGCGAGAGTCAAGGCCAGGAGGGAATAAAGGGTTACCCAGGATGGGATAAAAGGGGAGTCCAGAGTCGGGAAAGACACATGCCCCAATAGCTGGAAGCACAGGCATAGCGTGGTGCCAATGAGTGGGTGGGATTTCATGTCCAAGGGGCAAGGAATCGAAGCACCAAAGAGCACTTTTTAAGGGAATGGGTGTTTGCTTCTGTTCCAGTTGAGCCCCACAGTTTGCGGTCTGCGTGTTGTCTCAAGTCAATCAGTCGGCCTACGTGTGTGGCTAGATAATATCGTTTGACATTAGGCACTGCGAGACCACTGAATTGTTTTGGTAGAGTCAGGTGTACCCGAGAGAGGCGAGGTTTCTTATGAGCCCAAATGAAAGGGAAAAATAGAGATTGCACTTGTTTAAAGTAAGTCGGGGGATTCTAATCGGCAGGGCTTGAAACAGGAATAGAAATTTTGGCAGTATGACCATTTTCAGAAGGTTGCATCTTCCAAACCAAGAATGAAGTCCTTTACGCCATTACTCTAGTAAGATACGGGTTTTAGTCGACAGGGGAGGGAAATTTAGTTTGAACGTACGGAAAGGGTTCGCCGGTATATTGGTACCAAGATATTTCAACGCTGTAGGTGTCCATTTAAAGTGGAAGTTGGTCTGTAATGTCTGCTGTAGAGCACTCGAAAGGGCGACTCCCATTGCCTCTGATTTTTCAAAATTAATTTTAAGATTCGCCAAATGACCATAGGTGGCGAATTCCCGCATAAGATTCGGAAGATATATAATGGGATTTGTGAGTGTAAACAAGAGGTCATCCGCATATGCGGAGATCTTGTGTTATCCACCAGCCACATTCAGTCCCTGTATGTCGACATTCAACCTTATTTTACATAGAAAAGGTTATAATGATAGGGCAAAGAGGAGTGGGGAGAGAGGGCATCCCTGTCGCGTTCCGTTAATTATAGGGAATGGGTCTGATAATATGCTGTTGGCTTTTACCTGGGCTGTGGGGCGGGAGTACATGCCCGCTATCCAGCCGATCATTGAATCTCCCAGACCGATGTGGCATAGGACAGAAATCATAAATCCCCAGTGTACCCTGTCAAACGCCTTCTCAGCATCTGTGCTGAGAAAGACACAGGGCGTGCGGGTCGCACAGGCTATGTGGATGAGATTGAGGGCTTTGGTCGTGTTGTCCCTCGCTTCTCTAGTTGGAATGAAGCCAACCTGGTCTAGGTGAATCAAGGACTTCAGATGGTGTGCCAGTCTAGTCGTGATGATTTTGGAGAATAGCTTCAAGTCGATATTCAAGAGGGAGATGGGTCTGTAGCTGCCACACTGTGCAGGGTCTTTACCGTCTTTAGGGATAACAGCAATATGGGCTGTCAGCGATTCCCAAGGGAAGGGGTCGTCGGCTTTGATTGTGTTAAACAGTTTTACCATTCGAGGGCTGAGAGTCGGTAGGAGTGTCTGGTAATACGATAGAGTAAAACCGTCTGGGCCTGGGGCTTTCCCTCGTTTGGCAGACGCCACTGTGCTCTGTAGTTCTTCCAGTGTGATGGGTTGGTCTAATTCCTTTCGTGCCTCCTCGGGCAACGACGGGAGGAGGGAGGACTTAGTATAGTCATCAATGTCCGCCTGAGAAGGGGTTCGATCTGGGAGGTTGTACAGCTTGGAGTAAAAGTCTCTAAATGTCTGCGAAATTTGTTTAGGGAGTGTAACCCTGTTGCCCCCCTTGTCGGTAATGAAAGGAATATAGGAAATGGATTTGCGATCTCTAACAAGGTCTGCTAGCATTTTCCCACATTTGTCTCCAAATTCATAGCCCATATTTTGGCAAGATTGTATTGCCACCTTGGCCTTATACAGTAATAAGTCAGATATCTGTTTGTGGAGGAGAAGCAATTCAGCATCCAGTGTAGGGGTGGGGTTGTGTTTGTGCTTTGCTTCCATCTTGTGTAACTTCTCCAGTAGGGAAGTTAGGTGTTTGGTGCGTTCTTTTTTGATACGCGCTCCATACTTAGTAAAAACTCCCCTGATTACCGGATTACCGCTTTGTGTGCTTCCCATAGGAGCCTAGGGTCACAATCGTTGCGGTCATTAGTGTTGAAGTAATGAGATAACACCTGCTGGATATCGATGAGTACGTCTGGTGTTTGTAGAAGGCTGTCGTTTAGACGCCAGTACCGGGATCTAGAGTGGGTCATGTCTGAAAGGGCATAAGTCAGGGTGATCGCCGCATGATCCGACCACGTAATATTGTCAATATGTGTGTCGCGTACTACATGTAGTTGGCCGTGGGGGATCAGGAAATAGTCAATTTGGAATAGAGTTTATGAGAGGGGGAATAAAATGAATAGTCCCTCTCTTCTGGATGCTGAAGTCTCCATATATCGACCAGTTGGGACTGCGCGATAGTTTTGCTGACGCGAGGGGGTATTGAAGACGAGCCCGAAGATGTATCGGCGCAAGGAATTAGAGGGGTATTAAAGTCTCCACCAAGTAAGAGTTGGCCTGCTTGGAAGCCAGCAAGTGATTTCAACGTGGATTTGAGAAAAATGTTCTGCTGGGCGTTTGGAGCATAGAGTGTGGCTAGGGTTACCAAATCTTCGCCTATTTTCACTTTTATGAAAAGGTATCGTCCCAAGGGATCTTTACCCATCTCCAGGCAGGACCATGGGAGCTTGCTCGAAATGAGGATGGATACCCCTCTGGATTTGGCTTCAGAGTTAGTGGCATGGTAGGACAGCGGATAGTATCTATTTTTAAGAATGGGAAGCTTGTCATCCCTGAAAGGTGTTTCCTGAATAAACGCTACATTAATATGAGCGCGCTTAAGGTCTGCCAGAAGAATACGTCTCTTTTCAGGGGTATTGAGACCCCTGGCATTCATTGATAACACTTTAAGATTATCCATTGCCACCTCGTACAAAGAATTAAAAAAAAAAAAGGGGGGATAACAAACCAAAAAGAGGAGGAGAAAAAGAAAGGGGGAAACTGGGGAGGGGGGAGAGTGTGAAAAAGAAAGCAGAGAAGCAGAGAAAGAATAAAAGTTAGAGGAATACTCTCCGCTTTAGAACAGAAGAGTGCGGAGAATAAAAAAGAAAAAAAAATAAGGGTTAAAGGCACACTACCTCTGGCTGCTAAATTGGAAGCACTCCACCCAACAATGATACATACATGGAAAAGTAATTACAGCTTTTCGTTAAAAAGGAAAGAACAAAAAAAGGCTTAGAAAACACTCTGGAGCAAGTCCATAATCAATATAATGTAATGAACACACAAATAGTAAAAGAAAAATGGCGGTCTCCACCCAGGGGGACCCCACCAACCCTACCCGCCCACAGGGGATGAAGGGGCACACATATGCCGACATGATAATTGGTCAGGGGTCTTGGAAGGCAATCCCTGTATGTGAGGCCGAGCCCCAACCATGTATTTACTTCTCTGGCCCCATCCACTCTCCATGGGCGGGTTCTACAAACATTCAGGCGAATGTGGGCGAGACCCCTCCCCCCCGTGGGGAACGCCATCAGCTGTACCCCTCACTGTTGCATAATAAAATATTTAAAACAAAAACAAGCCCACCAGCAAGTAACCCACTGCATTTGTTCATCTCTCTGGAATCCAGTCTGCTATCACAGCAGCACACTCCTAGAGAGCTGGAACCTCACATTGTTGAGGTAATAGCACGCTGAGCAAGGACAGGTTCCATGTTGGGGCATTACTAAAATTAGGTCTCCAATTGAGACATAGCCCCCACCTCCCCAGGGGGCGGAGAGGGAGCACCTCAAGAGTCCATGTTGCGATGCTATTACAGGACCTCTAAAAGCACATTTAGAGTGGTGAGTATAGGTAAAGCCTAGGCCGCAGTTTGTATGGCATATCCTGCTGCTCAGTGTGATGGCCTGGTGTGCTATCAGCCGCTGCCATAGGTCACCATAGTGTTCAAGATCTGGGAGAGTCTCATCTCTCCCTCCAGTTTATCGGTCTTCTAGAGAACAATATTCTAGTGTAATGAGCTTTGCAACCAGTTCCTAGGCAGTGCAGTCCTCCATGGGTGTTTGCAGTAGGCCGGCCAGGGTGGCAACAGCTAGTGCCCCCCAACAGGGACCCCCCAGCCACCAGAGATCTGCTGTACAGTCCTGTATAGTGGGTTCAGTGGCACCATAAGTCCTGTATAGGGTCACACTATTAGATATGCTACTGGGACATACCAGAGTCTACACATGAGAGGGGTAGCCTGAAATTTGTAAGAGTTTGTGGCCAGGTCTGGTTAAGTTCAGGGACTGTGAAAAGTGTGTTTCTGTGTAACTGTTATATTGTCTGGTGTCTTCCGACACCCAATGCCCCAGGTAATGCAGTGGACATAAGGTTATATTCTGAACTAAAACAACATTAAACAAAAAGCATATCCCATACGGGTAATAGAAAAAGGCCAGTTATGGCTCTCTGTAAGCAGTCTGTGACAGCTGAGAACATACTGTAACCATACTGTGTTAAAGGTTTAGGATTCTCTCGACTCACATGGACGGTCTCCTGAAGCGGCCCGGGGATGCCTTTTGGTACATTGCTGCCGCGGCTGCCCCCATACAGTGGGGCCACCTTGGTGACCTGTCAGGCGGGGGAGTGTCAACCAATTCGGCACCTGGATGGGCTCCACCTCTAGATAGGAGAAAAGTGTTGGCAGATCCGCTGGTGTACGGAAAGTGAAGGCAGGGGAGTCTCTCCTAAAAGTAACCGCCAGTGGATATCCCCACCTTGAAGTGCAGCCCTGTACCCTCACTAGGTCCAAGACCGGGTGAAGGAGGGTTCTGCGTTGAAGGGTTGCCCTAGATAGGTCTGGAAGGACTTTAATGGTGGCCCCGTCAAAATCTAGCGTGGCCCGTTCCCAGGCCTTTCAGAGAATCTGTTCTTTTTGTTGGTAGCGGTGCAGTCGGCATACCACATCCCGCGGTCTGTTGGGATCTGGTGATCTGGGTCCCAGCGCCCTGTGGATCCTATCTAGCTCTATTGTGTATTGTGGTGTTTCAAGAAGGTCCTGAAAAAATGTCTGTAGCCAAGGCAGTGAGGTTTTCTTCCCCTCCGTATCTTCAGGGAGCCCTCATAGCCGTAAGTTATTTCTGCGACTCCTGTCTTCAATTTCTTTGAGATGGAGTTGCAGATCTATAGCCGTATCCATATGAGAAGCCTGGGAGTGCTCCAGGGCTGAGATCCGGTGCTCGAGGGAGGCCACAGCTGTTTCCCCAGAGTCCACCCGCTCCGCGAGTGAGTGTATCTCTGTCCTCACCTTCTGTATATCCCTTCTATGTGCTTCCTCCATGCGAAGGATCAGGGACTCCATGTCTTGTTTGGTGAAGAGGGCCCGCAACAGAGCCCATATGTGTCTCTCTAGCCAGCCGTCTCCACGGTTGTTTGGAGTGTCCTGCATCTCCGAACGCAGCGCTGTTGGTATCCCCGAGAGACAGTCGGAGACGGAGGACGGGCTGGGTGAGACAGGAGGGTCTGGCATCTCCTGGTCCACTCGCTGGATGCCATGAGGGGTTGCAACAATGGCGCCTGGGGAGAGCCGGTGAGTACTCTGGAAAAACCGCTATATTGTGCCGGGGTGTATTAGGATGAGGGATTCGAGAAGACGACCGCGTCCTGTATCTTTTCGCTGCTAACATGCCTCTGTATCGGGTAGTGAAAGCTGGTTGTTGGTCGCGTTGAGCAGGGAGATGGCCGGAGCTCACGAAAAACACTTCTTCACGCCGCCCTGTCCAGACCACGCCCCTGGACATGTATTTCTCTCTAGCCCAATTTTTTGGTAAAATGTGAAAGATGATGTTATGCCATTAGAATCATGAGAGAAGAGTGATATTCTTTCTAAGCAAAAAAATTGTGATTCTCATTTTAGCCAGAATCGTGCAGCTCTAATATTGTACATTGACATCAGACCCTGTCCTCAAGGAGCTTACAATCTAAGGTCCCTAACTCACATTCACACATATACATACTAAAACCAATTTAGATAGGAGTCTAAAGGAGGAATTAACCTACCAGCATGTCTTTGGGGTATGGGAGGAAACCAGAGTACCACAGAGGAAACCCATGCAGGCAAGACATTACTGAGGATCTGAGTGTTTCTTAGGATCTGAGGGTCCCTTAGGGGAATGCAATGTAAATCGCTACATTTTCTGCCCATTTCTTATGTGGCCGGAGATTGATGTATTCTAATAATGCATACAAATCCTCGTCGGATTGGCTGAGGCAAAGAGGCAGCCTAATACATCCTTTGCCAATCCGATCAGGCTTTGTATGCATTAATAGAATACACTGCTTGCCCTGATTGGCTCAGCGCAGTACATACAGTATTACAGCATAGGAACGTTCTGTAAGTAACTGAAGCTGCAATATTACACATCCAGTGGGCTAAAACATTCAATATGGGCGTTCTGTAGTCCTCACTAGTTAAAAGTTTATAACCCCCAGCAGAATATGCGGCCCATAACATCAAAGCCGATGTATGTCTTGCATGTCTTGCGGGTATAACTTACAAAATCGGGTGACCTACACATTATAACGTCGAAGTCAATGAATGTCTTGCAAGGATACGACATTATGA
>BLSH010234745.1:955169-972431 GCA_018402905.1 Glandirana rugosa | reverse complement strand
TCAGATCACTCAAAGCAGCAGTATGTGAAATCTCAAATTTCTCCCACAATCTGATCGTTGTGTACGATCCCACAATCTGATCGTTGTGTACGATCCCACAATCTGATCGTTGTGTACGAACGTAAGATCGTTGCGTTAGACAGAGTTTAATCTGCAATCTCCAACTCTAATCAGCAGTATTTGAAATCTCAAATTCCTTCAACAATCTGATCGTTGAGCACGATCGTGGCGATCATTGTTTTATGCAGAGTTTGATCTGCAACTCAAAGCAGCAGCATTTGAAATCTCAAATTCCTCCAACAATCTGATCATTGAGCACGATCGTAGCGATCGTTGTTTTATGCAGAGTTTGCTCTGCAACTCAAAGCAGCGGTATGTGAAATCTCTAATTTCTGCTATCTGTCCTCAGAGCAACAGCACAGTAGTAGTAAAGTAATCTATCTCAGGATGCAGGATCAGATCTTAAAATGTGTCTATTCTCTCCCTGACGCCGTCAGCTCCCTTTCCCTACAGCTAACCCAAGAGCATGTGACTGCAGCATCAAGTGACTAAAACTTATATAGAGGCTGGGTCACATGATGCACTGGCCAATCACAGCCATGCCATTAGTAGGCATGGCTGTGATGGCTTCTAAGGGCAAACCAGTGAAACGCTTGTTGATTGGCTGCCCTGCAGCTTCTCAACACGTGGAGTAAAATAGCAGAACCCCGGACCGAACCCGAACGATTTTTGAAATGTCCGGGTCCGTGCCCCGGACACTCAAAAGTTCGGTACGGACCCGAACGTTACAGTCCGGGTTCGCTCAACACTAGATATGATCTGTTTTCCAGTTTCTGGCTAAAAGTAGTTTTGTAGCCAGCAGAGCATGGACAACTACTGAACGTAGGGGTGGTGGCACTTCATCTATGTTCAGGTGTAGGATTGCCAGTTGAGGGGTAAGTACCAAAGGCAGGTGGCAGATTTCACATAAGATTCTTTCCATGCTGGTCCAAAGTTTCTTTAGGCGAGGGCATGCCCAGAAGGATAGATCCGGCAGAGTTGCAGTTTCTCCAGCATAAAGGTGAAGTGGAAGGCAAAAGCTTGGCTAGTCTCTGGGGGGTCATATACCATCTAAGCATTATCTTGTTTGCCAGTTCCCGTAGGGCTGTGCAGGTAGTGGCTGCGAAAATGGATTTGAGTGGTTTCTGCCATTGCTCCTCGGTGAATTGCTTTTGAACGTCTTCTTCCCATTCAGTGAAATGTTTAGATTTGAGGAAGGCTTTTTTTTCCCTGTAGGGTAGTGTATGTTAGAAAGGTCCCTTTCGAGGATGAGTTGGCAGTAAATTAATAATTCCAAAGTTTGCAAAGCAGATTGCCTTCCAGGTGAGATAACGCAGAGAGGCAGTGTTGGAGCCTGTGGTAGGTGAGAAAGTCCTTGATCGGTAGGTGATGCTGAGATTGTGCCTCAGCAAGGGTTTTGTGTGAAAGGACTGTGCGGAGTTCAGAAGTGTATTGTATGGAGTATCTTGACCAGTTAGGGGGTATTAGGTCTGGGGTTACCAGGTTAAGCGTTGTTATGGGAATTTGCAGCGGTTTAGTTGGAAGGTTGTTCCATGTGGAGTTGTGTAAGATTTTCCATGCTTTGATCGTAGCTTGTATTGTGGGTGAATAAGATTTGAGGAAAGGGGTTGTGATAATTGAACTAAAGAGCCAACTTTGGAGATTTTTGCCTGGTGTTTTCTGGTTTTCAAATAATGTGGTAGGTTTGTCTACGAACCAGTCTCTTAGTTGAGATAGTAGGGATGCCAGGTAGTAGTCTTTTAAGTCAACCATTCCTATTCCTCCAGCTGATCGGTATTTGATGAGCCTGATGTGGTTGCATCTTGCTTTTTTACCTTGCCAGATGTATCTATTAGTGAGAGATTGAAGTGATGCTAGGTATGAGGTTGGTAATGGTATAGGCATGGTGCGGAACACATACAAGATTTTGGGGAGCACCATCATTTTGCATGCGGCTAGGCGGCCCACCCAGAAGAATTAGAATTTGGCAAGTTTAACTGTTTCCTCCATGATCATTTGCTTTAGCACCTGATAGTTGCTTGTGAATTGTGAATCTTTGGAGAATCTAGTCAGTGTGATGCCTAGGTAGGGAATTCCGCTTTCTGCCCATGAGTATGAGTAGCTGTGACGGAGTATGACACTGGTTGCAGCGTCTAGTCCGAGCTCTAGGATGTGGGATTTGGCTGTGTTCACCTTGTAGTAAGAAATAGAGCTGAATCTATGTAACACTGTTTGGACCAAAGCCAGGGAAGTAATAGGATTCGTAATCATTATCACATCATCAGCGAAAAGTTGTATTTTATGGTCTATAGTTCCAATTTTTAGTCCTGAGATAGATTTGTGGGTTCTAATGTGTTCGGCTAGGGGTTCCATGAGGAGGTTGAAGATAAATGGGGATAACGGGCATCCTTGGCGTGTGCCATTCGTAATTTGGAAGGGTTTGGACAACATTTCTGAGGTATTTACCAGGGCTGATGGGGTGGAATAGAGAGCCATTATGGCAGAGGTTAGGCGGCCCTGGAAGCCAAATTTCCGGAGCGTTGTTTCAAGGTATTCCCAGTGCACCCTGTCAAATGCCTTCTCTGCATCCAATGATAGGAGCAGAGAAGGCATTAGTGAGGTCTCAGCATGGTGTATAATTTTATATATATGTGGGGCAGACCAGTGGTCTTTTAACTATTTTGTCATATTTGTCATTGTTGTCGTCTTGAGCAGGGGCTACACCTTTTTTGTTCCCCTCTGCTTTCTGTTTCTCATGTCCTATGTTTAATTATGTGTTTTGTTTATTCATTTTAATATTATACCAATAAATATCGATTGTTTTAACAATTTTTCTATTCTTGATGAGTTGGTTTTCCCAATTTAAAGTCCCATATAGGGGGTTCTTGCTCTGTTTTCCATTACAAGGGATGGGGTCAGTCCAACTTTCATCAGTGATATTTTGATTGCTGTACCAATTTGCCCAAGGAATTCCCCTCTTCTGTATAATTTTAATAAGTCTGCGAGTGGCATCGAAGGGTTGTCTACCTCTGGTGAAGCCTGACTGATCTTTGTAGTCTAGTAGCTAACAATTTAGCATACATTTTGGTATCTAAATTTAAAAGAGAAATGGGCCTGAATTTTTGTGGTGATGTTGGTTCCTTCCCTGGCTTCGGGAGAGTTACGATTAATGCCTGTAACATTTCAGGTGGGAGAGAAGAGGAGGAGGCAGCATCATTACACACTTGAGCTAGATGGGGGACCAGTTCCTAACCCCGGCTCTGGTCCTTACTTTGGTTCTGCTCATGATTTGGTACCTTGCTGCCCTCCTGTTGATGACCCTGGCTATTTTTCTGATGACATTACTGTCTCTGATCCTGGCTTCCTGTCCTGCTCAAGTGCCTGCTTGGCTGTCTGCTGTACAAACTCTGTGCACCGCTGAGTGTTTCTACCTCAAGTCTGCTGAGATCTCTGACAAGCCAAATGTCCAGAACCTGCAGTACAACCAAAGTCTTCCTTTAACCTGGACTAGAATACTGAACACAGCTACTGTTCCTTACCTGTTGGCCCGCCAGTCTCCTTGGGACTGCAATTTCACCTATCAGCATCTGCTGAAAGTCATATTCCTCCTGTCCCTCAGTACCCTCTGTTCCACTTCCAGTGGGGCCTGGACTGGAGATCCAAGAGAGGCTGACCTAGTCCTTTCAGTCTCCTATCAGGTACGTGACAACTTTTTCTCTTAGTCAAACCCCCCTGTTGCATGCTCTTTCTCTCCCCTATGTAGTAGCTCAGTTCAGGAGTTCAGTGTTCGCGATCTCACTCCAGTTACAGTGGAGGTGAGCAGTAACAACTAGGCCTCACTTAGCAATATCCTAGCAACATCCTGAGAACATTTCAGTCAAGCCTCAAGATGTACATAAATGGCCTAAAACTGTTTCAAAACAGACAATGGGTCTCCTTGAAACTTTGTATGGCACAGTCTCAAATGAGGAGGGGAGAGGGACGATTCACTACTCTAACACGTGTACATGTATGTGAAATTTTCAAGTTAATCTATTGAGCACTGTAAACATAGCATACATATTATCCTGGAAAACATGAAAAGCATATACAGTATGTACAGTATATGCAGTGTGTTAAATAAAAAGATAAAAACATTGATAGACAGAAAATACTTATATACAAAATCTCTATACATGGGCATGGAGGAGGAAGAGGGAGTGGGCTGTCATTTACCACTGTGTATACGTCAACATGTGTGACTCTGTAGTCAAATGGGCTGCTCAGATGTGATAGGGAGGAAATGCTCAGCAGAAACTCACTGGAAACTGAGCATGTGCCGAGTTAACACCACAGTTGCAAAATCCCTAGCTGAATTGGAGTCATGAACAGAAGGTGGAGCAGCAGGATCAACCAATTTTTTTGCAGAATACAGAAAACGAATCTCATACTGAGTGAGTATGAACAAAGTAATACACCATTTATTCATAGTGGGTTTAGTGACACTTTAATGGGGCAGAGGTACCACAGTTAGAAAGTGTGACTGAAACTGTAACGCTTGCTGAAGGAAATGTAACATGCGATGGGGTGTGGCTACCACGCTTTGCGATGGCTGCCTGATTCAGAAGCTCCGCTTCAGCCCCGGGGGAAACAACTAAAAGTGGTGATCCCATCCACTCAAGCAGCCACTAAACCACACCTAAGGAGACCGCAACCTCTCTAGCCATGACCCGCAAAAGGAAGGAGACCCACCAGCCTAAAAAACTCCCTGATTTCTTCCAGTCGGTGAAATGGGAGAGGACCCAAGATGGCACCAGCGGCTGCTCGCCAGCTGCATCCATTGAATCTCCTCAAGCCTCACAGAGCCCCCGCTGGCTGACAGGCTCACAGAGAAGCACACTCAGCATCTCTACTCCACTGTCAAGCAGCTCAGCCAAATCTAAACCTAGGCTAGATGATAATTCACCAGCTACTGAGCTGCTTACGGGGCACAGCTCCCTGGAGGACACAAGGACACAAGGGAGCTGACAGACTCTATTAACTCTTTCCCCACTGCCAATCAGCCTGTCTCAGATACAACACTGAAGGACATACTGATCTCCCTCTGCAGTTCTCGCCACTCAGGCATTATGACCTATATGAAAAGTTTTAAAACTGAGATAGGAGAACTGAGAGGCAGAGTTGACCATGTGGAGAAAAAAATGGGAGAGTATGCATCCTCCTATAACTCACTGGTTGATTACCATAATGAGCAATCTGATGAGGTGGACTGGCTTAGAGCAAAAGTTGCTGATTTAGAGGATCGCTCACGTAGAAATAATGTAAAAATTTGTGGCATCCCTGAAGCTATTCAGCCAGCTCAGCTCCGTCAATATGCCACAAATCTCATTAAGGAATTCCTCCCTAAAGCACCAGACTCTGAGATAGTGATCCACAAGATCCACTGTCTTCCTAAACCGGCCTTCCTGGATGACAATGTGCCTAGAGATGTACTGATGCGAGTACATTTCTACCACATTAAAGACCAGTTTATGCTGGCATTTCGAAAGAACTTTCAACCCCTTAACAAATATGCTGCCATTCAAATCTTTGTGGATCTATCCCAATATACCATGCAAAAAACACAAAAGTCTATTGCCTATTACCAAGGATTTAACCAAAGCATAATATACTACTGGGGCTACCCCACTAAATTGACTATTACTCACAATGGATCAACCACCGTGATCTCATAGCCTGGATAGCCTGAAACTACTATATTCTTGGGACATATTGCCTGAGGAAGAACCGCCGCACCAGTCTCCCTCCCCTAAGTTGGACACCCCAGAGGACGGGAATTTGGTGTCCCACAAACGCCACAACAAAAAGAACAACACATAACCTTCTCCCCTTCACCTTACAACATATCGAACAACAACCCTGTGGTGCTTAGGAGCCTCAAGCCCACTAATTAACCCCCAGTTACAATGCGCAGTATCACTGCTAACGGATTCCCGTTGGGATCCTCCTTTTTATACTACCACTGTATTGTTCTTTTTTTACTCTCTATGTTCAATTTTTCTTTTACTTTTGTTCTACATGTTCAAGGTCCAATCTAAAGTCTACGAAGTGTTCTTTTCCTCACTGTAAGCTCGCTTTTGATCTACACTGCCTGGGCATCTCCATCTGTTTCTTTTCACATGGTCTCAAAAAACTTCAAATCAGAATCAAGCCACATGAGTTACTGTTTAATTGTTCACTTACTTTTGCTATAAACATGGTTATTAAGTTTGTATCATTTAATGGCAATGAGCTCAATCATCCCGCTAATAGATCAGCACTATGGAAGGAAGTCCTTAAATAGGAACTGGTGTTCTATGTTTTCAGGAATCCCATTTCCAAATATCCAAAACTCCCATTCTTAAACATAAACTATTCCCTCATATACTGTATTCCTGGCTTTTGCCCCCAAGACACAAAGAGGAGTCGGCATAGCAATTAAAAACTCAGTTGCCTTTAATCCACTGGAAACTCATACTGACTCCGAGGGCAGATATCTAATACAAATTTGTGAGCTCAACAATACATTTTATACGATTGCAAATATCTACACACCTAATTCCAATCAACTCAGATTTGTCAGAAAAATGATCTGCAAGATCACTCCCCTGAAAAAGGGAGCTTTACTTATATTCAGGGATTTCAACGCTAATGCTGATCCTAGCTTGGACATAACTTCCAAGGCTAGGCGACCCTTACCGTTGCTTCAGCTCCTCCTACACAATGAACTATTTGACATTTGGAGATGTCAACATGGGAATGAACGTGACTATTTTTTCATTCCTCAAGGCACAACACTTCTCGTATTGATGTAATGTTGGTTGATAGAATACTGCTACAGTCTGTGTCTTCCTCCTCCATTCATACAATGTCGTGGTGAGACCATACTCTGGTTTCAATTGTGGTGCAGGAGGAAAACACAACTAATCCACACTTTATTTGGCGTGCAAACTCACAGGTCATGCATTCGCCTATCCATGCTGCATATATAACAAAACGGCTTACTGAATTTTTCTCACTCACTACTCCCTCGGTTTCCAATCCCTCCATTCTGTGGTGTGCCCACAAAGCCTTTGCCAGGGGTATACTCTTACAACTCAGTTCTTGACTCAAAAAATAGAGAATGCAGAAATTGGAGAATCTGCTCTCTGAAATCAAACAAATACTTCCCTTAAATTATCACACTATTCCTCAGGCAATAGAGGAGGTAAACTCCTAGCTCAGAGATTGAAGAGCCATAAAGCCCAAACAAAAATTAACTATCTTATCCACCCAAGAGACAAAAGTAAAATCATGAACACTAAAGAGATTGCAAACTGATTACTACTACTACTCTTTATACAACCTCTCGGAGGACCTCAGTACTGTACTACCTACTGGTAGGGCGCGATTAACAATTTCTAGACACAGTAAATTTACCTTACCGCTCTCCAGCCCAATTGGCCTCAATAAATGTGCCTATCACAGTTTCTGAGATTGCCAAGATTATCAAGACTCTTCCTAATGCTAAGTCCCCTGGACCAGATGGTCTAACAAATAATTATTATAAGGTATTCATGGCTAATCTCAGTTCCAACCTTGTTTCCATGTATTCTGCAGCAATAACCTCAGCATTGTTCCCACCCGAGATGCTACAAGCATATATTGTCACCATCCCAAAGCCCGGGATACCCCACCAAACTTTAGACCCATCTCATTATTGAACACAGACATCAAAATACTTGCTCTTAGACTACTCCCTATTCTCCCCTACCTGATGAACCCTGACCAGATGGGTTTTACCTCAGGCAGACAAGCGTCTGACCCGACTCAAAGAATTATAAATATTATCCACCATTCTAACACTCATCGCACGCCTTCTCTGCTCCTTTCTTTGGATGCAGAGAAGGCGGTCAATAGAGTCCACTGGGGCTATATGACACAGACTCTTAAAAAAATTCAGCTTTATGGGACCTGCCCTTTCTGCCATCCTAGCACTTTACTCGTCCCCAATGGCTCAAGTCTATAGCTCAAACAATCTTTCGAGACCCTTTGTTATAAATAATGGGACAAGACAAGGTTGCCCCTATCCCCCACCATATTTATTCTCCCTATAGAACCCCTCATGGCCTTTATGAGATCCCACCCAAACATCCACAGATTCACATTTCAGGACAGATCCCATGCCATTAGTTTGTTTGTGGATGATGTCATATTATGCTTAGCCAACCCCACTTCTTCTCTAACTAATGCCCACAAAATTTTGTCCATTTTCAGTGAGATTTCATATTCTTAAGCTAATTATAGCAAATCAAGCATTCCGGTTATGAACATAATCCCTGCCCTTAAGACTAAACTTCAAACTTTATTTCCCTATTCTTGATCTGAATCTACCATCTCATACCTAGGACTATTATTGACAGCAGACCCTGACAAACTAGCCAATGCCAATTATATTCCTTATTTATAAAATCTCCCCGGAAACCCAAAGTCTAGCCAGGGTGGAGTTGACTTGGTCAGCTTCTTTTAAGATGCTATGCCTACCTCAGATTCTGTACCTGTTTCAAACATTACCGATCCCTTTGAAAAACAACCATTTAAAAGCCCTGCAGAAAATACTGAAGCAATACTTATGGAAATCTAAACATCCTGGGTGCTCCCAAACTCTTCTTATAAAACATAGAAAGGTGGGAGGGATGGGATACATAGATCTTAAGGACTATTACTCATCTCTTCTTACCCAACTCAGATACTGGTTCTCTCCCTCCCCAGATATCCTTTGGTCACAAATAGAAATGTTTCTTAGCCCTGGAGGAGAGCTTTGCTCCTTTCTACCAACAGACATGTGAAAACCATACTCTCTGCAACAACTCCCAATTACGATCCAAGCTTCCCTGGTGGCATGGAGGGTGATAAGGAACATCCAGTCTTCTCAAACTCCCCAAACTACTATACCCCTCCCTCTCACAATACTAGAAAATTTAATTCCAAACGTAAACCTTATGCAGTGGCAATGGAAATGTATTATTACAATCACAGACCTCTTTGTAGCCAAATTAATCAAAACGTTTGAGGAATTATCTACAGAATTTAACCTCACATTTACAGATCAATATATATATCTTCAAATTTTCCATCTTCTGAGATCTTCACAATTCCAAGATGTCACTCTTCCTACCGGGGCATGGAGGTTCCTCGCTGCTCTCCCACCTGCCCCTAAGGCAGTGGCGGCCAGTGAAGTTTTAGGATGGGGGGCCAGACGCCGTCCTTCCTTTTTGACCCCTCCCACTTCTCATTAGTCCCACCCCTTATAGAATCCACCCACTCTGTCCCCTGTATTCCACTTGCTTCCACCCATAGTGTCAGGTGTATACAGTTCAGCATCACAGGACAGAGTATACAGCCCCAGAAATACAGGACAGAGAATATACTCAGCCTCACAGATCAGGGTATAAAGCTCAGCCTCACAGATCAGGGTATATAGTGCAGCCTCACAGACCAGGGTATATAGTGCAGCATCACAGACCAGGGTATATAGAGCAGCCTCACAGACCAGGGTATAAAGTCCAGCCTTACAGACCAGGATATACAGAGCAGCCTCACAGACCAGGGTATATACAAGAGCAGCCTCACAGAATAGTGCACATACTAGAGCAGCCTCACAGACCAGGGTATATACCAGAGCAGCCTCAAAGATCAGGGTATATACTAGAGTAGCCTCACAGACCAGGATATATACTAGAACATCCTCACAGGTCGCCCCCCACCCTTCCCCCGGCCAATCAGGAAACAGGTCTGATGACCTGGCTGCTGATTGGCGGGGAGGAAAGTTAGTGTGAAAATAGAAAAAAATAATTTGCTATGGTCACACAGTGGGGTGGGATCGGGGCGCACTCTCTGCACCCCAAGCCCACCTTAATTTGAAGCCTATTAGAGCCTCTGGCTCTAATCACATGCTACAACAAACACATCCCCTGCCTATCCCCGCAATAGTAATTCATGCGCCCAGCATCCTGAAAGGGGCCAGGCGCATGGATAGGGGGGCGGCGCCCATGCGCCCTCAATGCATGGGCCGCCACTGCCCTAAGGGAATCTCTATATTTTATAATCTATTCCAAGACAAACTCACCTACATTAAGTCCACACCATATATAAAGTGGGAAACAGATCCATATACAAGGCCTCACACTGCATGAATCATTGGGAAATGTCTCAAAAAATTGCATTGAGGTGGTATCTCACCCCCTTACATACCTCTAAATTTCTCTAATCCTCCTCACCCCTATGTTGGAGAGGGTGTGGAGAGGTTGGACACCTTTTGCATATGTTCTAGACATGTAAAAATACTACTGGCTTTTGGAAAAATATCTTCCATTTCGTCACTGACATCATAGGTATTCTTACTTCACCAAATCCAGCTCTGGCGAATTAATGGATTTCCTGCCTCGTGCCAAGCTATAGTCACTCATATTTTTTTGGCTTTTTGGCTGCTACATTATTAATGTCAAGGGCGTGGAAGTCAGACAAATTCCCAAACCTCTCGGAGGCAATTGAGATTGTCCGTTTGCACCACAAATATGATGCTATAATTGCTTCCAAACAGGGTAATAGAAAGAGTTTTGACTCACACTGGTAATTTTGGACTGTTAGATTTACAGTAAGATAAGTGTTGTATTTATTGTTCCTTATTGATAATCCCATAAAGAACCAAGAGATGTATAACTCATTTTGCCCAATTTTATTCACACGGAAGCCTACATTTTGGAACTAACCCCCTTTGTTTTGCCCCCTTCATCCTTTGTAAACGTGTTGTATTTACCTTGTACTTTTGTATTTCTTACATCTTTGTATCCTTATCTTGAAAATGAATAAAAATAATGGGAAAAAAAAGAAATGTAATATGCTATGAGCTGCAATGAATAAAGATATTAAGATTTTGCAAGTAAAAGAAAAGTTCTGCCTTTGATTAACCCTGCCTGGTCTGAAGTTATCCAAAAGGGGCATGGAGAGTGAATCCAAAGAACATGGCTTAATTAAAGGTTTAGAGGAGATAGTGAAGATGCTATACAAATGTCCAGTGATCAGGGAAGTTATTTGGAGCAGGCTATATTGCTGCCAACCTACCAGAATGAAATTTACTGACACAACACCCAAAATTTACTGGCCCAGCCAAGCTTTTACTGGCATTTCCAAAAATGACTAAATTACAGTTTTAAGTGCAAATTCCAGTATTTACGCTACAAACAAGTACATTTTATAATTAGCAAAGTGATTCAATGTAGTGATTACTGCAAGCAGTAACTGTGATTCCCTGTGTGTTCTGCCAGTAACTTGTTACAAGCTCCTGTGTGATTCTCTGAGAACTCCTGTGGGCATCCAATCTCCCTACACTTGTGTCTCCAGGACATTTCAGACTTTGCCCTGTGCTCAAAAATACAGTGGTAAATGAGACATATAACTACCTCCTAGTATCCCCGGTGCTCTAGAACTTCATCCATGTGCAGTGCATACTCAATCTCTGCTTGGGTGAGATGGAGAGCTGTAACCTGAGATGCATCAGCAGCAAAACCCATCACCCATTATGGAGTTCTCAGGTGTAGACCAGGGGACTCCTTAGATAATGTGCCCTGGCACTTCTGAGGGTTCTCATCATGGCTGAACAAGTGGTCATGCTGAGCCCATTGTCTTTAATGCCATCGGATATACTGTCCCGCTCTGTGGCTCCACAAGGCTCTCTATGTCTCCTCTGTGTTCTATACCACCACCTGACCCCAAGCCGCTATTACCAAGATCCCCTCTCCAAAGGAAGCTTTCAGTTGCTTAGTAGGGAAAAAATCTTGCTTGTATCTGCATGTGATAAATCATCTGAAATTAAAGTATTTAAAAAATAAGGAATTCATTTTCTTGCTTTTTCTATGCTCAAATATTACAAAGTGTTAGTGATGTCAGAAGAACAGTATTGTACTGCAAAAAACAATTCTTCGTTTGACTTGTTGAAATGTGAGTGTTGATTTACTGTTATATTTGAAAGAATTGCTCTATCACCCAGTAAAAGTTCTATAAGTATATTCATCACCGGGAAATATTTAAATTCATTAGATTTGCACCTGGACACCTAGGATTAATTTTTAATCAATACTCATAGTGCAATTTATCCTGTCTAACTATCCAATCCAAGCCAACTTTTATATATTTTAATAGCCAACATAAATAAATATGTGCAATTTAATGCAACTGCAAATTCCATAGTAAATTATCTGCTCTGCCCTCAAGGTCTACATGTTAAAAAAAGAAAGGCTTATTACTGATTTCCATGATATGCTATGGGAAAAAGACATTACATTATGTAAATGATAGCCACAGGGGAAAAAAACTTTCCAACAATTCTGAGCAAAGAAAGTTCTATTCATGTTTTTGATCAAACACAACATCTTGATTCATTTTCTTCTCTGAAAATCATTATCTTTCTTTTGTGTACTCAGCAAAAATTCCCATTTACACCCTTACGATCACTGGATAATCATCACAAGCTATAAAGGCAAATTGAGCAGTAATTCAAAATATAAAGCTCACACTTAATGAAAGAGATGACCAAGCTGGAAGAGGAGCAGTTATTGTAGGCGTGTGGAAATAAATTGGCTCGTTAAGTAAAATAGAGCACGAATAACAGAGCTGGACCATATTTAAGTTCACTTTTATCTGGAGAATCTTACTTATTTTCAATTTGTTAACTTTATTCCATAATAAAGAGTGGATGTTAATTAAAAGTTAGGCTTGTGAAGTTAAGAAAGTTTTGTATGATCTATAAAATGCTAAAATGTAAATCTCCGTTAACAACTTCAATTAGCTTATACAAAGTCACCCGTTCATTAAAATATGGTTACAGATTATTATGATATTTCAGACTCTTATTTAAAGATGACTTGATTTCACACATTCACAAAGCAGACTTGTACTTTATACAGAGATAGATCTTCAAAGTAACTGATATTTTTTAGTATGATTAAGTAGACTGAATCTGGCAGTGGCAGGTATACCTTTGCTGAAACTGGAAGTCAAGCCAAAAGTTAATTTTGGATAGAGAGAGTAAGTGTTAGAACTCCTATCCAGTTTTTACTGCTGCTTTGTCCGATTTGGGAATATTTCCTTTCACTTCTTGTCTTAGTTACTCCAAAGGGAGATAGAAAATCTTCTTAACAGGGACACAGAGAATGAAATGTAGCCATGGCCCCAACCCCTAGATGCCTAAAGGTGACCGCCAGAGTCAGGGAGAGCTGACATCCTTCTTCACCGTGTGGGTTACTAGGCATAGCGGGTGTAGTGCAGATAGAGTAAGTTGGGCGCCAGACACTTTGAGAATGCAAAAAGAGATTTATTGTCTCTTAACAGAACTGGGGAGAGAGAGTTGGGGCCTGGACACCCTTAGGCTGGTTCAAAATACTTGGCAGACTCTGAGACAAAAATAGAACAGAAGAACAGCCGTACAGTTCAAAGGGCCTCTAAGCTGGATTTCATCAAACAGTACTGAGACTGGCTGTCTCCTATAGCAACAAAACTTGAAATGCTCCGACTTAACCTAACTGTGGATCTGTACACATACCATTCATGGTATCCATGGTGTGTAGATCTTCACTCAACCTCACAGTCTCCTACTGTAGATTTCCTCACTGAACTCCCAGTCTATCACCAGACTCTTCAGATCCCAGCTGCCACTGGATCCCTTGAGCTCCTCCACAGCTAACCCGCTGTGTCCAAGTGTCACCCATGCTGTCCTGCTGGGTCCCTAACTTGAACACTGAAGCTTTCCCAACTTCTTCACTGTCCCTGGTTAGTGAATAAAGGCTGCTCTGGTATTTCTTCAGATTTTGAACACTAGCCTCTGATAACAAGAGAGCTTGCCCCTTGCTGGTGCTGTGCCCCCTTTACTTCTGGCTCTGGTTCTCACTTGCCTCTGGTGACAGGAGTGGTTGCCTCAGATGGCACCTGCTTTCCTTCACCCATGGCAACTACTGGGTTCTCCCCCTGGCGGAATCCCTGCAACTTGTTTGGGCTCCAAGCCTGAAACCCCAACTTCACTCTGCCTGCTTCCAACCTGGATAGGCCTCAGACAGCCTAGTTGCCAGGTACTCCAGGATAGGCCTCAGGCTTCTGGTCTAGCTTTCAACACAAGTCCACCTAGACAGCTGTCCAGGTGGCACAGAACCCCCGATCACCTGACTCTTCCCGTATAAATAGGCTCTCCAAGCAGACCAAGGGGCCAAAGAAAACCCCTGCCAGTTGCATACCTTCCAACTTTCTGTGATGGGAATGAGGGACACCTATTAGCAGAAGTATGTAGGCATAGAACACACCCCCTGCCACGCAGTCCTTTTACAAAGAAAATGATTGGTTAAACCCACAAGTTCTTTTTTACTACTACCATTCCTTTATATTGATCTTTGAAACTTACAAATGCGGCAATTCATAAATTAGATGGAAGTTTTAACACTGGGAAACACTTTTGATAGCTAAATAGTGCATTGTATATATAGCTATATAGATCAGACCAAAATGAGGGACAAATGAGGAGGAAAGAGGGACTTTGGTCCGAATGGGGGACAGTCCCTCGAAATCAGGGACAGTTGGGAGCTATGCAATTGGTTGAGATAACCTATGCGCTCACAGTCTGAATTTACTATAACCTTGTCATTCTAATGCCACAGGCAACAGTGCTACCTAGTGACAGACGAGAGAGGCGCATCAAATCCAGATTTAGGGAAAAGTCAAAGGGATCCCCTAACACTTGGCCAGGCTAGTTACCACCTAGCAGAACTATATTTGATAGCAACCCTGTTTAGGACCAGGGTGCTACAGAAAAAATAACATGAAATACACATTTTGGTAGAATAGAATTATCACTTCAGCCCCAGAAGGATTTACCGACTTCCTGACCAGAGACCTTTTTACGATACATCACTGCATCGATTTAACTGACAATTGTGCGGTCGTACGGCGCTGTGCCCAAGCAAAGTTGGCATCCTTTTTTTCACACAAATAGAGCTTTCTTTTGGTGGTATTTGATCACCTCTGCGTTTTTTATTTTTTTGTGCTATAAACAAAAAAGAGCGACGATTTTGAAAAAAAAACTTTTTTTTTGCTTTTTGTTATAATAAATACCCCCCCCCCCAAAAAATCGCAATAAGCGTATATATTTATTGGTTTGAGCAAAAGTTATAGCGTCTACAAAATAAGGGATATATTTATGGCCTTTTTTTTGCATTATTATTATTCATTTTTTTTTACTAGTAATGGCAGTGATCAGCGATTTTTATTAGGACTGCGACATTGCGGCGGACAGATCAGACACTTTTGACACTTTTTTGGGACCATTAACATTTATACAGTGATCAGAGCTATAAAAATACACGGATTACTGTATAAATGTCATTGGCAGGGAAAGGGTTAAAACTAGGGGCGATTAAATAGTGAAATGTGTTCCCTGGGAAGAGTTTCTAACTGTGAGGGAATTGTGTTGACTGGGGGAGGAGAGAGAAAGCTGTTCCCGATTACAGGGTACAGACAATCTCTCTCCACCTGCCGTGTAGCCGGCGCGCGTGCGTGCCTGTTACATATCGATTCAAAGAGGTGATGTACCAGTACGTCGTCTTGCGGGAACGTGGTTAAAAAACTGACGGGGGTTCTAACTCTAATCAAAACAAAGAGAAAATATTTTGGCTTCAATGTATGGGTATCAGCATGTACCAGTCATTTTGGAGCACTTCATGCTTCCTTCCGCAGACGAGCTCTATGGGGATGCTGACTTCATTTTCCAGCAGGACTTGGCACCTGCCCACACTGCCAAAAGCACCAAAACCTGGTTCAATGACCGTGGGATTACTGTGCTTGATTGGCCAGCAAACTCACCTGACCTGAACCCCATAGAGAATCTATGGGGCATTGCCAAGAGAAAGATGAGAGACATGAGACCCAACAATGCAGAAGAGCTGAAGGCCGCTATTGAAGCATCCTGGTCTTCCTTAACACCTCAGCAGTGTCACAGGCTGATAGCTTCCATGCCACGCCACATTGAGGCAGTAATTGCTGCAAAAGGGGCCCAAACCAAGTACTGAATACATATGTATGCTTATACTTTTCAGAGGTTCGATATTGTTCTTTGTACAATCCTTGTTTTATTGATTGCATGTAATATTCTAATTTTCTGAGATTGTGGATTTTGGGTTTTCATGAGCTGTAAGCCATAATCATCACAATTATGACAAATCACGGCTTGAACTATCTTGCTTTGCATGTAATGAGTCTATCTCATATATTAGTTTCACCTTTTAAGTTGCATTACTGAAATAAATGAACTTTTGCACAATATTCTAATTTTTCACCTGTATATACACTGTATATAATTTTTTATTTGAATATACTACCTTTAAAAATTGATCAATACTCCTTTACTCATAATTTATTGGATGACATCTGTATCACTCGGCTGTCTATCAATGAGCATCTTCTCCGTCTTTATTCCTCTGTGCTTTTGTTTAAATATATTAGGCCCCTTTCACACTGAAACACTTCTAAACTACCAGTAAAACACTGAGCACTTTTAAAGAGCCTTTCAGGTGCTTTTGAAGAGCCTTCCATTAATTTCAATGGAGAGGGGCGTTTTTTCACCATCCTGCCAGTGCACTTCCCCATTCATTGCTTTTAATGGAAATAGGTTTTTGTAAGATTTTCAGGCACTTTTTTTAGTGTGAAAGTGCCTGAAAAGCGCCTCGGTGTGAAAGGGGTTTTATTGCTGTTGGCAATGAATGCAGTAAATGACAATCAAAATCACATTCTGTAATGTAAGGTTTGTGTTATAAAAATAGATTTTTACTTGGCATTGCACAAGGTGCTGGTGATATGTGGTGACATTAAGTATAATGATATACAGTAAATATTCTGTCTAGCACTTTCTCATGATCATTGATAAAACACTTTGATCACCTCCTAAAACCAATAAAATTAATGACGTGCTGTGGGAATCTGAAGCTAGCAGCATGAATTGAATCTAAAAAATGTGTATAACAGAGGGGCAGATCTCTATGGTGGTCACAAAGAAAAACATTTCAAAATAGCACATGCAACATATTCCAGATGATAAAGAAAAATAAGCATCATGTATTTTACTAATGAATAAAGCTGAAAATGGGTAACATCTAAAGTTACATGATTTTTTTCACGGACTTTTAGAAT
>BLSH010234745.1:936165-948482 GCA_018402905.1 Glandirana rugosa | reverse complement strand
TCACTAAACTAGAATAGAAGGTATACTAGTGTGTAAAACTAAAAATACTTGGTGCTAGAGTATATATAAAGGGAACAATCACCAGGACAAAAAAGTGTAAATACTAGTGGAATAGAATACCTGTCACAAAGGATAAGCCATGGTGAGTGTACATGAAAGCTGGTGTGCCTCCCAGGAGAATAAGCAGGTCCAGTTGGAAAAAGTGTGGACTCCCAAACCAACACGGGTGGCCGCCAACGTCACACAGGCGGCAAAATGGAGGGAGAAGCGCCCGCCAGGACAGGACTAGCCGCCCAGCATGGCGCTAAATACCCTCGTGGAAGACGCCGAGATGGACACTCAGCGCCGGCGTCATGACGTCACATTGATCAGTCCTGCGAACGGCGCTGGAGGCGTGACATCGATCCACATTTGTGCGTCCCCCCGATCCTCCAGGGTGCCGTAGCAAGGAAGGAAGGGGAGGGCCACCAATGCAGATCGCAGCTCCCGGGGCTGAACACCCCCCCGGGGACCAGAAAAACTGTCCCCAGAAGCCCACTACCAGGCATGGGATGTCAGCCATAAAAATGTGTGACCTAATATAGAAGTATATAACCTAGATCCTGCTAACAGGCAATGTCTCACACGAACACCAACCCAAATATATGCAAAAAGGAGGGGCAGTACCAAAACAAGTATAAACAAAATATACGGAACGCAATCCTCCATCCCTGAATTATTAGACAATGAAATGGGAGGGGGTTGGGGACTTTAAATGAGGCACAAGGGGGTAGATCAAGTGTCTCCATCCCTATTAATCAATTTAGGAAGCGAGGAAAAGTTGGTGGGACTTTATATGAGGAAAGCGCCCGACTAAGTACCAGGAGCATGGAGTGATTGGAAGACATAATGCAACCATTTGGAGGACATGTAATCATAACCTATCCACATCCGCATTACAATCATTAGGAAGCATACAATCATAACATATCCACATTACTCTTCAAATAGAATTTTTATTTACAAAATATCGTCACATAGTGACCATGTAATAGTACAATACCATAAAAATGATTTACAAGGTGTTGCCACATAATGACAAATGTGGTGATATGATACCATGGGAATGACATGGTGCATTGCAATATATCTCCATATAGACACTCAACCTCCCAATTGGCATGCTCATGCAATATATTATAAAATAAAATAAAACAATACACAGGTACAGGCCCATCAATCAAAATAAATAAATTCGTAAAATGTTTAAAAAGGTACTAGCATCTGAATAGCTCTAGTAATGGCATCTCTATAGCTCGACGCGTTTCATGGATGTTGTTATCTTTTTATTTCTTTTACAATTTTATTTTTACAATTTTTTTACATTTTTTTAGGGGCTCTGTTTGGGAGCTTTGATGAGATATCAGGGGTCTAGACAAACCTCAGCCCTCAATCTCCATCTGTGTAACCTCAGCTGCATAGAATGAATTGACAAGAACAGTTGAGTACCGAGCCTCACATTCATTCAGAAACGGAAGTATAGTAAAAACAGTTTACTTTGCTTCAGTTATGAATGAACCAATTGGTACCAATCACTGATTCTGTTCATTCAGAAAAGGAAGGAGCCAGTAAATGACAAATTTACCGAACCGTTCCCATCTCTCCATCATGACACATCTTCTAAAGTAGCTGGCAAAAGAGTGGAGGGGAGAAGACAGCAGCTCTATGGGGGGCCAGGGGAGCACACAGGGACCCTGGGAACAGCAGAAGTCAAGTAAACTGTATAGAAGAAAATGGAGGAGAATGGTTCCTCTAAATGCCGCCCCCTCCATCCCTCCTATTCAGGCGTACAAGTGTGGCACATGGGCCCCCTGGACCATGGGGCCCGGTTGCAATTGCAACCCCTGCAACCCCTATCATTACGCCCCTGCAAGGATGCTATGATGATACATGCAGTAAAGTGCATTATTATGTAAAAATTGCACACACTAACAGGCAAGGGAAATATTTCTGGGAGATATATGATTTGTTGGAAATCTTGGGCTTCGTCCATGAGTCCCACCAATGAAGAAGAAAGGTTGGAACCTGGTGATGGAACCAATGATAATTATGTTTTGAAATAAAAGAAAAGTATGGGTTTAAGTAAAAAAAAAAAAAATATATATATATATATATATATGTATATATATACTCACCTAGGTGGATGCAGCATCCAAAGCTGCATCTGTCCCCTGCTGGCTCTAAGACCAAGAACTGAGCTATCAATAGACATGTGCACGACCAAAACATTTGTTTAGTTTCACTTTCCTTTCATTTCATTTGTTTTTCCTTTTTTAATGTATCGGATCATTCGTTATGATCACATTCGTTACTTTGGATAATTCTTAACTTTGGATGCATTCATATTCATTCCATGCCATTCATTTAGATGCAGCATTCGTTACTTCAGATAATTTGTAACTTTGGATGCATTCGTATTTGTTCCATTCCATCCTTTTAGATGTGGCATTCGTTACTTCAAATAATTCATAATTTCTGATGCATTCATATTCGTTACGTTTATTAACAGTTAATTTAGTCAAGTTTGAAAGGAAATTCTAATAAAAATGTAAATCTAATCTATCCCAAATTAGAAAGACCTGAATAGAAGAATTACTGGCTTCAGCTATTTTACCTATAATTGAATAGTTTATAATAATAATAAAAAAAATATAATAATAGTTAATAATTTAATTACAATAGAAAATACGAAAAATGAAATGATCTGAATGTAACTGATTTGTTAAAAGGGTAGGTTGAATCGTTTTTCGTTTGTTTCAGATTTTTGTATTTTTGTTCTTTCGGATTTTCGTTCTTTCGGATTTTCGCTTTTTCTGGTCTTTGTTCTTTCGGGTTTTTGTTCTCTCTGACAATTTGTTTTTGTGTGCATTCCTCAAAAGAGTCTTTCATTCATTTGGATGCTTCCGAATGAACAAATATGCCGGATTTCGTCCAAAAAATGAATTTGTAACAAAGCTAATTGCACATGTCTAGTGATCAAGCACAGCACCGCTGATTGCTCGATTCACGCTCTTCAGCCTGCAGAAAGCTAGTGACTGTCAGTCACAGGTTCTCTGCTCTGCCCCTCCAGCGCTCACTGGTGCGCTGGTCTGTGGAGGGGGAGAGAGTGGGTGGCTTAGGCTCTCAGCGACCATCTTCCAGTCCAGGCTTCTGGGTGGATCCCGATCTTTTCAGAGCCAGAATCAGCTGTCAGCCAACAGTGGAATGAACTGCACCCCTGTGATCCATAGGAGAAGTACAGTCAAAAAAGGTTTTGGCTACAGTTCTCCTTTTAATATGACAAAGGTCTAGAATTGCATGTTGAATGTGTTTGGTTTCAGTGGAGTTTGAATATTACTATTGAAGTAAACAACATTTTATTATTTGAGTTGTATGTGAAGTCAATGATGTGCCTCACTAGGCTGACAATCTACTAACCCTGGGTAATATGTCTACACTATATACTGCACTGTGAATATACTTCTGTGTGTGTCTTGTAAAGAATTATGCAAGCTTTCTGCATTTTTTTTTTCTTTTTTTAATTATTCAAATGTAACCATGGTGTGTTCATGTATATTCGTATGGACATCAAAAAGGGAAATGGCATGCCATGTTAAATTTAACCCTTTCGCTGCCAGATCCATTTTTGCATTTTTTTTGCACACATGTTTAACCACTTCCTTACTGGGCACTTAAACCCCCCTCTTGCCAAGACCAATTTTTGGCTTTCAGCGCTGTCGCATTTTGAATGACAATTGCGCGGTCGCTCGACGTTGTAACCAAATAAAATTTGCGTCCTTTTTTTCCCACAAATAGAGCTTTCTTTTGGTAGTATTTGATCACCTCTGCATCATTTCTGATCACCGCTATAAACAAAAAAATTAGCGACAATTTTGCAAAAAAAACAATATTTTTTACTTTTTGCTAAAGTACAAATCCATTAAAAAAATTATTCATCAGTTTTGGCCGATATATATTCTTCTACATATTTTTGGTAAAAAAAAAATCGCAATCGGCGTATATTGATTGGTTTGCGCAAAAGTTATTGCATGTACAAACTATGGGAATTGATTTATGGCGTTTTTATTATTATTTTTTTTTTTTTACTAGTAATGGCGGCGATCTGCGATTTTTATCGGGACTGCGATGTTGCAGCAGAAATGTCGGACATTTTTTACACATTTTTGGGACCAATGACATTTATACAGCGATCAGAAATTTAAATATTCACTGATTACTGTGTAAATGTCATTGGCAGTGAAGGGGTTAACCTGCAGGGGGCAGTGAAGGGGTTAACAATGTTCCCTGGGTGTGTTCTAACTGTGGGGGGCGGGGCTGGCCGGGACATAACAGATCTAACTGATCCCAGTGACAGGGATCAGTAGATCTGTCATGTCCCCTGTCACAGAACGGAGAACCGCCGTGTTTACATCGGCGGTTCCCCGTTTTTCAGCTCTGTCAGGCGATTGTGGGTCTCGAGCGGACATCGAGTCCGCCCGACCCACGGGCACGCTCATGCAGCGTGCGGCGCGCCGGGAGCGTGCACAGGGGACGACGTCCATGGATGTCGTCCCGCCATTTCAGATCCGCGCTGGAGCCATACTTGCAATAGCGGGGATCTGTAGGGGTTAAAAAATCATAATAGTGGTAGTTCCAATTTTTTATGTTACATGATATTACCACAAAGGTCTAGGAAACGCAAAATTTCAGTAAAAAACACACTAATGTGAACTTTAGGGCAAATAAATTACCCACATTTTTGGTACAGTATAAAAGACGAAGTTGCACCGAGTAAACTGATACCCAACATGCCAAATATTACATTTTTGTGTGCCCTGTGAAATGGTGTCAAACTTCAGTACCCTATATTTTCTATAGGTGGCGCTTCAGAAGACTCCTATAGGTATCAGTTTAGTTTTACGGAGGAGGTCTTATATTAGAATTATTGCTCTCACTCTGGTGTGTGCGGAGATATGTTGCATGTATATCGAAATTGACGTTTTCATGCATAGGCACCCTGGCACATGTGTTTACGTTTCTTCTTGTGTATATGTGGGGGTGTGGCTCAATTTTTTGGGGGGGATTTTTTGTGCTTGGGTGTAACTTTATTTTTTGCAAAAAAAATAAAAATTTTAATCACATAGTGGACAAAAAGTCTCCTATGTGATTGTTTTTAGGGGACAGGTTCTCTTTATTGAGATATGCAGGGTCTAAAAGATCCTGCACGTCTCCCCTGTACTCCACTAAAGGTTTTGCAATGTGGATCACATTGCAAAACATTATTTCCCGGCTGAGCTAGCCGGGGACACATAGAGCTTGCCCTGGAGGTGACATCAGGGACGTCGCTTTCTGGGTCAAACAAAGAAGGGGAGGAGAGCAGACATGTTTCCGCTCTACTCCTTCCCCTCCAGCCCCCGCTACCTGCCATGACAGTCCCAGGCCATCAGATGGCATGGTGGGGGCGCACAAGTGGTACCAGGGGGTGCCTGAGAGTGATCGGGGCGCCAGCGGTGCCACCCAGACACTCTCACCTGACAGGCAGGAGGCTGTCTGTCAGTTTCACACACGGATTGTGTGTAGTACCCCCCGCCACAACATACAGACCTGGCGGCGAAAGGGTTAAAGTGAAAAATCCAATTGGTACTGCATTTATAAGCTCATTAAAGTGGAACTTTAGTCATAAAATTAAGTCCTGCTAGATCACTTTTAGGCTGGCCCCTTTTGCAGGTATACAGTAGCTATGTAAATCAAATAAAAACAAGTGCCTATACTGTTTAAAATCCAGTAATACACTGTCTCACTCTGCTCTGCTCTGCTCTGCTCAGTTGCTCTCCATTTTTAGGTGCTGCCAAATTTGTAGAGGCCGATCTGCTGACAGCCTTAAAGCTGAATTAAACCATCCTATCCTTTACAGCCAAGGAAGCTGCTTTCTGTTTGATCTGCAACTGCCATGGTGCTGCACATGTGATAAGTTATGACACCAGTTATTTGATGGTTTGACAGTTTGGTTAAGGACACCAGAAAATGTGACAATTAGCAATCCAGGAATGAAACTGCTTTTTTAAACCATTAAATTAATGGGTTTAGTTCCGCTTTATGATTTACTGCTGTTCGGTGCTTTGGGCTTTAGCAAAATGGCAGCCTCCAGCAAGAAACAGGAGCAATGTTAGAGGCAATTTACAGCACACACTAATTTTAGTAGCATAATTATTAATGTGGAATGTATGTTCCTTGCTAAAAAACATTATTTTTTATCAAGTTGGGTAAAGTTCCGCTTTAAACATACTTGGGTATTATAATAGTACTGAAAGGAAAAGGTCCCTTAGAACTTGTTGAGTATTGTTTGTGTTCCCATGCCGGCTGCCCATTGTTGGCTGTTGTGTTCCAATATTGCATGTGGGTGTGTGTGGGTCCCTGAACACACCCAGGCAGTGTTGCCAACCTCCTGCAATGTTTTTTACTGGCAAAACATGGAAAATTTACTGGCTGAGCACATTTTCTACTGGCAACCTGAAAAATAACTGAACTCCTATTAAAAACTAAGACAATTGATATTTAAACACAAAATGGAAACACTAACAATACCCATATCAAGTAGTTTGCCCAGTTTACACTTAAAAAGTCAGCACAGAATGACAAATTATCAGACCCTGATATTTATAGACAGTTGTAAAAAGCACAGATTTTTACAAACTGTCAGTAAATTTACTGGTGGTTGGCAACACTGCACCCAGGGTGTGTTCGGGAACATGTACCCTGTGTCTGTTCAGCTATGTATCCCAATAGACAACAATGTGGTTTGGATCATGGACCCTCCATGCAGCCTGTTCAGGGAGGCACAGAGATGAGGACATTGGAAAGCATAGAATACAGGACTCACAGGAATAACAGGGGTATAGCGCAGCATTGGGGTGCTAGAATACAAATAAGAACTACTTACTGCACTGGGGTGCACTGGGGTGCAAGGCACATAAAAATACAGATGAGGTACACAAGGAGTCTAGGACAGGAAAGACACCTATTTGCATTGTCTGGGGAAAACACATGATGCCACGCATACAGTGAAGGTGAGGGCCCTCGGAGGGACCAAGGTAAAAAGTCTAAGGAACCACCTGGTCTTGTCCAAACCTCCTGAAGGATGGATTGCACTGTAGATGATTTCCTGCCTCTAAACTCCCCTGCATGTTAGCTTTTACGTGACCTCAGTATCTAGTTACATGACTAATACGCAGGAATTTTCATATAGTCAGCTATATGCAATTGTCCTTGGCATGCAGCTATTACACAGCATTATACAAAGGTACATAGCTCTATTTATTGGCAGCTTTACAGATGAACATTTGTCAATGCTAATCAAACTTAGAGATGTGACAAAATATTTTCCTTGAAGATAAAATTTAGTTTCAACATAATTTTCAACCGCAGCTGTGTTTAAACAGGATAATTTAATTTATTTTCTTCTTCTGCATTACAATCAACTAAAACCCAAAGTTACTAGGTGTATGTTAAATTGTTCTGATCAAGCAAAATATCCAAATTAACAATATCTGCAATGCTTTCAGGTGTGAAATCACCCAACTTCAGTGTGTACAGAATATATTAATGGGAATTGATCAGCTTATACTTGGATAGTGACATTAAACCTTGGGACTGTCTTGACTCTAATAATAATTTAGGATGTTTTTGCAGTGTTAGCAGTTCTCAATAGTTTTAATTTATTTTCAATTGCATGAGAGTAAACTGACAAAAAAAAATCTATTACATACTCTTGCAAGAGATTGGGACTTCCAGTCAGAAGCTATGAGCAGCAAGGTGAGTGGAAGGTCACCATATCAATCTCATTTTTACCTGAGAACCTCATACTGTTTTTGGGATATTATATATACAACCTTTAACGCAATGATTTCCCCCAGGGTACTTTTGTCTGCTGCTAAATGTCCTGCTGACCTGATAGCCAGCATCAACCCACTTCCTTTGAGCCCAGGTGACCCCAGACCCATCCCAGCCTTTTACTGGTCAGCTTATGCTTCTTGTGAGTACATAAAATTATTGGTGCTGCTTCCTTCTCTCACAGTCCAGCCCTGCTGTACAGGAGCTGCAAGGGGCTGGAACAAGGTCAAATATATGCACTGATATTGTTTGCATTAAAAATAAATGTAATGAGTGTATTCCGTGCCATTGGCGATCAGACCACATTCCGACTGTAAAGGAATGGTTCCAAAGACTGCGTCGTAAAGAGGAGATAGCTGTGAAGAACCCCCCCCAAAAAAATGGGACTTTTAAAGGCATGAGACTCCAAGAGGTAGAAAGGTATCATAAACTACCTGTATATAGATTTTATTTGAAAATGTTAAAACAGGAAAATCAAGGTTTTAAAATGACCTAAACTGTCACAAGATTGCGGTTTAAAGAAAACAAAACATAGCATAAAAGATGACAAAGTTGGAATAACTACAATACTCTGTTGTTGGATTCAGAGTGTGCTCTCTGCATCCAACAACAGAGTATTATGGTTATACCACCTTTGTCATCTTTTATTTTTTGTTTTCTGTAAACCGCAATCTTGAGACAGTTTAGGTCATTTTAAAACCTTGATTTTCCTGTTTTAACATTTTCAAATAAAATCTATATACAGTTAGTTTATGATACCTTTCTACCTCTTGGAGTTCATGCCCTTAAAAGTCCCAATTTTTTGGGGGGTTTTCTCCGCAGCTTGAAGTATTTAGGAATGTGGGCATCATCTCCCTTTCTAGAACAACACTAGCATTTTTAAACTAAAGAGGAGATAGAGGAGTTCATTCATATCTCTCAGGACAGACTTTCAAAGTTCATGACTACATGGTATTGCTGGTCTTTTTTCAAACCAACTCAACTTTATAACTCTCTCTGGGAATAGTAACCATAGTTGAAGAGCCTTAAGGCCCATACACATGATGCAACAGTCGTACAACAACGGTTTTACAACAGCTTGTTGTACAATAATCCAACCATTAGTACGCGCGATTACAACAGCCGATGTTCAACAGTCGTACAACAGAAGTTGGCTGAGCAGACTTGAAATCTTTTGTTGTACAACACGCTGCCGTACTACTGTTGACTCGTGTGTACAGAAGTTGGCCCAACAAAAGATGTACATGCAAAACACACATGCTCAGAAGTGAGGAACGCCCAGAAGTGTCAGTTTGTGCAAACCTACATTCTTAATTGTTATAAAAGGAGGGCGGGGGAGGGAGCATATTGGGACTTTATATGAGGTCATGTGGGTCATAGACCTCCATCCCTAATTTGGCAACACAAAAATATGAGAGGGTGGGGGGACTTTAAATGAAGCACAAAAGGTTCTCAGAGAATATTTTTATTAAAAAAAAAAATGTTTTTTTGAAAAAGATTGAGGATAATGATATGTAATAAGTTCATCAAATAAGTACATGATAGACAATTCATACATACGTATATATATAAAAACATATTGGGCATCTAGCCTCTCCATTCCAATCAATACACATAACATATCAACATGTACATAACGCATATATAAGAGGATTGGATTGATACATTGCATGTTTGGCACCATCATATGACAGCTCAACGCGTTTCATGGAAGTTAGCACCCACTCTTCAGGAGCATGCGTGTGACTAGTAACTGTAATTAATAAAAAATAGTAATGTAAGGGTGGTACAAACATTTCACAGACTTAAATTAAAATGCGAAATATTTGCAGCCGACATACCTGCAACCATGGTCGCACAATGGAGCGCAGCAATATGAACCCGACACACCCCACAGGGGGTATCTCACCCGGGAGCTGAGGTGGGGGGGAAGCCAAGGCCCCAACAGGGACCACCTCAGTGAATGCTGTGTATGATATGAGAAGCTATCCCAAACGGAGGGGGCTTCTGCAATGAAAACAAGAAGGAATAAGAAAATGATGTATGAGTGTAGAGAAGAGATGAGAAGGTGTGAGGAAACCCAGAAAGTGCTAAGATGAACAGCCAAACCACCAAACAGAACAAAGATTACAACGTCCTATGCCAAGGGTATATGCTACCTGCAATAAGGATGAAGGATATGGCTGGAGAGGAGTGTTGTATGAGACAGCCGTGAATGGAAACAGGCAGTGTGTGTGACAAGGAGATGGAGCCCTATAGAGCCCGGCTGCCGCACCCCGACCAACATCACGCCAGGCAGGTGAAGCAGGAGGGAGGCACCAGCAAACAGGCAAAAAAAGCCCGCCATTGGTGCCACCATTGACCACTCCCGCATGGCCGGTAGATGTGCAACGCACCGGAGGTGCAGCGCCATCTAGGAAGGCGCACATTCCTCCAGCGCGTAGGACGTGACATCGATGCCAGGGAGCAACCGTCCCACCCACTCCTCGGGGGGGAGGAGGAGAGGCCACCGCCCGGCGTCGCAGCTCCCGAGAGAGATAGGAACCAAATGGCTCCCTGTGTCAGACCATGCGGCGAAACACCACACAAGCACTAGATGGGGGAATGCCTAAAACCATATAAAAACCTCAGCTTCCTGGTGAGATACCCCCTGTGGGGTGTGTCGGGTTCATATTGCTGTGCTCCATTGTGCGACCATGGTTGCAGGTATGCCGGCTGCAAATATTCCCCATTTTAATTTAAGTCTGTGAAATATTGGTACCACCCTTACATTACTATGTTTTATTAATTACAGTTACTAGTCACACGCATGCTCCTGAAGAGTGGGTGCTAACTTCCACGAAACGCGTTGAGCTGGTATATGCTGTGCCAAACATGCATTGTATCAATTCAATCATCTTATATATGAGTTATGTACACGTTGATATGTTATGTGTCTTGATTGGAATGGAGAGGCTAGATGCCCAATATGTTTTATATATACATATGCGTATGAATTGTTTATCATGTACTTATTTGATGAACTTTTTACATATCATTATCCTCAATCTTTTTCAAAAAAAATTTTTTTTTTATAAAAATATTCTCCGAGAACCTTTTGTGCTTCATTTAAAGCCCCCCCCCCCCCCCCACCCTCTCATATTTTTGTATTACATTCCTAATTCACAAATCACATTCACCTGAACTTTCTCTTTATACGCTCGTAAGACGTCACTACATTCAGCTTTGTTCTACGATTACTTGACTCATGTCAGTATGCTAGACATAACCTTCAACAGCCGATTTTGGGCAAAAGTTGAACGTGCGATTGTATGACAGTTGTACCGTGTGTACGAGGCATTACTCCATTATGATTGGATTAACTTGGGCAATGCCTGTCTTTGTCCTTTGGAGTGTATTGGGGGGGGGGAGTGTTGGACTGAGAGAACACCCGACCCCACCTCAATATGATCCTTCCTATCCTCCCTTCTCTTTTAGCCTTCTCTTCTGCTTTTTTCTTCTTTTTCTTTTTGCTTATCCTCCCTTTTTTCACTTTCCTGGGCACCTATTGCCTCCCCCCCCCCTCTTTTTTTGTTTACTCTCTCTCTCTGGGTTTACCAGTGATAAGCATCACATAGACCCCTAGAACATTGAATGGGTTCCTCTACTTATCACCTTTTACTGTAACTCTCAAATAGATCAGGTCATTTAAATCCTTAGCTTGACCACATACTGTATATTTATGCGATATTGAGTGCAACATACTGCACTATAATATTGTTATGTATTTTTGTTATGTTTCTCTCATTACCACTAGGGATGAGCTAACGCTTACGTTTGACTCAAACATTGGGTGTTCGGCCGCTCGCTGAATCCCCAACATTATTGGGCGTTCATGCCAAATTAGAGTGCCCCATAATGCCTTGAGAGTGCGTGTAAATGCCGCCCGCTGATTGACCAAAGCATGCACATGAACTGCATGCTTTGGCCAATTACAGCGCACTCTGCTGTGAGAGTCATGATTGGCTAAAAGGTAGGGTGCCTTTGGCCAATCATGGCTCAGGGGGTCTCAGTCCAAGCCCACACTATATAAGGCCGCTTGTCCAGTGGCCGTATGTAGTGCTGTAAACGTGGAGACTGAGACATGAACATGTAGCTAGTTTAGCTAGTGGCGTGTAGGCAGTGTAGTACATAAATCTAGTGTAGAGAGTATATACAGGCAGTGTAGTATATAGATCTAGTGTACAGAGTATGTGCAGGCAGTGTAGTATATAAATCTAGTGTAGAGAGTATATACAGTCAGTGACTCTGGGGGACTCGGTACTAACCGGTTTCCGTGGGATGGAAAATCGGTTAGTACTGAGAGTGTCGTCTCACGCGACATTAACCGGTTTCGTACGTCAAGTACACGTACGAAACCAGTTAGTCGC
>BLSH010234745.1:875865-890424 GCA_018402905.1 Glandirana rugosa | reverse complement strand
CCAGATGTTTGCAGAACAGTTTGTCCCGGATTTTAGTTAAAGTGTCACACACAGTTTCCAGATGTTTGCAGAACAGTGATATGGGTTCGCCTCGGTTTTTGTTAAAGTGTTACACACAGTTTCCAGATGTTTGCAGAACAGTGATATGGGTTTGCCCTGGTTTTTGTTAAAGTGTTACACACAGTTTCCAGATGTTTGCAGAACAGTACTTCAGTTTGTGCCGGTTTGAGTTAAAGTGACACACACAGTTTCCAGATGTTTGCAGAACAGTAGTTCAGTTTGTCCCGGTTTGAATTAAAGTGGTACACACAGTTTCCAGATGTTTGCAGAACAGTAGTTCAGTTTGTCCCGGTTTTACTTAAAGTGACACACACAGTTTCCAGATGTTTGCAGAACAGTAGTTCAGTTTGTCCCGGTTTGAGTTAACGTGACACACACAGTTTCCAGATGTTTGCAGAACAGTAGTTCAGTTTGTCCCGGGTTTAGTTAAAGTGACACACACAGTTTCCTGATGTTTGCAGAACAGTAGTTCAGTTTGTCCCGGTTTGAGTTAAAGTGACACACACCGTTTCCAGATGTTTGCAGAACAGTACTTCAGTTAGTCCCGGTTTTATTTAAAGTGACACACACAGTTTCCAGATGTTTGCAGAACAGTAGTTCAGTTAGTCCCGGTTTTATTTAAAGTGACACACGCATTTTTCAGATGTTTGCAGAACAGTAGTTCAGTTAGTCCCCGTTTTATTTAAAGTGACACACACAGTTTCCAGATGTTTGCAGAACAGTGATATGGGTTCTCCCAGCTTATTTATACTTTTTTGACACAGTTTGAAGATGATTTTAGAACAGTTATATGGCTTCTCCCGTTAATTAATACTTTTCAGACCCAGTTTGAAGATGGTCCACATCCACCTCCATTTTTTATTTTTTTATGTTTTTATTTTTTTTAAAATGCTTTTAGTTATTTCCCTGTCCTCATTTATTTGTAGGGCACTTGTCCCACCCTTACCCCCATTTCCTTCCTTTTGCAGACCTCTAGGACTTTCCAGGACTTTTTTACAGCAATTTTTGTGCCTAAAAGTTCAGGTCCCCATTGATTTCAATGGGGTTCGGGGTCCGGGACAAAGTTTGGGTTCTGTCCGGACCCGAACCCGGACTTTGTCCCAAAGTTCAGCCGAACCAGCAGAACCCGGACTTCCAGAAGTTCGCTCAACTCTACTCAGGTGTAAATGGGGAGCAGGTGTGTTAAATTTGGTGTTAGCGCTCACACTCTCTCATTCTGGTCACTGGAAGTTTAGCATGGCACCTCAAGGCATAAGAACTCTTTGAGGATGAGTTCTGCCAGCTTTTCTGCAGAGGTTAAAGGGGTTAGAAATCATCCTGTCAGTACTCAGACTATGCGCTCCCAGTACATCAAATTGGTCTGCATGGCTGTCATCCCAGAAGGAAGTCTTTTCTAAAGCTGATACACAAGAAAGCCCGTAAACAGTTTGCTGAAGGCAAGCAGACTAAGGACATGGATTACTGGAACCATGTCCTGTGGTCTGATGAGAACAAGATAATCTTATTTGGTTCAGATGGTGTCAAGAATGTGTGGCGGCAACCAGGTGAGGAGTACAAAGATAAGTGTGTCATGGTGGTGGGAGTGTCATGGTCTGAGGCTGTATGAGTGCTGCCAACACTGGGGAGCTACAGTTCATTGAGGGAACCATGAATGCCAGCATGTACTGTGATATACTAAAACAGAGAATGATCCCCTCCCTTCAGAGACTGGGCTGCAGGGCAATATTCCAACATGATAATGACCCCAAACACACCTCCAAGATGACCCCTGCCTTGCTAAAGAAGCTGAGGGTAAAACTGATGGACTGGCCAATTGGGTTGGGCCAAACACCCCCCGGTTTGGTTTGCACTAGAACATGCGAACAGGCAAAAAATTTGTGCGAACATTCGAACACCGTTAAAGTCTATGGGACCTGAACGTGAAAAATCAAAAGTGCTCAATTTCAAGGTTTATATGCAAGTTATTGACTTAAAAAGTGTATGAGGACCCGGATTCTGCCCTAGGGGACATGTATCAATGAAAAAAAACGTTTTTAAATCAATTGTTTTTTCAGGAGCAGTGATTTTAATAATGCTTAAAGTGAAACAATAATAATTAAATATTCCTTTAAATATCATGCCTTGGGGTCCCTTAGTCTGGGCACATCTCTGTGATGTTTAGAACAGTGCCAGAGCAAAATTACATTTGTGAAGGAAAAATTGTCATTTATTATCATTTATTATCGTGGCTCTAATGTATTGCCGACTCCTGGCAATATACAGAAAAAATAACTGAAAAAATTTGCGTAGGGTCCCCCCCCAGTCCAAACCAGGCCCTTCGGGTCTGGAATGGATTTTAAGGGGGACTCCACGCCAAAATATCAAATAAAATTGACGTGGGGTCCCCCCTAAAATCCAAACCAGACCCTTATCCAAGCATGCAACCTAGCCAGCCATCATGGGGGGACGAGCGAGCGCCCCCCCCAAACCGTTCCAGACTACATGGCCTCAAAATGGGGAGTATGGGTGCTTTGGGGCAGGGGGGCTCACTTACGTCGCCGGGTGGCCCCACCCTGCCATATAAATAAACTGTCAGCAAAAAGCGTGCAGGCGGCGGGAGCCCTCCCAACGGGGTGGAGCTGTGTGTGTCGTCTGCACGCAATGGATTATGGGGCGCTTTGTGGCCGTGAAGTCACTGCGAATGCCCCATAATGTTCTATATTCAATGAACTTACGTACGGTTTGAACCGCGGGCCCATCCCTGCTGGCCAAACATGTCTCCAGACCTAAACCCTATTGAGCATCTGTGTGGCATCCTCAAATGGAGGGTAGAGAAGCGCAAGGTCTCTAACATCCACCAGCTCTGTGATGTCGTCATGGAGGAGTGGAAGAGGACTCCAGTCCATGCCCAAGAGGGTTTAGGCAGTGCTGGAAAATAATGGTGGCCACACACAATATTGACACTTTGGGCCCAATTTGGACATTTTCACTTAGGGTGTACTCACTTTTGTTGCCAGCGGTTTAGACATTAATGGCTGTGTGTTGAGTTATTTTGAGGGGACAGTAAATTTACACTGTTATACAAGCTGTACACTCACTACTTTACATTGTAGCAAAGTATAATTTCTTCAGTGTTGTCACAATAAAAGTTATAATAAAATATTTACAAAAATGTGAGGGGTGTACTCACTTTTGCGATATACTGTATATGTGTTTCACAAGTCAAGGAACAAATTACGTTATTAGAACTAGAGTTAAGCGAACCCGAACTGTAAAGTTCGGGTCCGTACCGAACTTTGGGGTGTCCGTGACCCAGTATTTGATCACGCATGTTGAATAGCTGCAGGGCAGCCAATCAACAAGCGTTTCACTGGTTTGCCCTTAGAAGCCATCACAGCCATGCCTACTAATGGCATGGCTGTGATTGGCCAGTGCATCATGTGACCCAGCCTCTGTATGAGCTGGAGTCACGTAGTGCTGCATGTCACATGCTCTCAGGCTAGTTTAGGGAGAGGATGCTGCCGGCACTGTGAGGGACAGATTGCAGATATTGATAACATCTCATCCTGCATTAGAGAACGATCTGATTCTGGACTAGGTAGAGATTACTACTATTGCTTTGAGGGACAGATTGCAGATCTCATCCTGCATTACAGAACGATCTGATTCTGGACTAGGTAGAGTCTACTGCTTTGAGGGACAGATTATTGTTCTAAAATCATCTCCTACTTCTATAGGGTCAGGTTCCTGCTGTTGCTGTAAGGGACAAATTATTGTTCTAAAATCATCGCCTACTTCTATAGGGTCAGGTTCCTGCTGTTGCTGTAAGGGACAGATTATTGTTCTAAAATCATCGCCTACTCCTATGGGGTCAGGTTCCTGCTGTTGCTGTAAGGGACAGATTATTGTTGTAAAATCACCGCCTACTTCTATAGGGTCAGGTTCCTGCTGTTGCCGTAAGGGACAGATTATTGTTCTAAAATCATTGCCTACTCCTATAGGGTCAGGTTCCTGCTGTTGCTGTAAGGAAGAGAATATTGTTCTAAAATCATTGCATACTCCTATAGGGTCAGGTTCCTGCTGTTGCTGTAAGGGACAGATTATTGTTCTAAAATCATTGCCTACTCCTATAGGGTCAGGTTCCTGCTGTTGCTGTAAGGGACAGATTATTGTTCTAAAATCATCACCTACACTGCCACGCTCACAGCCTAGTCAACCTCTAGGCTCCTACTCCACATCCAAACCCTCTTCCCATTTTTATTTTTTTATTTGATTTTAAGTTATTTTCCCTATCCCCATTTTTTTGTAGGGCACTTGTCCTACTCTTACCCCCATTTTACTTCCTTTTGCAGCCCTCTAGCACTTGCCAGGATTTTTTTACAGCCATTTTTGTGCCAAAAAGTTTGGGTCCCCATTGACTTCAATGGGGTGCGGGGTCCGGGGTAAAGTTCGGGTCAAGTTCGGTACCGAACCTGCACTTTTTTGCGAAGTTCGGCCGGACCTGCCGAACTCGAACATCCAGGTGTCCACTCAACTCTAATTAGAACCAATTAAGTGTACATAATTATTACAAATATCCATTCATCCATTCATAATTTCAGAGAACTATTCACTCTCTGATGCCCTAAATTGAGGTATAGTGGATCCACTGCTTGTATACACTGTACCCTAAGGGGTTAAATTCTGACTACGATCGGCATTCATTGTTATAGGGTATTTTGCATTCTGTATTTTCCTTTTTCTCTGATTTTTAATGTATAGTTTCTGTGTTTGTGGGGTTTGATGTACATAGGGTGTAATTGTAAGTTGTAATTATGGGATACTCTTTCTATTTTTTTGTTTGATATATTTTTATATTAGGTACTCTTTGGGATGACCTCAATTTATGGTGCTGGGGAATGAATAACTTTCAACAGTCATTTCTTTGAAATTATTAATGGATACTTGTGACAATTATGTTTACTTAAAGCGTTTGTTAACCAAAAAAAAAAACAACAGATTCGGGAGTGCGCATGCGTTGGATCTCTGGGATGGCGGCTTAATCTCAGGGCGTCATGCCGCTTCATCCCCACAGACAGCCAACAGCTACCATAAGGGACAGCAACCCCGACTTCTGAGGGCCCCTGGCAGAGGAGACTCCCGGGAGCATTCCCTGGAGCTCCACGTCTCTTCGGGACCCTCGCCAGAGCAGGGACGGGACTGGATTGGCGACATTAGAGGGCAGAGGTGCTCAGGGCTTGGGCCTCCAGACTGACGATGGGTCCCAGTGCCCCCTCCGGATTAGTCCATCGCAAGCCAACCTGGGGATGGAGCGGGGGGGTCATTTGGAGCTCCCTATTTCCAAACTACCACCCTAGTCCCCAGTCCGCTTATTCCCACCTACCGGGCCCTGCTCCGCTCCCTACTTTAGTATCGGGTAGAACCTACCCCCTCACATTCCACCTATAAGGGGCCATATTTAAGGACTGTTCCTTATGTATGCAGCAGCAGTTAGGAGGGACATTTCCAAACATCCTGATTTTACAGACCTTCCTTCTAAGAACACCCCTTTGCCCATGGGCACCCAGCTTGACCAAAGGGACAGTGCAGAGGACATGAAGGCTAGGGCGGAGGGGGGATCGCAAATTGCCTGGTGCAGGACCCTCAGCACCTGATCTCAACAACCCCCAGGTTCCCTCGCCAGCCTCTATAGTATCCCTACTTGAGAGGACCCTTGGCAAGATGTTCTCCTCCCTGGTTGGAGACCAGGTCCATCCTCCACAAACCCTGGGTATCGTAAGGTCCCCTCCATTGACTCTTCACTCGGACATCAGGTTCATGATGGAAACCTTCTCCAAAATGCTCTCTAAAGGCCTGCCCAGACAGCCTCCCAAATAACTATCCAAACAGATCTTCAGAATCTGGGTTCCAGAATTAACGCCATGGAACATAAGACAGACCAAACGATAGCTAGAGTGAATCAAAAATGTCCCGCATGCAAGACCTGCAGGACCAGCTGGATTCAGCCCTTTCCAAAATCGAGGAAAATCGCTCCCGCGGATACAATTTTCAGATCAGGCGGCTCCCGGAATCCATCACAGATGTTCAAGGTACAGTTCGGTCCTTCATTAAAGAAATTGTCCCGAACATTGCGCAGCACAGGCTGGAATTGAACAGGGCCCACAGCGCTCTCCAGGCACGGCGTTTGGATGACTGCCCAGGGACATAGTGGTCAAACCACACTTTTACGCTGTAAAGGAAGAGATCATGAAACTTACCAGGAACTCCCCCCAGCTGTCTTTTCTTGTTCATCCAATTCAAGTGTTTGCGGACATTTCCCCTGCCGCCATTCAAAAGCGGAGGGCCCTGAAGCCCCTTATTGAGGTACTTAACCAAATATCTGTTAAATATTGGTGATCCTTCCCATTCCGCCTTTCCTTCTCCTTCAAGAGAGTTTTGGCTTCTGTACCTTTCAAGAGGGTGAACAGCTACTGGTTAAACTGGGTCCGATCTCCCTTGACCCAACCTCTAACCTACATCTGGAAAACGCCAGCACTTCCAAGCGCCCCTCATCTCAAAGCCCAATTCCTCCAGTCTGGCGAAACCAGCAGACCAAGAGGTCTAAAGACTCCCACACTCCTTGAAAACCAGGGGTCACTTCTGGGATGTTGTTCACCTCCTGACTGCCTTGACTCTGGTCGAATGATTCTTTTTTGCCTTGCTGTGGAACTACACTTAATGGGGAACTGCACTGTTTTTTGGTTTCCTGTTATATAACAGTTTGTCTGTGGGGGCCTCCTTGTCATACGGGTCCCCCTCTGTGTTTTTTATGTTTTACTAGGTATATGGTTTCATCTTTGAGTCTCCCTCACTGGGCCTCGGGGGAGCTTTCTTTTCTGACGGCCACGCTGGCTCGGATCCCGCCCTCCCTGGGCCTGTCCTTTTAGCGGGCGCCCTGGGGGGGTGTGGTCAGGGCCTGGGCGGCCGAGCCTTAATTTCATGATTTCTACCTGGCTCCCTCGGGATGAAGGTTCTGTCTTGCAAAGTGTGTTTAAAGGTTGATTTGTTCTTAGATATTTTTGCAGCCGACTCTTCCCTGTCATGTTGGAAGCTGCCGGGGGTCTATCTTGGGTTGACATTCTCGGCTATTTTGTGGTCCCGGGGGGCGGGGCGGAGGGCTACCCTGATTGGGGGTTCCCCTCCACCGCGTCCCCCACATCTCTGGGCCTTCCTCTCCAAACTGGGTGGGTTTTGGAGGGGTCTTTCATAGTTCTATGTTCCGGTTTGTTATGGGGTTTGTCCCGAGATATGTTATGCTTAGGGCTGACGAGGGGCGGGGCGCCAGACATGCTCCTCCCTCTGCTCCTGGGCGCCATTTTTATGGTTTACCCTGGAGCATACGTGACTTTGCCAGATAGGCGAATGTTTCGGGTTCCTTTTGGGGGTCAGTGCGCTATCTTTTTGGCTCTCGGCCCCTGGACACGGGGGGGATTGGTGGCTGTCAGCCGCCTATTCCCTCCGCTTTTTTCCTTATTGTTTGTTTTCTTCTTTCACTATTCTTCTCTTTTCTTCTTATTTTTTCTCCAGGCTCCAGGGAAGTTTCACCCCAATGGACGAGAGAATTTCCAGACCAGAGCCTGCAAGGGAGGTTAACTCAGCAATCCCCCCCCCCGGGATCGGGTGAGTGACTCTACAGTGATGCATATACTCCTCTTACTTCTCCATGGTCCCCTCACCTAATCCTGCCGATGTTCTGAAACTAACTCATAATGCCCAGGGTCGAAATTCCCCATTCAAGCATAGGAAGTACTTCCAGACTGCTCATGCCCAGCACCTGGAGGTTCTTCTCCTCCAAGACACTCACTTCTCCATGCAATATAACCCTAAATTCATACATGAGAGATTCCCTCAATTGTTTCTGGTGAACGCTCCGAACAAGACGAGAGGAGTGGGTATCTTCTTTGCCAAGGGGTAGGTTTCCAACCCAGACACGATATTAGGGACCCAGAGGGCAGATATTTACTCCTGGTGGGGGAGCTCAGGGGCCACACATACACCCTCATCTCATACTTTTCCCCAAACCAGGGTCAGGGGTAATTTTTTCGGTCAGTGTTAGATTCCCTTTCCCCGCATTTTGAGGGCACCGTGATTTTAGGAGGGGACTCCAATACAGCTCTAGACCACAAGTTGGACAAATCGGGTCCTGTCCGAGCTTGCATGCTTCAACTCCCGAAGAGGAGCTTGAAGCTCGCCAAGCTCCTTTATTCACTAGGGTTAGTGGATGTGTGGAGGGAACTTAATCCAAGAGCGAAGGATTTTACTCATTACTCTTCTCCCCACAGGTCCCTGGCCAGGATTGACTACATCTTCCTGGTACCCACTCTATCCCCTTGGTGACCAAATCCTTCATAAGAGACTCCCCACTGTCCGACCACTCGATGGTAGTTCTCCACTTTAGGACCCAGGCAGATATTGGGATGAGACCCCAATGGTGACTGAAGGAAACAATACTAAATAATCCGGTTCACTGTACATTGTTGGGAGAGGACCTCAAGGAATACTTTAATTTGAATTCAGGCAGAGAAATCTTCCACATGACAATCTGGGCAGCACACAAAGCAGTCATTAGGGAAAAGATCATTTCCCTGGCTGCAAAACTTAAGAATGAGAGAAAGAGTGATATAGAAAAGCTTGAGCTGGAATTTCACCAACTGGTGAAGGCGCAGTCCGGAGCAAAACTTGAAGCAGGAAGGGCGGCCCTGAACCTTGCTCTGACGACCCAAGCTGAGAAACAAATTCAATGGGCTAATTTTATCTGCAGGGAGATCGGATAGGCCCTAAATTAGCGGCTAGACTCTCCCCGATGTATCGATCCTTCACTTTTCCCAAAGTGAGGGACCCCTCTGGGGTCCTTACGCAGAATCCCCACAAGATTATGGAATTGTTCCACAATTTCTACGCAGAGCTTTACAAGTCAGAGATCTCTGATCCCCCCGCCTCCCCCCATCAATTTTTAGACAATATCCCCCTCCCCAAGTTAGATGAGGAACATAGGCTCTCTCTAGAGGAACCAATTTCGGAGGCCGAAATATTGGACGTGATTAAACTTCTCAAAAAGGGCTCTTCCCCAAGACCTGACGGTCTCTCCTCGGGTTATTACAAACAGTTTGGGCCTATTTTAGCCCCACACTTAGCTAACTTTTTTAATTCCCTTCAGAGAGGAGGAACAATTTTAAATGAGGATATTAACTCGGCCAATATTTCCATCATCCCCAAACCAGGTAAGGACTCCCTCACAAGTGAGTAACTACAGGCCCATTTCCCTAATTAATAATGACCTGAAAATCCTGACCAAAATCCTGGCCAATAGACTGTCCTCCTTCATAGGGAAGTATATTCATAGAGACCAGGTGGGTTTCTTTCCTGGAGGAACCCGACCATATTCGCAGGACTGTGAACCTCATCTACCTCCTTAGATCCGGGTGGAACGGCGGTTCCCCTCAAGAAGGGTTTGTTCTCTCAGCTGACACAGAAGGTGTTTAACACGGTGGAATGGCCCTTCCTGTTCGAGGTCCTTGGGAGATGGGGTTTTGGACCCCGTTTTCTGCAGATCCTTAAAGCGTTATACTCTGACCCCAAAGCTTCTATTATATTGCAAAATTGCCTCTCTGATCCGCTACCCATTCACAGGAGTACCAGGCAGGGGTGCCCGCTGTCCACACTGATCTTTGCCGATATTCTGGGGTTGAGATGTGGTCCGCAATCGCATAAATGTGCCCTTTTTGCAGACAACCTACTTCTATTTATCACCTCCCCCCTTTTCTCTGTCCCGAACATTGTTAGCCTCCTCCAGGAGTTCGGTAGGGCTTCAGGACTGAGAGTTAATATGGCGAAATCTGTGGCCCTCAACGTTACCGTTCTTGAGATGATAGTTCAACGGCATAAGGAACTTTACCACTTCTCCTGGAGCCCTGCCCAAATCCCCTACCTGGGCGTAAACTTAGCGTCTAGCATAGATCGTTTACACAGCATCAACTACCCCCCTTTATATAAACAACTCACGGAAGACCTCCGCAATTGGGGGAAGTTGGGTCTTTCCTGGCTGGGGAAGATTAACTCGGTCAAGATGACCCTCTTACCGAGGACCCTATATCTGTTCAGATCCCTCCCCATCCCTATCAATAAACCACACTTGCTTAAACTCCAGTCTCAAATTAAAAAGTTCATATGGGGTAATAAGGGTTTCAGGTGTCCGGCAGAGTTTCTTGTAAGGCGTCACAACCAAGGGGGTTTGGAGATCCCAGACCTATGGAGTACCATAAGGCTGCCCAATTGGCACAATTTTCCATTATTCATGTTCTGTCCAACAGACCGGAATGGGTAGGGATAGAGAGATGGGCGTTCCCTCACAATAAAATAGACTTCCTAATCTGGGACCAACAAAAATCAAGACCCTCCATTCTCTCCCCCACGCTCTCCCACTCAGTTGCCCTATGTGACTCTTTGTTTGGGGTCTCTAGTTTAGTCTCTGCCATCCATCCTCTGCAGCATGTCTTCAACAACCCCCGTTTCCCCCCTGGGGCAGGACATTTGTGCCTTCGAATGGTGGACCAATAAGGGTCTCTATAGAATCGGTCACTTTCTCTCCTCTTCTGGCCCTATTCTGGCCTTGCTCAAACAGCTTAAATATGCCCCAGTCTGAATGGTGGAGGGCTAACCCGGTCCAAGCGGGTATCACTCCCTTTGAGAAGTAGTGTTCCGAGTTCCCCTCCCAAAAGGGAGGCATCTCCATAATATATGCATCACTGTCAGATCGCCCTCAAAAACCTCCATGCACTAGGAATTGGGAGAAGGACATGAGTGTGACATGGGAAGCGAACAAATGGTTCTCCCTTTTTTTGAGATCTTTTAAGGGGATAGTGAACATCTCTTTAATGGAAGCCAACGTGAAGGTGATTTCCCGTTGGTACTTGGTCCCTTCCCACATGTTCCCTAGCTCTTCCCCGCTATGTTTTAGAGGTTGTAACCTCAAGGGCTCATATTATCATACCTGGTGGGAATGTCTGAGTAACAGGGGATTTTGGAATCAAATTTTTGCTCTACTGAGAAAGATCACAGGGCAAGCAATATTCCAAAAGCCAGAGGTAGCCTTACTCCTTCACAGGCCCAATGGTCTATCCAAGTCCATGTTTAAATAAACTCACTTTATTCTACTGGGAGCTAAGATCACCCTGGCAAGGGCATGGAAAAACCCTCAGTCTCCCTCAATACTGCTAAGAGGAAAATTACCTGGATTATGACCCAAGAAAAACTTGCTAATATCCTCCTAGATTCGTCCGATAAATTCGACAGTGTGTGGGAACCCTGGCGGAATCATCTCAATCTTCCATGTTGACCTCATCCAGATTCCTGTGGGGTCACGCTCCCCGGAGGCCCTCCCTCCTCCTCCTTTCTCTCTCCTTTGTCTTTCTCTACTCTTTCTTTGTTTCCTATTCTTTTATTTTCCTATTTGCTATAGGGTTGATAAATGTTGCATACTAGAGGTATTCCTTTTTTCTTAGCTAGCTTTTAGGCCCTAGAGCATATTCCTTTAGCTTGACAATTTCTATAGGGGCGATTGTTGGTTTCATTGGGGGGGGGGGTCAGTGGGGCGTGGCTCTCTACCCCTCCCATGGACACAGCTTGCTCCCAAATGGGGTGTCCGGGGAGAGGGTGGCGGTCGGCTCGACACCCCCCTCTCAAAAGATTCTGCTTGATTTGTTACATTGTTGTTTTGGTTTCGGTCTGCTGTGTGTAATTCATTTTGTACTTGTTGTAAGGCCCTCCCTTACAAATAATGCCTTATTTGTGTCTATATTGTAACTTGAAAACTCAATAAAACTTTTTCAACTAAAAAAACAAAACAGATCCTGCTTCCTTAAAGCATATAATACAGCAACCTGCTTGTGCTGTGTCATTTGTCCCTCTGTATCACCTGAAATACCTGGCTGATCCTGCCTGGCTATACCCTTCCCCCTGTAATTTGACCACGATATATCAGGGCTGCTGAGCCCTGACATTGTGGTCAAATTACGCACCTCCGCCATCCGCAGCCCTGCTCTCTGTCTCCTGTGTCTTCTCCTCCATCCTCTCCCTCCCTGCCTGTCTGCTTGTGTCAGCACCCACCCCCTCCGCTCCTGCTGCTTTCATATTTAATAATAAAGGTTCCCATCCCCTCTGTATTATAACAATAAGTTCCCCTGTGTCTGTGTTATATAATAAACATGCTTATCTGTACCCATAACATAGCGGCTCCCTGCAATCTTGTGACCCCTCGGCTCTCTGTCTCCTCTACTCCCCAGCTGACGTCAGCGGCAGTGCTCGGCCCTGCCCGCTGGAACTGTCAGCCCAGCAGAGGAGAGGAGAGAGAAGGCACCTGAGCGCAGGAAGACACTGCGTTATCAGTACAGATAAGAATTTTTATTATATAACACAGGCACAGGGTAACTTATTGATATAATGCAGAGGGGATAGTAGCATTTTATAGAAGTGGCTTAACAACCACTTTAACTTGTTCTAATGACTTTTTTTTAATTGCAAACATGTTATACATACCTGCTCTGTGCAATGAATTTGCTTGTTTGCAGGTCTCCCGCTGATGCTCCAGGCCCCTCAACCTTGACCAGTGCCTCCAATAGCAAGCCATTTGCTATTGGAGCACTGGTGTGGGCTTGCTCCTGTGCTGGGCTCTATGCTTGGCCCTGCCACCTACTCTCTGCTCATTGGCTCACTGCCTCTGATTGACAGCAGTGGGAACCAATGGCTCCTGTTGCTGTGTCTCAGCCCATGAAGAGAAAGAGACCTGGGACAGCTGAGACCCTGGTGAGTATTAGGGGGGGCTGTGGGGGGAGCAGCACACAGAAGTTTTTTTTTTTGTTTTTTTTTTTCCAAGAATTTTTTTATATTTATTTATTTAGAAAGAAAGAAAACAATAAAACGATAAAGTAATACAATATCAAGAAGCACACAGTGTATAGTACATGTAATGCCATCTCATATTAAACATCTTGAATGATCAACAAAAATAGCGGGGTATTGTAGTTATGTATCAAAGACATAATCTTAACAGGTCCGCGAGAAAAGAGTAAATGACATTTGGTCGACTAAGATATTTATGTCTTTGGTATCATGGTATGAATTGTGGTTTATTCCAAGCTCTTCTGGACTTCTTTAAAATAAGTTTTATATATTTTTATAGGTATCCTATGTGGCCAGGAATCTTACACCCGCCATGTCTTTCTGTTGCTTGTGTATCTGCGGAAGCAGTACCCGAGATGGTATATTATGTGATTCAAGATGGTATCTAATGGGATGACCCTTCCTGGGCTAAGGCCCAGGAACGGAGGGGATCTGTGGGAAAGGCTGAAAAAGTTAGATAGGGGGGCAGGATGGGCGCTGGATGAGGGTGGGTCAAGGTAGGGGGTAAGTCAAGTGGGACAGAAGGGAGGAAAAGTGGAAGGAGCAGATAGATGTGGCGGGGGACCTCTCACGTTCCCAACCCCTGCTTGAGTTTTTCCGAGTGGGGTCTCTTTTGCTGGGGGGGTCCATTAATATGAGCGGGGGAGGGAGCCTCCTAAGTAAAGTTGCCTTTATGTGTCGCGTAATCGTGCATATTCTGCTGTGGTCACAAAATGGGTCCAGCATGCCCGTTTTTGATTAAATTTGTTTTTTAGGTCTTTGGAGATATTAGCTCTTCCATTTCTGCTATGTTTTGTATCCTTCGGAACAGAAGTTTTTTTTTACCTTAGAATGAATAAAATGCATGAAGGTAAAAAACACCTTCAGCCTTTAGAATTACTTTAATTTGTTATTTTCTTGAGAGCCACATAATGTATATTCAAGAAAATGCCTGTTATGTTATTTCATGGATGTTCCTGCCTGAGGAAGGACTAAAATACTTTGGCCAAACTGTTGTATATTGAACATATAAAATTATATTTTAATTTTCAATAAGTTTTTATTAGTTTTTACATTAAGGTAGACAAATCGTAGAAATACAATAGAACATGGTACATGTATAAAGCAGGAAGAGTATGTTAACAATTAAAATGCCTCAATTCGAAGTCCTTACTTTAAATAACTTCATACAGTGAATCAGGAAACCCGTGAAGGTAAGTAACATAGGTAAGGAGCACCAATCATAAAAACGTGCGAAGGGACCTTCCCCAGAGACCCGGGAAGATGCACCGGAGGGTTCCCTCCCTGCAAGCACCCCGTAAAGGGAACATTCTGTGCCGGAAGGTGAGGGAAAAACCTCCACTAACATGTAATCAGGATGGATGTCCAATACCCATCGTTAAGGTAGATATGTGACGAGAGGTACTGTGATAGAGAGCACCCTGAAGGATTAGCTGCATCCGTCTGGGGGCCACTCTATGTAAAATCCACCCGAAGTGAGGAACATGTTCTATCTGAGGTAAAGGGAGAAGAAAGGGAAAAATGAGGAGAGAGAGAAAGAGGGGGTGGAGGAAGCATCGTAAGTTGGCTAAGAGTAGTATTAGA
>BLSH010234745.1:832057-845773 GCA_018402905.1 Glandirana rugosa | reverse complement strand
ATTTTGAAAAACAGCAGAAAAAGCTTAAGATGACCTTCTACACGTCAGGGAACAAAGCAGAAAAACTACTCTCATATATGGCCAAAGGACACAGACTTAAATCCCATATCCCCTTCCTATACCACCCAACTTCAAACAAACATTTAACAAGTTGACAAAATTGACCTACCCAGGATATCAGCCGAACAATTAGAGGGCCTCAACAAGCCTTTCACCTATGCAGAACTAATCACAGCTATTAACTCTCTACCAAACAATAAATCCCCAGGACCCGATGTTTTCACCGGGGAATACTATAAAATTTTCAAACACACGTTACTAGCACCCCTGTGTAACTTTTTCAACGCTGCTGCCTCCTTGTTCTCCTTTCAGGCAGATGTACTTAAAGCACTTATAGAGAACTTCTCAAAGCCAGGGAAGGACCCCTCATACCCACAAACCTTTCGACCAATTTCCCTTCTGAATCAAGACGTGAAACTGTATGCCAAAACACTAGCAAACCGCATAGTTGATAAATTACCAAACCTCATCCATCAAGATCAGTCAGGCTTTACGAAAGGCCATCAGACCTCAGACGCTACCCATCATCTAATCAACCTACTTCACTATGTGGAAAAATCAGGAACGTCTTCTCTGCTCCTCTCACTGGATGCAGAGAAGGCGTTTGACAGAGTATATTGGCCCTATATGCAAATGACCCTGCAAAAATGTGGTTTCCAGGGACCCATACTCTCAGCCATTATGGCTCTGTACTCCTGCCCTTCAGCCCTGGTCTTTTGCTCCAACATGTTATCCAAACCATTCTACATCTCTAACGGAACTAGACAAGGGTGCCCCACTGTCTCCACTCATCTTTAATCTATCCATAGAGCCACTGGCGGAGAGTGTACATTCTAACCAGGGAATCTCTGGCATCAAAACTGGTCCATTGGAACACAAAATAAATTTGTTGCTCACAACATAATTTTAATGTTATCACATCCAACCTCATCCCTGGCTTCGGTGCAAAAAGTATTATCTGATTACAGCAAAATCTCATACTCTAAAACCAATGTCACTAATTCCTATATCTTGGATCTAAACATACAGCCTTCTCTCAAATCCTCCCTAAAAAGCAGATACCCTTACATATGGGCAGAAGATTCCATCCCTTATCTAGGCATCTCTCTTACCAGAGAAACCAAACTCCTCTACCAACTCAACTATGCGCCGCTACTCAAAACTCTACAAAAAGACTTGGATTCCCTATCCAAACGCTTCCTCTCATGGTCAGGGCTTTTGGCCCTTTTCAAAATGTGTAAACTTTCCCAACTAATTTATATATTTTGTACGCTCCCCATTCCTGTCCCAGGCATCTTTTTTACTGAAATCCAATCCATTACTGGACGTTACATTTGGCAAGGCAAGAAATCCAGATGTTCACGTAGTACACTCACTAAACACTGAAAAGCAGGGGGATCGGGCCTTGTAGACACCAGGGATTACTATTCAGCAGCAGTTTTAGCTCAACTCAAACCATGGTTCTCCTCTCATATCAACTGCCCATGGAAGGATATTGAGTCCCTCCAAATAGGCAATCATGATCTTCACTCCTGGCTTTTCAGCCAATCGCCTTCAATTCATGGACACAAACACCTAGCTCCCACAATCATAGCAGCCTCCCCAGCATTTCAATATCTTCAAAACAACATCGCTCTAAACGACACAGCTAATTACCCCTCTCTACACTACAGCACCTTATATCAGACCGGTCCATACATTCTTGGACGAGCAAGGGGATACTACACATTCGGGACCTCTACGCTAAAAATGTCCTGAAACCATTCATAACACTACAGAGCACCTATTCTCTACCGACACAGGAGTACTTTAACCACTTCAAGACCAAGCCTGTTTTTTGGGTTCTGTGCTTACGGGTTAAAAACTGTATTTTTGCTATAAAATTACTCAGAACCCCCAAACATTATATATTTTTTTTCTAACACCCTAGAGAATAAAATGGCGGTCATTGCAAAACTTTATGTCACACAGTATTTGCGCAGCGGTCTTCCAAGCGTGCTTTTTTTTAATAAATTCAGTTTTTTTACTTAAAAGATAAGAAAACAGTAAAGTTAGGCCAATTTTTTTCCATATTGTGAAAGGTAATGTTACGCCGAGTAAAATGATACCCAACATGTCATGCTTTAAAATTGCGTCCACTCGCGGAATGAAAACTTTGCAACTTAAAAATCTCCATTGGTGACGTTTAAAAAATTCTACAGGCTAGCAGTTTTGTGTTACAGAGGAGGTCTAGTGCTAAAATTATTGCTCTCACTCTAACGATCGCAGCGATACCTCACATGTGTGGTTTGAACACCGTTTTCATATGTGGGCGGACTTACGTGGGCGGACTTATGTATGCGTTCGCTTCTGCACGCGAGCTCGCGGGGACGGAGTGCTTTAAAAAAATTTTTTTTTTTCATTATTTATTTTGCTTTTTACTTTTTATTTTTACACTGTTCTTTTTTTAAAAAAAAAATTTGATCACTTTTATTTCTATTACAAGAAATGTTGCTTGTAATAGAAAAAAGCATGACAGGTCAAAAAGACCTCACATCTCATATTTACACTTAAATGCAAAAAAAATCTGACGTCATTTCCGACCCGCCATGTTATGGAGCCGAGTGAGCGGCTTCAGCCACTCAGTTGGCTCACGGACACTGGGGGGGACGGAGCGGATCATCTCCGCCGCTGCGGCTCCGGTAAGCGGCGGAGATGACCGGAAAGCGGCGGGAGCGGCGGGAGGGGGGGCACCTCTCCCGACGCTGATAAAAGTTATCTTGCAGAGAATCCGCTGCTAAGACCACTTTTATCTTGTTCAGAATCTCCTGCTGAAAAAATGGAAAAAATGCTCAAACCCAAGGACGTCATATGACGTCCGGCGGTACGGAAGTGGTTGAGAACTTACAAATAACACACTGCCGGATTAGGAGTCCTAATCTACTTAGATCAATACATACTGCAGCATGGGAATATTTTAATGACCAAAAGACCCACCAAAAAGGTATCTCTCTCTTCTATAATCTCCTCCACAATAAATTCACTTTTCATAAAATGCCCCCCATAATCAAATGGGAAGCCGACATAAGTAAATCTTTCACTAATGAACAATGGACTGACGGCATCAATTACAAACATAAATCCACCCGCTCTACTAACCTACGGTAACTACAATTAAAAACCACTCTCAGATGGTATTACATGCCTTTGAAACTGCACACCATAAACCCATCTATCACACCTTCGTGTTGGAAAGGATGTGGAGGCGTGGGAACACTGCTACATACCCTTTGGAGTTGTCCCAAGCTAGAAACCCACTGGAAAACTGTGTCCACAACACTCAACACAATCACAGGAAACTCCATCAACCTTACACCCGAGTAAGCCCTATTTAATATAGGCATTAGAGAATGCCTAAAACAACCAAGAAAAATAATCACCATATCCTACTAGCAGCTAAGTTAGCTATAACCCGCACCTGGTTCTCCACAACTACTCCAGAGCTAGAAACAGTCATCTACATAGCTCACAAACACATATCCTATGAACGTATGTTCACAGCCCCTCTAGGGAACCCCCATCAAGCAGAATATGACTGGTCCCTCTGATTTGATTGGTACAACAATTTATATAAACCTGTTATCTGATTTTTTTTATATTTCTATGTAAACGTCTAGCGAGTAGCTATTCCTCCCCAAGAGCACAAAATAGCTCCCATTGGGGTGTCCCGGGGTGAGAGGGCTCCAAACTACTTGTTCAACCTGATAAATCTGACTTATACTACAAATCTGCATACCCAAGATGATGAGACGCTATGTACTATGCATGTTTTCCTTCCTCATATTATTATTCACTATAAACTGTAACCACTTTGCTGTAGACGTCATGACCATTACTCTCATGTTGGAGAGCTTTCTTAGTTGTATTACTACTTTGAAAACCAAAAAAAAACATATTGGAGTTAAAAAACAGGGGTTTAGTTGCACAAATTTGCAAATGCATGCGTAAGCTACAGGCCCTGGCAAGGCACCCTGTGATCTGTAGACCCTACCTCTAAATTATAAGATGCTCCACAGTGGAAGCACATGCATTCTGATAAGATAAATGAAGGCAGATGGACTGGAGGGAGCCCACCCCTCTTTAAAGGTACAAGGGCACATTGAACACCCAGTATATAGCACAATGGCTGCAAAAGTGTCAATGCATTGCCTGACCTAAAATCAAGTGTACAAAGCATTAGCCACTGCTTTCACGTATATGGCCTTTACAGCAAGGAGCATTGGAGGGCAACGCATATCAAAAAAAGACCAAGGAAGTCCAAGGAAAGTGGCAAGCTCTACTTACCGACCAGCCTGTATCAGGGGCTTCCCAACCAGCCTACATCAGGGGCTTGATAGCTGCTGCTAATGGAGGAGTGATTTATTTTGACAAATGTCAGACGGTCAATGGAGTCTGTGGACAGACATGCTCTTTTACCTGTTACGCAACCTCTGGCAGCACTGAATGCCCATTCAGAAAGCACCCTGGATGCAGGGCAGCCTAGCAGCTCAATTGCATACTGGGCAAGTTCTGTCCAGTGGTCTATTCTCATGATGCAGTAACCCAGTGGATCCTCTACTGAAAAGCTCTCCATGTCTGTTTACACCCCTAGATAATCTTCCACCATGATGTAGACGCTGCCAGTGGGATGTGGAAGCTGACAACTCTGGGCGCCAAGGACTAAAAACTTTTTTAAATGCATCACTTAGGTGATGCATTTACTCCACTGCTCCTCCTTTGACCAGCAGAAACCTCAAAGCTATCTTTTCCATGAGACTGTAACCTACCAGAGTCCTCAAGATATTTCATCCTGTGCTCCCTTTGCGAGGCAGGATGAGTTATGAGACTTTCCCCCTTGTAACAGTGGTCAAGGAGGGTTACCAACCAATAATAATCCTTCTCATTGATGCCACAAATTTCTCAGGTCCTTTCGCAGGCTTTGAAAAATAAGGGAGCCATTGAGAAGCAGAATCCTCTGGGTCACTGAGGATTACACTATCTGGAACTGCTTCCTCCCAGCCACGTACTACACTCAAGGTTTCTGGGGATTGAAAACCATCTCTTAAAATGATTGTAAGGCTTCATTTTTTTTTCTTTAAAATAACAAACATGTTATACTTGCCTTGTGCAGTGGGTTTGCACAGAGTGGCCCCGAACCTCTTCTTCTGGGGTCCTCCAGCGACGCTCCTGGGGCCTCCTCCGCTTCCAGTGACCCATCAGGGAAAGCTTCCCTGCGGTCACACGTGCGGGCATGCTCCCGTGTCCTGCTGTTTGCGTGTATTTACACAAACAGAGGGACTCAGCCCCGCCCCCACATCACTGGACCTGATTGACAGCAGCGGGAGCCAATGGCACCCCAGCTATCAATCTGGCCAATGAGGACCCGTGACACCGGCTGGAGTGAATTACTTGTAGCCGCCGCAGAAACGAACGGGCTCAGGTAAGTAAAAGGGGGCTCTTGGGGGGTCCCTATTTAGAAAATGTTTTTCACCTTAATGCATAGAATGCATTAAGGCGAAAAACCATTAGACTTTATAACCGCTTTAAGGTTTGACGTATGTCTTCCTCTGCTTCAATGCCTCCAAAATTACCAGAATCCTCCTCCTCCTCCCTCTCATCTTGCGTGTTCTGTGGCGTCACAAGAATGAAGTCTGCATAGAACGGGTTTTGAGAGGAAAGGAAGTCCTCCTCCTCCTCCCGCTGCTCTGCCTCGAGTGCCCTGTCCATAATGCCATGCAGAGTATGCTCCAGCAGGAACACAAGAGGGATAGTTTCACTGATGCATACATTGTCACGGATCACCATCCTTGTCGCTCCCTCAAATGGTGACAGTACAGTGCATGCATCTTTTGTCAGCAACCATTGGGGAAAAAAAGCCAATCTGCCCTGAGTCTGTCCTTGTGCCAGGTACTTGTTGATAGACCTCTGCTGCATGTGTAGCTGCTGCAGCATTGCCAAAGTTGAGTTCCACCTGGTGGGCATGTCACAAATCAGGGAGTTTACGGGTAGGTGGAATTCCTGCTGAATTTCAGCAAATGAACACTGGCTGTGTATGACCGTCTGAAATGGCTACAGACTCTTCTGGCCTGCCTTAGAAAATCTTGCAAACCTGATGATCAAAGATGAGATAGCAGCCTGAAACATACCCACTGAGCTGGAGAAGTTCATCACGTTTGCCATTCTCATTGGCTCCAGACTCCGATAGAGACCTTCCTTTAAGGAGCACTTGCGGAAGCTTCCTGTACGTTTGGCTCCGAGCTTTGCAGTCCCACCCTTGCCTCACTCCCCTCCGATACCTCCCGGTACTGAGTCTGCCAGTGAAGTAGAACCCATACAGTTGGGCTTCACACATCTCTCTGCAGATGAAAGGGCCTTTAGGAGGAGGGAGAGATTGTGCCTTTATTGTGGCCAGGCAGGTCCCTTCCTGAAGTCTTGTTTTACCCATCCGGCAAATGCTTGCACCTGAGTTCCTGAATCCTGAAGGATAACCCCTGGTTCTGGTTATCCTTTCTGGGTCTGAGTGATCCATCGAGATACAAGCTGTAATTGACTCTGGGACTGCAGGCCTGTTCATAGATGGTGCCTTTGTGTCTAAGCACTCGATTCCACTTCTTCGTGCCACTTCACTTGCCATTGAGGCTATTGATGGGAGACCTCTACAGCCTGCCCATGTGACTCATGAGATTGCTCCATTGACCATGGCTGTAGGGGCTCTTCACCATGAGATAATCCAATTCCAAGTCATTTCCTCACCTCATTTCCCGGTGTTTATTGGTTATCCTTGGTTACAGAGGCACAATCCCTCTTTTGATTGGCTTCATGCTGAGGTTCTTTCCTGATCACCACAATGCAGCAAGACATGTTGTAAGAAAGTAGCTAAGGTCTTGTGCACCTCTTCCCTCTCCTCCCTGCCTGAGGAGTATTGTGAATTTAGCAATGTCTTTGACAAAGGTCAAGCCGGTAGTTTGCCTCCACACAGGTCATATGATTGCACAATTGACCTTCAACCTGGTGCCATACTCCCTCGTGGCCGGGTTTACCCTTTGTCTGTCTCAGAGGGCAAAGCTATGGAGGAGTATGTTGCAGATGCACTTTCTTGAGGATTCATACGTAAATCCTCGTCTCCTGCTGGTACTGGTTTCTTCTTTGTGAAAAAGAGAAGTGGTGAACTGAGACCTTGTATTGATTATAGGGGTCTCACTTGCTTCACGATTAAGAATGCTTATCCAATTCCATTGATTACGGAGTTATTTGACCGCCTCAAGGGAGCAATGGTTTTCACCAAGCTTGATTTGAGAGGGGCATACAATCTCATAAGGATCAAGGAGACCAACGAATGGAAAACTGCATATGTAATTTCCACTGCTAGTTTTTTGATGGACCCAGAGAAACTTTCGGCAGTTCTACAGTGGCCCTGACCCATGGGTTTACATCCACTACAACATTTTCTTGGCTTTGACAATTAATACCGGAAGTTTATTCGTAACTTCTCGTCTCTGGTCAAACCCCTGACTGATATGACCAGAAAGGAAGATAACTCACAGAATTGGTCTCCAGATTCCATTAATGCCTTTCAGAGTCTCAAGGCTGCCTTTGTTTCTGCTTCTGTGTTGGAACATCCTGATCCTACCGTACCTTTCATCCTTGAGGTTAATGCATCTGAGACTGGAGTTGGTGCTCTTCTGTCTCAATGTCTTACCTCTGAGAGCGCTATGCATGCTTGTGGCTACTTTTCTAAGAAATTGTCTCCTGCAGAATGCAATTAAGAGATTGGGGAGAGAGAGTTGTTAGCGATCATTTTGGCCCTTAAAGAATGAAGGCATCTGTGCCAGTTCTTATTCTGACTGACCATAAGAATCTCACATTCTTGACTGAGGCTAGACACCTCACTCCCAGAAGGGCGCGATGGGCTTTTTTCTTGTGAAGCTTCAATTACATAGTATCATTCTTACCCGGTACTAAGAATGTAAGGGCTGATACATTGTCGTGACAGTTTTCCTCCGCTTCCAAGATGGAGTCGGTTCCTGTGATACCTCCTGATCGTATTCTGGCTACTGTTCATACCAGTATCACTTCACCTTCAGGTGACAGAATTCTTGCCGCTCAGAACCATTCTCCTCCCGTGAAACCTTGTGACCGCTGCTTTGTCCCTCAGAGTCTCCACACTGCCATGCTCCAGACTTACCATTCTCCCAAGGCTGCTGGCCATCCAGGGAAGTATCAACTCATTTTGGCTATTTCCCAACAATTCTGGTTGCCTAGTCTCCGTACTGATGTAGCCACCTTCATAGCTGCTTGGTCTGTGTGTGCTAGGAGTAAGACACCACAACACCTTCCAGTAGGCCTCCTACAACCCATACCCAATGGAGAGAGGCCTCGGACCCACCTGTCTATGGATTTTATTGTGGAGTTACCCAACTCTCAGGGCAACACAGTTATCCTTATGGTGGCTGACTGGTTCTCTTAAATGTCTCATTGTATTCCACTTAAGAAGTTGCCCACATCCAGAGAACTGGCTTCCATTTTTGCTGGAAGATCTTTCACTTACATGGCTACCCAAGGTTATCATCTCGGACAGGGGTAGCCAGTTTGTGTTCAAGTTTTGGTGAACCTTTTGTGCACAGTTGGGAATTCAGCTTTCCTTCTCTTCTGCATATCACCCACAGTCCAATGGGGCCGCAGAACGAGCAAACCAGTCCTGGGAGCAGTTTTTATGTTGTTACATTTCTGACCACCATAACAACTGGTCAGACCTTTTACCTTGGGTGGAGTTTGCTCAAAATAGTGCCTTCAATACTGCTTCCCTATTGTCTCCATTTATGGAGAAATATGGTTTCCAACCATCCATGTTGATTGACTAATTTGTTCCTCAGAGCATTCCTGCATTGGAGGAGCATCTCCGTTGTCTTCATTCCACTTGGGTACAGGTCCAAGAGTCCTTGCGACATGCCAATAATAGGTACAGACTCCACACTGACTGCAGACGCCTACCTGCACCGTCCTACCAATTTGAGCAGAGGGTCTGGCTGTCATCTCGCAACCTCCTACTCCATGTTCCCTCACTGAAACTGGCACCAGGGTTTATCAGGCCTTTCCATATTCTCTGTAGGATCAAACCAGTGGCTTGCACTTTAGACCGTTCTTCTAATATACGTATTTCAAATGTATTTCATGTCTTCTTATTAAAACCTTTGGTATGCAACCGCTTCACCACCTCGGTACCACGTCCTCATCCAGTTCAGGTTGAGAACCATGCGTAGTATGAAATACAATCTATCATTGATCCCCGTAGGTTTCATGGGCGCATACAGTACCTAATTCATTGAAAATGGTATGATCCGGAGGAGACACTGTTAGGTCTCATCCTTGGACGTACATGCTCCTGTCCTCCTCCGTGCTGTCCATAGACATTTCCCCTCAAACCTGGTGGTCCTCTGAGGGGTCGTTGAGGAGGGGGTACTGTCAGGGCTGGGCTTAACCCTTCCCTTTCAGAGCTCTAGTGCTCAGCTGTCAGTTAATTGCCAGTACTCTTCATTCCACAGTGACTCACCTGGTCTTCATTTCCTGCTTGTCAGCTAGCCCTGCTGGTTATTTAAACTGCCTGGATCAGATCTCCTGTGCCTTTGCCTGGTCAACATATGTGCATACTCAATGCTGTGTTTTCCTGTTAAAAACTTTGCCTGGCTGACATCCCTTCTGGTTCCTGATCCTGTTTGCTGCCTCTGACTATGATGATTTCTGGATTAAAGACTTTTGCCTGGCTGATTTCCCTTCTGGTTCCTAATCCTGTTTGTTGCCTCTACTACGCTGATCTCTGGATTTCTGTTTCACTGGTTTGTTCTGACTTCCCGCTCTGGTTACCAAACCCTGGCTATGTTTTGACTACATTTGCTCTGTTTGTACCATTTTATCATTTTATTAAAAAGTGTGATTTTTACTGCACTTCTGTCTGATTCATGGTCCCCAACACTCCTGTCCCCTAGACAGACCAGTGAAGCACTGCATGGCATCTTTTAGCCTGAATCCTTGAATAGCCCCTTGAATTCTTAAGGGTATTGGTGGTTCATAGGGCAAGTCAGCAGAGGAGGGCATGGAGGAGGAGGGGTTGGAGCTGACAGATCTCACATCATCACCACCAGCTGTATGAAGACATAGCAGCAAAACAAGCTCCAGCACTGAGACCTGTCCTGCATCTTTCTTAGTTGCAAGCAGAGTTATCCAGTGTGCTGTGTATGAAATATATCATCCCTCGCCATGCTTGCTGGATCACGTGTCAGCATCTTGCCTAACAAAGCCAAAACATTGCTTTCCACATGATGGTACAGAGCTGGAATGGCCTTACATGCAAAGAAATAATGACTGGAACCTGCCATTTTTGTGCAACACATTCTTCAAATTCACAGGAGGGGCCTTCATCCACCAGACAGAAAGAATGGAGTTGTAAAGCCAGCAATTTGGACAAGCTGGAATTTAGACACTGGACATGCGGGTGGCAAGGAGTGTATTTTTTTTTTGATGCAGCAGCTGGGGCAGAGAAATATGCTTGCTATACTCTACAGCTGGTTGTGTGCTGCTGGCAGACACATTGCAAGGACCTGTGACACCCATTGCTATACCATCATCCCTGTCAGTGTAGGCTGCTGAGAGGTCATGAGATATAGCGGTGTAGTCATGAAAGTTGAGGAGAGAGGAGGAGAAGAATTGTGTCCCTTTTGTGTGGCTTTCAGGTGCTCTTGCCAATGGGCTGGGTGCTGGGAGTGGAAATGCCTTTGCAAGCATGTGGTACCCATATGACTGGTGTTTTTGCCACGCTTAATCTGCTTGCGGCAGAAATTGCAAATTGCAACAGTGCAATCAGCTGCACATGTGCTAAAAAAAGGTGGGAAGTGGGCCGGGAGATAACAGCTCCACTGGAGTCCTGGAAGTGATAGTTTGGCACCCATAGAGCCCTGGTCTCAACATTGAGTCTGTGTGGAATTACATAAAGAGACAGAAGGATTTGAAGCAGCCTACATCAACAGACGATATGTGGTTATTTATCCAAGATGTTTGGAATAACCTACCTGCAGAGTTCCTTCAAAAACTGTGTGCACAAGCACTGTGTGTACCTAGATGGATTGATGCCAGTTTGAAGACAAAGGGGGCCCCAAAGCACCCCCACATGTTGAAGGCATGTGGTCTGGTATGGTTCAGGAGGGGGTGCTCACTCCCCCCCCCCTTTCCTGGCCTGCCAAGCTGCATGCTCGGTTGAGGGTCTGGTATGGATTTGGGGGGACCCCATGTCGTTTTTTTTAAAAATTTTGTAATGGGGTTCCCCTAAAAATCCATACCAGATCCAAGGGGCCTGGTATGGATTGGGGGGACCCCCACACCATTTTTTTTTTCATTTTTCAATTGCCGACAATGTTTTTTTTTCATCTGTCAGCATGATATCCCTTAACAACCAGCTATTCACTATACCCTGATTGGGTAAAGCTTTTCCCAATCAGAGCTTAGAATGCACTGTGTAGAGCATTGTGGGGTGCTTGGTGGGCAAACATCCATGAAAGTGCTCTGCAAATTCGGGTGTTCGCTGAACGGGCGTACAGGCGAAGTTAGGGCGGAACTTTTGTTTGGCTTGAACCATTCGCCCAACTTCTGAGCTTAGGACAGATAAGGAATCCATCTTCCTGATCAAAGCAGTTGCTTTGAGGTAGACTCTTATGGCTGATCAGTGCTGGAACAAGGTCATACAGCGTCCAGGGGTTAGATGGCAAACCGTGTCTCCCCCAATAGGAGGCGACGGCGCTAACATCATTGCGTAGAGCAAAATGCATTGTTCCTGGCATGTGCTGAACTAGTACCAATAGCTATGGTACACTGCAGCAAACTGAAGAATTGTAAAATCAGTGCACAAATATGGGGCTAACGGTGGTGGAAAAAAGTTCCTCTTTTGGTGGTCACTGGAAGGAAAAAATGCCAGTGGTGTTGCAGTAAACATTATAGCACCAGACCTCCTGTTTAACTCTAAAATATAAAAAGTATATTTTTTCTGAAAATTAGTTTTTGATACATTTCTATGTAAATATGGTGTTAAAAAATTGTAACTACCACCATTTTATTCTCCAGGGCATTTGCTTGCAGGAAATATATAATGGTTGGGGGTTCTAAGTGACTTTAAAGCAAAAAAAATAAAAAATGCCCCTCCCACTTGACAGAAGCTGACTCAAAGATAAACGTATAACAGAAGTAAGTATGCTTCAAATGTAAGGAAATGTAACTTTAAAAGGAACTGCCATTATATAAAAAATGTAAAGCTTTGTTTTTTTGTTTGTTTTTTAAAACAGCATAAAAAATGGCACTTACATTGAATGAGAAGTGTCCCTTGTGCTGGTAGCTGCTCTGCTTGTTGAAATCCAAAGTCCGATGTAGGGGGGCGTGGCCTGACGTCGGCTCGAGCAGACGTGCTCTGAGAGAGTTCCGCCGACCACCGATCTAATCACCAGGAATCCGACCACTGGGCAGTGAGGTGAGGCTCCGAACCACCATAGCCTTAACCCTCAGACTCCACGCTACATTTTAAGCCCTTTCTCGGGCCGATCGCTGGCAGCCACCCGCGCGGCCGAAAATCGAGGCCGCGGCTTTGCGGCCTACACGCGCCGGAACGGGTGGCACGGACCGGCGGCTACTCAAACCTCCCTCCACTGCCCTGTTGCCCTGCTGACACCCCAGACCCAAGCAGAGGCATACTGAGCTACCCCAAAAGGCTTCTCACACAAAAAAAAAAAAGCAAAAAAAGAAGACCAAGAGACATTCAAGCCCAGACCTCCTCCATAATGGAGGCCTAAGGGAACCCAGGCGCAGGACCCAGCGGTGTGCACTCTCTGCACGGGGAGCATAAGACACCTACAAAATGGGGAAGAATAATGACACCCCTCCCCAATCCCGCTCCAGATCTCCAAGAGACAACGAAACACTAGGGGGGCTCAACATACCAGAGATGTTCAGATCCCAACCACGTGAAGCCCAGGCTCACATACGGGCCTCCACAGCTTCCGCGCCCCCCACTCGTACCCCCAGTCCAACCCCTCAAAATGGGTATACGACATCCCAACCTTCTGCCTTTTCTACATACCCGCAACCTTGCCACCCCCAGCCACTAAACCTGCAAGACCTCAAAACGGTGGCAGATGATATTAAATCAGCACTGGCAGCAGCCATCACAGACCTGAAACAAGGCCTGGACTCAGAGATGGAGAACCGGAGTCACGGGACACTTCTGCAAGTATTAGCTACCCCCAGAGACCACCTGCCGGGTTCTCCAGCAACTTATACCTATACCACCGAACCCACTAAGACCGACCAAGATGGCTAAGGCCATACGGAGAATGGGCATACAACACAGACGCTGGGGCTAACAGATCCAGAAGCTCAACCGCCACTTCCAAAGCATCAACCCACAGTACATACAAACGAAATCTAACGTTAACCACCTCCAGCCGAAGTACAGCAAGGCTCCATCTAAGTTACGACAGATACGCCAACCGATGCTAAACGTCCGGAACAAAGTCCAGACACTACCGACGACGGTCACGACTAAATTATAGTAGACGGTGGCAAAACTCCAGAACGTCCAAATCACCGACCCCCACCGTTCCA
>BLSH010234745.1:804618-823048 GCA_018402905.1 Glandirana rugosa | reverse complement strand
CATCCACCCCCCTTCCCGTTTTTTTACTTGATTTTAATTTATTTTCCCTATCCCCATTTATTTGTAGGGCACTTGCCCTAGTTTGAAGATGATTTTAGAACAGTTATATGGCTTCTACCGTTAATTAATACTTTTCAGACACAGTTTGAAGATGATCCACATTCACCTCCATTTTTGCTTTTTTTATGTTTTTATTTTTTAAAAAATATTTACAGTTATTTCCCTGTCCCCATTTTTTTGTAGGGCACTTGCCCTACCCTTACCCCCATTTTACTTCCTTTTGCAGCCCTCTAGGGCTTTCCAGGACTTTGTTACAGCCATTTTTGTGCATAAAAGTTCGGGTCCCCATTGATTTCAATGGGGTTCGTTGTCCGTGCGATCGTTCGGGTTCCGTCCGGACCCGGACTTTGTCCCGAAGTTCGGACGGACCAGCAGAACCCGAATTTCCAGAGGTTCGCTCAACTCTAATCATAAACTTTGTGTAACCACTTCAGCCCCGGAAGGATTTCCCAGGTTAGGACCAGAGCACTTTTTGCGATTCGGCACTGCGTCGCTTTAACTGACAATTGCGCGGACTTGCGACGTTGTACCCAAACTAAATGTGCGTCCTTTTTTTTCCCACAAATGGAGCTTTCTTTTGGTGGTATTTGATCACCTCTGTGTCAATTCTGATCGCCGCTATAAACAAAGAAAGAGCGACAATTTTGCAAAAGAAAACAATATATGTTACTTTTTGCTAAAATTCAAATCCAAAAAAAAAAAAAACATTTTTTTCATTGGTTTTGGCAGATTTATATTCTTACTCATATTTTTGGTAAAAAACATCACAATCTGCGTTTATTGATTGGTTTGCGCAAAAGTTGCCACGTTTACGGATGATGAGAATTAATTTCTGGGGTTTTTATTTTTATTTATTTTTTTTACTAGTAATGGCGGCGATCTGCAATTTTTAGCGGTACTGCGATATTGGGACGGACATGTCGGACATTTTTGACACTTTTTTGGGACCAATGACATTTATACAGCGATCAGAAATGTAAATGTTCACTGATTACTGTATAAATGTCATTGGCAGTGAAGGGGTTAACCTGCAGGGGGAGATCTAGGGGTTAACTGTGTTCCCTAGGTGTGTTTTAACTGTGGGGGGAGGGACTGGGCTGTTATGGGCATGAGAGATCTAACTGATCCCAATGACAGGGATCAGTAGATCTCTTATGTCCCCATTGACAGAGCAGGGAACCGCAGTGTTTACATTGGTGGTTCCCCGCTCTTTGGCTCTGGCAGCTCATTGCGGCTCGCCGGCGGACATCGAGTCTGCCCAAGCCGCGGGCACACTCCTCCGGAGTGTGTCGGGCACGAGAGTGCGCCACCGGCAGTGCACGCTCGCCCCCTACCTGCGCCTGCGCGAATTGCCACCTATTTACGGCGATTCGTGGGACGCATCCACACCGCCGCAGTAAATATACTGCGTGCGGTGGGGAAGCGGTTAAAACATTTAATTAAAAAAAATATGGTGGATAAGACGATGAGGCGAGAACAAGATGCATTACGTATTAGAATGTATCGAAACCCAAAACCAACAATGTATGTTGCAATACATTGCAGCTTACCAATCCTTCTTAAATGTGGTGGCTACATTAGTTTTCTTTTTTTATCTTTTTAGGCTTTTTCTCCATTATTTTGACCTGGTGAATGGGCCAGTAACAATGCCAGATTAAACTCTGTGGAGGCTCCTAGGAAATCAAACTCTTGGGTCCAACTCACAGGTTTCCAGAGGTGGGATAACATAGAACCAAGTAGTGTGCATGTTGATCTCTCTATGGAGATGACCATTACTACTGTGCATTACACGTATGTAGATTGCACCAATTGTTTTTCAAACTGACAGCTAAAAGAAGAGCTTTATGAGACCAGTTGCAATATGAACGTGATGCCTATAGTTTATGTACTTTTGGTTGTTATTGGGTACATTACATTAATGCTGTATGTTCTGTGCAGAGTCTTAATTGTAAAGTTTTTGTTTCTTTGAGTTGATTACTTTTTTCTATCTTTTGTAAACAATTGAAATGTCATTTAAATGTCATTGTCAAGTTCCTCCACCCCAACTCACTCATCCTTGCTCCCTGATTGGGCAAAGCTTTGTCCGATCAGGGCACAGTATAAGCTGGTTGTTAAGGAGCTGGGCTGGGAAGCCAGCCGCAGAGTTCTTAACAACTAATGAGTCATCAGCTGCCAATGGGTTTCCCCGCTGACAGCGGAATAAAAAAAAAAATGCTGGTTAAAAAAAAAAAGAAAAAACGGCTGGTGTGGATTTTAAGGGGAACCCAAAGCCAAAATGTAAAAAAAAACTATGTAGGGTCCCCCCAAAATCCATACCAGACCCTTATCCGAGCATGAAGTCTGGCAGGTCAGGAAAGGGGGGACAAGTGAGTACTCCCCCTCCTGAACCATCCCAGGCCACATGCTCTTATGGGGGGGTGTGTGCTTTGGGGTGGGGCTATTTCTATTTTCATTCTCCTCTGACTATCATATGAGGCTGCATGACCCCTGACTTTCTGTCTGCACAGTGCTGATTCATTCTGTGCTGATCACATGCACCCCCCCCCCCAAAAATGCCCTTCAATAATACACACCAAACTGAGCATGTGTAGAGTGCCTCCAAGGCTCTGTTCTATCAGTGGATGGATTGGGGCCAGTGGAAGAAGGGGAGGATCAGAGAAGACAGGATCAAACAGCCTTTTTACACAAGTCAGAGGAATAACCCCTTATGTTCCACAGTGAGTATACCAATACGATTTGCTGCATATGCAGACCGATTTTACTGCTGTAAGTTTAGTGACACTTTAAGAATTTTAACTTGAAATAAGCTGTCAAAAACTTAAATGTATGTTACTTGATATTGAGTGTCTTGCACAAGAAAATAATACATTGACAATAACTATTGTAGAAAACCTACAGCAGGTAATACCCCTTTGTATGATAATAATGATCAACCTACCCCTTTAACCAGAAGCCAAAGTAGCTCAACAGTTGATGCAAAAGAGATTACAAAGAGGCTATAGTAAGACAATTTTGAAGAAAGCATACAAAAGGCCAAAATGAAGTTGACGTAAACTTTGTTGTTTGTACTACTAAACTCATCATCTCCTGCTATACCATGATCATCAGCAGATACAGAATATTATAAGTAAATATTTGTATCTATCTCGTATCTGAATGATATGATGGTCATGAAATTTGTAAAAGAAAGCCCTGAATTTGTATTTAGATGGTCTAGGTCACTAATAGATTCATTAGTGCAGGTGGACAAATCATAGCAGCAGTGCGTTCTAACCTGGAGCACATCTGCATTATGCATGGCAGCAGAGGCTGCACCACCGGATATATTCTGAGTGGTGGGGGGCATAAAAGAGAATAACCCATTCCCTTGACAAGTATGGGTATGGCATGCCTCTGTGTCTTTTGAGGGGAGAGCTATAACTCTTAGAGCAGATGAGATAAAAAATAATTTTCTATTACGTACAAGCTACATTTAAAGGGGTTGTAAACTCTCACAGTTTTTCACCTTAATGCATTCTGTATATTAATGTGAAAAACCTTTTCTGTTGCAGCTGCCCCCAGAGCCCCCCGTTTACTTACCTGAGCCCGGTCGTTTCCATGCCGGGGACGAGCACACCGGGTTCAGCCAGTGTCTCAGGTCCTCATTGTATAGATTGATAGCAGTGCAGCCATTGGCTCCCGCTGCTGTCAAGCAAATCCAATGATGCGGGAGCCGGGGGGCCTGCTGTCTGTGTCAATGGACGCAACAGCAGGACACGGGAGTGTGTCCGCACGGGTGACCCCAGGGAAAGCCCTTTCCTAATGGGTCACTCAATGTGGGGAGGAGCCAGGAGCATCACTGGGGGACCCCAGAAGATGAGGATCTGGACCACTCTGTGCAAAATGTAGTCATCATGTAGTATCTCTCTCTCTCTCTCTCTCTTGAGATGTCACACACAAGGATATATACAATGAGCTAAAAGGGGTGTCCTGTATGTTCACCCCACTTATACCCTTGGCCTAAATGGGAGTTTAAAAGACCTATGAGCACTTACAGCCATAACAGATGAGTAAAAAGTGTGGGGTTCCTCTAAAGCTTCCTCAGATTTTCTGCCTTGAGGCAGAAGCACATTCCACCAGTCTGTAATGCACAAGGCTCCAGACATTTGCTCTAGCTACTCTATAAAATGGGAACCTACTCCCATTGCGAACATATCTTTTTTATGAGATTTTATGTTTTCTGACAGGATTTTATAAATCAGGGTTACTGCCAACACAAGGCATAGGGCAAAACCTGTTAATTCAAATTGGAATCTAAGGAGAGAATCCAACTGTTTATCAGTGAAGTACTGAAAAGTGCATACACGTTTAACTCTTTTAGTGATGTTTCTGTTAACCAAAATAACTTGTGCATCCACAATGGAAATGCACCACCAGTTTACAAATCCCTTCTCAAAGTGGACCTTTCATGGTGTTTCCAGTCCGCATAGAGAGAAAGAAACTCAAAGAGCAGATGGAGCAGAAAGATCTTTACAGCTGTAGGAGCTATACCCATGACCTGGAACAGCAGACTCATTCTCCAGATGCAAAGTAACACACACTGCCTTAATAAGGTTATAAACCATCCCAACTGCAGCAGACTGCAGTGACCCAGAAACAGCCTCTCCCGAGGCAGAGTGTTAAAAATTTGAATCAAAAATGGCAATGGGGTTACAGGACCAGTTTAACTTATGTGGCTTGACAGGATCAGGGACAGGCTGTGCCGGAGATGGGGTTGGAAAGCACTTAAATCCTCAGAGGGGGGATTGCTCCAGTAACTAGGTAAAACACATAAAAAGTCTAGAGTGGACATGGAGGGCCATGTGGGCTTAGGGTGTCCTCTACCCCGCCAACAATTCTGAAGGAGACTCTGATGACCCTATAACAATAGTGTTCTCAGATTCCATATTTTAAGAGTTAGATCTCTTTGGGGATATTATGTAAAGTCCCCAGAACCACTAGTGGGTTATCTTTGGCAGTGTGACTGTCATCTGTATGTCTTTGGGAAGATATGTAACAGAAGGCAACTAGGCCCAATGTGAAGCATAGCTTCAAAGACTCACAAACCGGGGCTGCTGATGAGGATTTGAGGCAGATGGGGGTGACCAGCTCAATGTAGGTGAGCAAGAGAAACAGACTGGAGACTGAAGATCAGTTGGGTGCTTCAGGAGCATTAACATCATTGGGATGATACTTTCTGCAGACTGGAAGACAGGAAATAAAGAACAAAACACATGCACAGCACTCCACCCAGCAGATTGACATCAGCTTTTGATCCCTTCGCCTCTACCTTTGCCACAATAAAAGAGGGGGTGGTGGGGAACTTGGAACCATCCCAACAGTGCCAAAATTGAAGTAGCTCCAGGTGTTTCAGCTCAACTAGCCCTACTTCTTAAGGTAAGAATCAGGATCAAAAGTCATATTAAAGGCTAACCCAGCAGTCCCTCTGGTTCTGGGTATGGCCTCAAACACTGAACTGGATAGCCGCTAGGTAAAAACAAGTTCACGTTGTGGTGTACCAAGGAATCTTGACTGGCATCATTAAGAAAAAAATATCAGCAGTGTGGCATGAAATCTTGATTGAAGTTACCAGGGGAAAAATACCATGAAGTGAGAAGGCTAGCAAAAATGGTTATATTTTTACAGCATAGCCAAAAAAAAGGCGACCAACCTTCTAAGGCATACTGGATACAGAAGGGGCTATAATAGGACTGGATTATATGGCTTTCTGTTTGCCAAAGTCCCAACATCTCGAAAGTGGCAGTTCCTGTGTCCCTCAATGGACAATGGAGAAATGTACAGTATATCCATGTAGGTTTACTTTGAGTGGGAAGTCTCTGGCCACTGGCATTTTGATATCTAGATGCTCCTCCCGTGGACCTGCCTACTAGATATATGGGGGAGATATTGATGCTCATTGTACCTTGGGGTGGTTGGTTGTAGGTATGATTGATGTAAGTGTATGCATACATAGAATTGATATATTTTTTAAATATAGTAAGATATGCTGTATATGGACTATATTATTCCCATTATAATACTATAGATTTAACAACCTCCTGCAATTCTCCTGAAGATTAGAAATCTGAGAAACATGTTATGAACTATCCATACTCTTCTGCAAGATTCAGCTGTTGTAAAGTAATAGAAATAACATTTGATGTATACTGTAAATGAAAATGAAATGATGATAGAAACAAATAAATAAACTTCTATAATTTTGAAGAATCACAGTTATTTTTGATGGTAATTTCAGGTAGTACCTTAAAAGTCTCAAATTTGTCTTTTGTTGATTGTTTGCTTAAAGGATGTGCAGCCTGTAGATCTAACCAGTTCTATCTTTTGAAAGTCATTATACAGTTTCACTACATTTACAGTATAGTGGATTTTTAATTACACGTTCTATAAATTTATAGTGTTCTCTAAGCTAAATCGGTGGTGTATGCTGCCTGTTCATGAAGTTTTTAATTAACATCTACCCCCAGCAAAGGAACATTTTAATTAAAAAGTTATTATTAACTGGCTAAATATAGAAGTGAATAACAACGTTTACACATATTTAAGCAATTCATTTTCTTGTTTTTTTAAACTTATTCCAGTTGATTTGTCTTTAGAAATTTGCAGCTTAAAAATATACAATTTCTGGAATTTCTTATTTAAGGAGAACTACTTAAGTGAGTGCACTCCTCCCCATTCCCGAGGAAAGCTGGTATCATTAGGTGAAAAAGTGAGGAAAAAGAAAATAGGGAAAAAAGGTCAGTAAATATATTTATTTTCTGTCACCATCCTTTCTGAGAAGACCCTAGGGTTTACTGAGTGTTTAAAACAGTGGTTCTCAACTCCTGTTCTCGGGACCCACCAACAGGCCAGATTTTGAGTATTACCTTGGGGAGATTTAGACTAGAATACTGCAATCACTGAGCAGCAAATTATATCACCTGTGATGTATTTCAGTTATCTTGCAAACCTGGCCTGTTAGTGGGTCCTGAGGACAGGAGTTGAGAACCACTGGTTTAAAATCTTGTGAGAAGACATTCTAAGCCAGTGCAATAGTATCTTTTCATGAGATTTTGGGTACATTCAGGACTGATGGAAGCCCCATTCAATAGAAATCCATTGGCAACTCATTCCAGTTTATCATTTTAAATCTTTAATAACTCTCCATTAGTGATGAGCAAATCTACAATTTTTCAATTTGCCAATGGTTTGTTAAATCCTGCTTGAAATTTGGTGAACCAGAACTCCCAGCAAGGAGAGGGGATTTTTATGCAGTGTGCAGTGATCAAGGCTTGTTTGCCAAAACTAGTCTGCCATTTGTATTTTTGTACTCACTGGTGTGGTGTACATGAATAAATCATTAGAGGATTACGGAGTTGCCGGCTGTTTTTTCTTATCTTTTGAATACTATTTTGTATTGTGTGTGGGAACACATCACAGCGCAGGCACCCTGGCTACCACTTCGAGTTTGGATTTTCTCCACTGTGCAGAGCGTTGCAACCACATTGCTTGAGGGTATTTTTATGCATCTTGAATGACAACATTGAAAATACAGATAATATTCCTTTAAATAACATACTTGGTGGATGTTCTAAGGCTGTACATGGTGTTACAGAACAGTACAATTTTCATGGACAGTCTCAGTGACAGCATTCAATAGCACTAGCTAGTCTTTTTTTTTTTTTTTTACATTTAGTTTAGCTTACATACAGCAAAAGAACGCCAATCTGATTAATTTCAGTTCAAATAAAAAACTTTTTTCAGGTAGTTTTTACAGGAACACAAGATTTTTCATCAAACAATAATAGGCTCACTTTGACTGGCAGGAATAAATTGGCCATTAGTTCATCGAGGCAGTCCCCGTTTTTGCTATTGCAAAACTGCACTAATGCTGGCCATTTTCTATCAAACTTTCATTAAAAATTCAGAGACTTCAGATACAGCAGTGCAAAAATGGCCAGCATAAAGTACATTTGTAACGAGGGAGAATTGCCCAAATTGTACTAGTGAAAAAGAGTACAAACATGTGTTTTACTACAAAAATTAGAAGACCACATATGAAACAGCCGTGTGAAATTGCCCAGCAGCAGAACACATCTAAATAACAAGGAAATGCCCAAATTTACTAGAGCACAGACTGGGATTTTAATACAAGAATAAAGATATTGCAGAGAATACAGCAGTGTAAAATTGTCCAGCAGCAGAACATTTTTAATCAGGGATCATAGGTCTAACCAATGATCTGTTTGCCTGTAATTAGTGTGTGTGTATAAAAGGTCAATGAGTTTCTGGACTTCTGACAGACCCTTGCATCTTTCATCCAGTGCTGCACTGACGTTTCTGGATTCTGAGTCATGGGGAAAGAAAAATAATTGTCAAAGGATATGCGGGAAAAGTTAGTTGAACTGTATAAAACAGTAAAGGGATATAAAAAGATAACCAAGGAGTTGAGAATGTCAATCAGCAGTGTTCAAACTCTAATCAAGAAGTGGAAAATGAAGGGTTCTGTTGAAACCAAACCACAGTCAGGTAGACCAACTAGTATTTCTGCCATAACTGCCAGAAAAATTGTTCGGGATGCAAAGAAAAGCCTACAAATAACTTCAGGTGAAATACAGGACATGTGGTGTGGCTGTTTCAAAATGTACAATAAGGAGTCACTTGATGAAAGATGGACTGCATGGTCGATTCGCCAGAAGAAAGCCATTACTACACACATGCCACAAAGTATCCCACTTACAATATGCCAAACAACACAGAGACAAGCCTCAAACCTTCTGGCACAAAGTCATTTGGAGTGGTGATGAGACCAAAATTGAGCTATTTGGCCACAACCATAAACACTACATCTAGAGAGGAGTCAACAAGGCCCGTGAAACACGGAGGTGGATCACTGATGTTTTGTGTGAGCTACAAAGGCACAGGAAATTTGGTCAAAACTGATGCCAAGATGAATGCAATATGTTATCAAAAAATACTGGAGGAACATTTGCATTCATCAGCCAGGAAGATGTGCATGGGATGTACTTGGACATTCCAACATAGCAATGATCTAAAACACGGACAATCCAAACAAGGCCAAGTCAACCTGTCAGTGGCCACAGTAGAATAAAGTGAAGGTTCTGGAGTGGCCATCTCAGTCTCCTGGCCACTATGGGGGGATCTCAAACATGCAGTTCATGCAAGACAGCCCAAGAATTTCCAGGAGCTGGAGGCTTTTTCCCAAGAGGAATGGGCAGCTTTACCATCTGAGAAGATAAAGAGCCTCATCCAGAAATACCACAAAAGACTTAAAGCTGTCATTGATGTTGAAGGGGGCAATACAGGGTAATAAGAACTGGGGTATGTAAACTTTTGATCAGGGTCATTTGGGTAGTTTCTGTTGTCATTATGATTTAAAAAGAGTAAACACAGTTCATTGATAATAAATGGCTTCAGCCAAACACTAACCATGAGTAAAAGAAAAGTTTTTGTTTTTGTGTTTTTGTGTTATCATTCATATTCTCTGAAAAATAGCCAAGAAATCATAAATTCTGCCAGGGTATGTAAACTTATACAACTCTAAGTGATATGTTGAGGTAGTTTAGATGCAGACTGTTCTTGCACTTAGTTTTTCTTTTTTCTCTTTCAAGTCATGAAGCAGCAAACAAAAGGCATCGGCAAGAATAGATGGTCAGTAATGAGTAAATGTTGCACTTTGAGCATCTCAAACAAATTAAATATGTATATATACAGTATCTCACAAACTTGAGTACACCCTCACACTTTTGTAAATGTTTTATTATATCCTTTCATGTTGCAACACTGAGGAAATTACACTTTGCTACAATGTAAAGTAGTGAATGTACAGTTTGTACAACAGTGTAAATTTGCTGTCCCATCGAAATAACTCAACACCCAGCCATTAATGTCTACACCGCTGGCAACAAAAGTGAGTACACCCCTAAGTGAAAATGTCCAAATTAAGCCCAATTAGCCATTTTCCCTCCCCAGTGTCATGTGACTTTTGTGAGATACTGTAATGTATATATACTGTATACTGTTTTCAAAAAGTTTTTATTGATAGGTTAAAGATACAGGAAGACAGGGGAAATTAGCTGGGATGTCCAGCGTTAATACTTATAAAGATCCTCAATTGCAAAAAGAGGCTTATGTGTATAAGAACAATTCCTTAAAGGTTATGTAACCTGATTTCTGTTAAACATTGCTGTTGACATTATGTCAAAAACATATACAAGGTATCTGACTGAATATAGCACATTATGGTTAAGTAATTATATAATTATTCCAGTCATAGCGTTGAGGGTAAGGCCTGGATGGTTTCCTGAGTAAATCAGGACCCATCTGTACGGCAGAGTACAGGACCTTATATTAAACCAGTTTAGCGCTGGAAAGCTATCTCAACTGTATATAAGTTTGTTACAATAATGAATAAAAGAGTACAGAGAAAAGCAAAGGGCTGAAAGGAAAATAGGAAAGGAAGGAATGAAAGAGTGAGATAGTGGAATAGGGAGATAGAGAAGAAATATATATATATATATATATATATATATATATATATATACACACACACATACACACACACACACATACAGTGTCTCTCTCTCTCTCTCTCTATATATATATACACATATACATACTGTATATGTATACATAAGAAAACACCAAAAACAAAAGCCCACTTTTTTCTAAAGAGCAGCAAAAAGTAAATTTAAAAAAAGCTGTTTAACCACTTGAACTCCAGGAGATTTACCCCCCCCCCCATCCCGACCAGGCCATTTTTTTGTGATATGACACTGTACCCAAATAAAATGTGTGTAATTTTTTCCCACAAATAGAGCTTTATTTTGGTGGTATTTAGTTAACATCAGGGGCGATCAAAGGGTTAACTGTATGCCTAGCTAGCCTAGCTGTTTAATGTTTCGGTGTAGTGGCTGAGGTGCTTCTACTAGTGCAAGGCGTGGATCGTTATTTCTGCTTTACAGAAACACATGATCCATGTCTTCTGTACTGGCAGAACGGCAATATACATAGGCAGACTGCCATTCTGTCAGTGTACCAAACGATCAGAGGGTGCTGGCGGATATCACAGCAGGAGTGAGCCCCTAGTGGCGCACATTCGCGCCCAAAACCCGAAAGTGTAGTATACAGTATAATAATCCTACGCAGCACAGTCACCCCTTACACCAGTAAATCTGCTATGGGGTGCTTAGCAAGTGGATAATAAAAAGTCCTTGTCAACATAAACAATAAAAACCTATATACCCCCAAGATAAATGAAAACAATACATCACCCTTTTGAAAGAAAAAAACATGTTCCTATTTATTTTTACAGAAGTCTTTAAGCAAATGAAAAGGTATTGTTTTGACAAGAAAGCCGTTAAACTTAACCACTTTTTTCTATAACACAGGCACAGGAGCACATAACGTTATGCTACAGAGGGGATGGGATGTTTTTATTGTCATTATAATAGCAGCAGGAGGTGAGGGGGCAGGCACTGACACAGAGCAGACAGGCAGGGAGGGGAAGGGGGAGAGGACAGAGAAGGACAGAGCAAGGCTGCAGATGACGGAGGCACGTAAACTGACTACTGTGTCAGGGCTCAGCAGCCTTGATAAACCATGGTCAGTTTACAGTTGGAAGGGTATAGCCAGGCAGAATCAACCAGGTTTTTTAGATGATAGAAGGGGCAAAATTACACAACACAAGCACTGTGCTGTTATTCATGCTTTAAGAGAACAGGATCGGTTTCTTTTAGGGTAAAAAACACTTTAAGTGACCTTGGCTGCTTAAAGCAAATTTAAAATGTGTCCATTCAGAACAAATCAACATAACATGACAGTTCTGGGCCAATTAGCACTGTCATGCAGGAAGTCTATAGCTCTGTGTAAGCTACTACTCCAGAGACTCATAGCTTATGCAGGGTTTTCCCTGAAAGGTAACTGTATGCTGCTGGGCATAGCACAAGTTCACTTTTGTTTGATAAACATTTTTAATGCAAGCAGTTTAAAAGTCTAAACCTGACCTTTACTTCCTGTCCCAGGGACAGAGCTGTCACCAGAAAAGGTGTCACAGGGACAGAGCTGTCACCAGAAAAGGTTTGCCAAAAAAAAAAATTCTTTCACCTTTAGTTCTTGCGACAACTTTAAAATGTTGGATTTTCCATGATTTTTGTAATGGAGAGAAAACCAATTGTGAGGATGAAATCTCCCCAGTAGAGACACAGGAATCAATAAAAAAACAGGGGTTATAATCATTTCACATTCTATTCAAAACAATTTAAATTGCTTTTTATTTTTTATATAGTCTACTGTTTTGTTTCATCAGACATTTTAGACTAAAGTTGGTATTATTATTGGAACCCTGTGTCTAGGAAAATTCTTCCCCAAAATGCAACCTATATTAAATATTCTCAATTCCATAAATGCCTCAAACTTTAACTGAGTTATTTCTGAATGCTGTTTTATACAGCATTATTCACCACCCAAATATTTCCACTGAAGCAGTGGTGGGATTAGTCATAAACGATACTGTATCACACTTTATAATTTATGCCCCATTTTTAATAATGTCATTGAGATTTTGAGACTGAGTTTACAAAATTTGGTCATCAATGCCATACACTTCACATAGTAATAGTGTACACATGCAAACAAAATATCTTACCAGCATGTCCTGGTTTGCAATCTTAAAATACATATCCGCATGTTTCTTATCTTTAGGGCAAATATCTTGAAGACCAGAAAATGGTGATACTGTTACAGTTCGCCCAGTTGGCAAAATAGGAAGACTGTTTGAAAATCCACCATCAAACCATTTCTGTGAAAAGAAATTTAGAAAAAAAATATGCTTTCATATTTATATAAAGCTTTGCCCTTCTTCAACATTATGGTGAAAACCCCAGATAAGTGTTATTGATAAGATTAGGACTGAGAGGGATATAATATCAACTTTCATACAGTATTTGATCAGTGCGTTTCATATTTTAGCAGTCCACCCAGTGGTTTAACTTTCAAAAGGAATTAAATTGCGTCAAATGCTGACAGAAGGGTTTATGTCAGAAGAGACCAATAGGGTGTCTTCTGTCATAAAAATCCTATCTGTCAGCAGGCCTGTTTTTCTTTACACAATGTTTAGATTCAACTGGTCACTGTGCACAAAAGTGGACAATCCATTTCATATAGCAATATACTTGTTTTAAAGTTAGACAGGTATAAAATCAATACCAATGAATTAATATTTTGAATGTAACTAGTTTAAAGTGGAACTAAACTCTCCTATCCTTTGCAGCCTAAGAAGCTGCCATCTTAGCCTATATTTGATCTGCATTTTCGATGGTGCTGCATATGTGATCAGTTATATGACACCAGGCTTGACAGTTCAGTTGAGAGCACAGGTTCCCAGCATGCCTTTTATGTAATTGTTTTGGGAAAGAGTTAAATTGCTCCTGAGGCCTTGTGAGAAAAAGAATGACATACTGGGGGTGTATGTTCATACCTGTCTATGGCTAAATGACCAGGAGCCCTGGCCAAGGAGTGAACAGGTGGAAAGAGACTTAACTAAGAGGCTGAACTTTGAGTATGTCCTATTTTACTGAATTTTACCGAATACACCATTGCGTTGGAAACATCTTTTTTGCTACCCTATTTTTTGAAACACATGTGGACTGAAAAACCAGAAACACACCTTGATATTATGATTGACTTTTTGAAATGCATTTTATTCTGCTCTCTATGATAACCAATACAATGCCTTTAAATTAAACCTTCATTCTTTTAGTTCAAAACCTGGTATGAAAACTGTAGTAAACTATTATCTACAACACCATTTACCATGTTTCCATCTTCTATATTGAAAATTGAATTGCAGGAAAACCACTTCATGGTTGAAATGCATATTGTATATTTGAACTTGAGCCAGTGCAATGTAATTTACAGATATACAGTATTTTCCCCACCTGGGAAGCCTGCGTATAGCCACCTGTAGACATGATTGGCTGTACTGGGGTATATGATGGGGTTCATGTAAAGTTTTCTATTTTCTATTTTTTGCATATGACTGTACACTATACTCATGTTTACATGAGCATAAATAAAAAAATAGTACGGCCTCACACAGCCATTTATGTGTTTGGGTGACTGTACGCAGCACCTGGATGTTCAGAGTGGGAAAAATATGTGTGAATGTAAATTGCATTGACTCCCAGACTACACCCATATGCAAGAGGCCTTATCCTGACAAAGGGGTTTTATTTCTGTCTTTCGATTCGGGTGATTCACACAGGCTCTTTTAGACAGCTGAGTTAGGCTGGTGACCAGACTTTTCTTCCGCAGTCAAGCTATACAACCTAATCTTAAACTGGTAATTCCTGGTCAAGCACTTCCTGTTATTTGGTGATAAAACTTTGTCCCTATCCATTAATTGCTTTAATGTGATGTCCCCTTGTCACATGTGCTCCCAGGACATCAGAAGCAACTGTGCCAATGTACAGCCATGCTCAATGGTTACCTCCATGGAACACACTGGAAGTGGCTGCAAAGCAATCAGAGGAGATAATCAGCACAGAGATGAAAATAAATAAATAAAACGAACAGTATTTTAAAAGAAAAAGAAACATAACATTTGTTTATGATACACATGATGCATATGATATAGCCAACTAAATGTTATCCTTTTAGAGTTTAGATATAGCTTCCAACATCAGAAGATGAAAAAGGGGATAAACTGGAGGAAAGAAACCATGCAGTAATCACCACATGCTGCGGTGAAAAGTGGATGCTAAATTGTTCCAGATACTGGACAAAGCCAAATGAAAGTTTACATAAAGCCACAACTATGTGCAAGAATGAGTGTTGCAATTCCTGGGTGGCAGCAAAACAGATTCTGTGGAATCTGGGTCTGTTGGGAGGTATGGCTTAGGTCTACTTTAAAGTGCACGTGCCATTTTAGTAGATTAAGGAAAGCGGAAAGAAAAGTACACCAAAAACAAACTATGAGCTCCTCCCAGAGGTATGTTTTTGTAAGGGGAAACCCCATGCAAAATCAAAAAGCATGATGTCCCCATAAAAATCCACACCAGACTCTTATCTATACAGGCAGCCTGACAGGCCAGGAAAGGAGGTGAGCATATGGCCTTCCTCTTCATTAACCATAGGGCTTTGAGGAAGAGGGAATCGCCTCTTGAAATGTGTCAGCCTTCCATAGGGTCCTCAGGCATGCTGGGCATTGCCTTGATGACCTGGTTGCTGTTGGTCCTTTGATATGCCTTAATTTCTATTTTGTTTGTGAGTATAAACTTTTTCCTTTGGGTTTAATAAATTTACTTGGGTAATGCGCAAGGCTGGCGTGCCCTCTTTTTATTCTTTTACAGTGTTTCCTTTGGGTGCCCCCTGGCCCTTGGAGGGCAGCAAGGCCTGTGCTTCCTTTGTGAACCATCAGTTCCATGCCACTTTCATTGCCATCACATTACTGTTGAGAGGCTGGAGATTTTGCTTTGACTGTGATTACCCATAGGGGGCCTTGTGCCCTCAACATTAAGGGGTACTTTGGTAGGTGGACCCCCCTGGTGAAGCACCTTGTCACCATGTAGATGAGAACAAGGGCTTCTTCCCGAAAACCCTGACCTGGTAGTAAAAATAAGGGGGCTTCAAGATACTGCCCCCTCATTGTGAATGAGATCATTGGTACATAGTAGCCCTACTCAATCACAAAAAAATGTTTATGTATAAAGTCAGACACAGTTTTTTGCAAGTCTTTTGATGAAAAAAAGATGTCCAATAATGTACATCCAATAATGTACATCCACCATCAATCATGTTTTCCAGCTAAGTAGATCCAAATTAATCTTATTTCCAAGAAGATACTGAGGAGTTGTCTATTCAGTAGTCTGATGCTGTTGCAATTGAGTTCTTTAACCATGGGGGTTTCAATCTCTAAAGGGAGGAGGCATGCCAGCAACAATGAAAGTTTTCTACTATGAAGGGTAAATGGTCTGATATTTCTCTGTGAAGACATGTTAGCCACCAGAGGAAGCAGGGTATAAGGAGAGAAAATCCAAATTAATGAGAGATACAGCATAGCTTTATGAGAATCTTAGGGGCACAAGTACATATGGATCTCTGGATGCCTCCATCTTCAAATTTCAGTGAAGTTAAATCTATTCATTAAGTCAACAAAACCACTGAAAGGTCTCCCTGATCTGCTCAAGTGATGTATGTAGCAATCCGGGGCTACATTTAAATCTCAGAAACAACAGAAGTCTACCTCCCAAGTCCATGTCCAGAGGGGTAACTTACTCTAGAAAGGCAATGATAAATGGGAGTGGAGCATAGACATTGAGAATTATTAGAATTTTGTCATAAAATATGGCAGTACATCTTGGCCAAATGGGTATGTCTTAAGATCTCTAGTGAAAAAACTTAGCTCAGAGGATATAGACACATTGCGGATCAGAAGAATGTATGGAATTAAAGGATTTGACAATCTGCAATGTTTTCAGCATGAAGACCTTGGAGCCTAACAAGTGAATCTTCTGGAGACATAACAATATTGGGTTTGAGGTTCAAATTTAGTTTTGGTGTTCTAGGAAACTTTTGAGATCATGACACATTACTGTATATACAAGGATCTGTAGATCTATCAGATGGCATATGCTGATGACTGACTTTAACAGTATGTTTATAGCAGAACAGGTCACTAGCGGTCAAAGTGACCTATATATGATAGGCATGCTGAAGTAACATGGTGTCAGTAGCAGTGCAAATCTGGAAACTTTAGTAAGTAAATAAGGTGAGTGTTAGGATCTTTCCTGAAGCCATGCAACAATTTTTGGGTGTGTAGTGAAGAACGATGATTTTCTATCTACTATTATTTGCAGCTTAGCAGGAATGAGCATGAAATATGTCAGCCCTCTGTTTCTTAGTTGCGTTTCAGGGCTCAGCTTTACAGAATCAGGGGATCGCACACCTGGGGGTCATATTCCACCTGAAGAGGAGTTGGATCATCATATTGGAAGTGCTGTAAGTGGGCCAGTTTCTCTGCCATAATGCAATTCTAAATAATATTTACTATCTCTGGAAGGTCCAGAAATGTTGCTGGAGAAGACAGGAGTACAGAAAGGTGCTAGGATATTTCTAGGATCAGGCAGTGACAACAAAGCCATACATAGTAAGGAAGTATCACCCCTGGCCCTACAAGTGTGTCTGCCTGGAGAGTTGGTTATGGGAAGTGTTTAAATTGGTTGTAAAGGCAGAAGGTTTTTTTATCTTAAAGATAAGATAAAAAGACTTCTGTGTGCAGCAGCCCCCCCTCAGCCCCCCTGAGCCTCATCTCGATCCAGCAATGTTGCACAAGAGACTCAGCTGTCCATGACTCTCTCTCCTCATTGGCTAAGACAACAGTCAGTCAAAGTCAGTGAGTCAATGAGGAGAGAGAGGGGTTGGGGCCGGGGCATAGCTCCGTGTCTGAATAGACACAGGAAGCCGAGGCTCGACTCAGGTGACCCCATAGCAAGCTGCTTGCTGTGGGCACACTCAATAGGAGGGAGGGACCAGGAGTGCTGAAGAAGGACCCAAGAAGAAGAGGATCCCGGCTGCTCTGTGCAAAACCACTGCACAGAGCAGGTAAGTATAACATGTTTGTTATTTTTAATAAAAAAACAAGACTTTAGTATCACTTTAAGGACTATGGGATCTTCATGTTGGGGGGGGGGGGTAAGGCCAAGGGTGAGACTATTCACATTCCTTTGACATGGAGTGTAGGACTCTGGAACCCTAACCCAACCCCCAACAAGACGTTTCAACTCCGCTATAAATCGCTCATGTTCTCTGTCTGTTTGCAATGAAGGAATGTGCTATCACCATTTTGGAAGACTGAAAGTCAACTGTGTTCCAGTCAACTGTGTTCCAGTAAAATAGTTAAAAGGCTTCCATTATATGAACTCTTCCTTTTCCTAGCTTCAAGAAGGAAACATGCTCTGAACTGAAACAGTGCTTTGTCAGGCCATTGCTGGGGTCCAATACTGAGGATGGTCAGTGCTACTAGGTGGTGCTGATTAGACCAGGCCATGGGCCTTCTGTCATGCTTTTTCTTTGCAATATCCCCTGTGCATAGCACCTCAGTGAGTCTTAGAGGACAACCTATGCTGGGCAGGATTTGGTTAAAGAATACAGATGCTCCCACACAGGAGTCATAACCTGGGGTCGTTACCGGACTGTTTCGTGACAAAGTCAAGTCTCGTACAAAGGAAGAACTTCGATCCTTTTCCTTCTCAAGTATATTACCTTCGGAAAATTGATAAAATGACCTTGTGTCAACTGACCTTGTGTCAACTGAAAGTCAGAAGGTTTTACCACT
>BLSH010234745.1:759661-780489 GCA_018402905.1 Glandirana rugosa | reverse complement strand
TTCTTGTGAAAAAAAATAAGACAGCTGCACATCTGCTATTCACACACATTGCAGAACAGATGTGTGTGAATAGCAGATGTGCTAGCATTAGCGGCAATATGAAAAGCGACAGAATAAAAAAAAGTGTTCTTCAAAGCAAGATCCATAAAGACATGGATGAGCAAGTTGGGGTGGAGGAACTTGACTGGCCTGCACCTCAACCCGATAGAACTCCTTTGAGATGAATTAGAGCGGAGACTGCAAGCCAGGCCTTTTTGTCCACATCAGTGCCTGACCTCAAAAATGCGCTTCTTGAAGAATAGTCAAACATTGCCATAGACACACTCCTAAACCTTCCCAGAGTTGAAGCTGTTATAGCTGCAAAGGGAGGTCTAACTCAATATTGAACCTTACAGACTAAGACGGAGATGCCATTAAAGTTGATGTGCGTGTAAAGACAGGTGTCCCAATACTATTGACAATATAGTGTATGTATATATAGTGCTGTTACTGGTCTTCACAAAATGTTTGAAGCTAGCTTATGATTGTGTTACCACTTTGCTCATTAGAGAGGACCTCCAAGCAAAACTATTTATTTCAAGCACTCTCTAGTTATTGTTTGAATTACTTTTGCTTGTTCATGGGCTTGCTGGTATAATAAGGAATCTTCTGCCACAAAGACAGCCAGTTGCAAAGCTGTTTACAGTGAATGCTTTACTTCACACTGCAGAAACTTCAAACCAGGTCTGAAAATGTGTGCACTAGTTCAGAATTTTACTGCCCTATAACCCTTTAACCAAAATGTTATTTCTAATGTTTCAGTAAAGAAAGAAAAATATTGATGATGTTACTATTTAATTAGATCTCTAGCCAATATATTCTCTAACAGATCTAAAGTAAGAATCTCACATATTGGAGAATAAGTTCCTTTGTAAAGCAGAATGCTGAAGACAAAGACTATATTGTGTATTTCTTCATAAAGCTTTTATGTAATATTGTTTTCCAGGCCTCATCTCTGGAGTCTATCTCCATAGGTCTCAGCGGTATGTTCCTTTCAGTCAGAGCTGCAAACAGTAGGTGACTATGTTCTCACATATTAACGTTAGGTTACAAAAAGTCTTTGCCTATGCTGGAGATGGGAGTAGCTGAATCAGTGGGCAATATCTCACTGTTCTCATCTCAAAATGAAAAAAGCAGAAACAACACTTAAAACAGATATATACATAGAGAATTTCTATGAACAAAACTTTCCCAGAGAGTAAGCAAGATACATACATGATTTTTAGAGGACTTTTATGACCTGCAAGGTTATTTGATATCAACATTTTTAGACAAAACTCATCATCTTTTAGTAAATACTGTAATTATGCAAATATATATTTATGTATAAAACATCATGATAAGTTATACATCTATTAATAAAGTGATTGCTGAACTAGTGATTTAAATGTGGTTTTGGTGTTCTAATCATTTGTTAAGGTTTAAAGAATAATTCCAGATGCCAATATGCTATACACAGAAAGTAAAAAGGGAAAATTGGGGCAACGGGGATTTTTTTGGTACTGTCACTAGACATTACAACAATAGTATTAAAAAATAGCTTTTATTAGGTACATAGAAAAGCTTGGCAGACAAAACATGTCAAGAAACACATCTTTTTAGAAAATGCCTCTGGTCATCATGACTGTATGTAACCTTATAGCTCTAAACATGTTTCACGGTTTCAGCTTCTTCAGGAGAGTTTGCAAGGCCACAAGAGGAATATACACTGAGAATAATGTAAAAATTAGATATATAATGATTAAAAACTGTATTGACTTATTATGTACACACAGGTCAAGGTACATGATCTGACAAGTCACTAATAGGTAAAGAACATCTACCTCAGTAAGATGGTGAAAGACTGAAGAGAGGCATCAAGGTGGATAAAAATATCTCTCCCTGGGCGAGCATGGGAGCACATTAGCAAGGGCCTTAAAATAATGACATCATGTATATTGATAAATAGCATAATATTAAAAGGGCAGTTGGAACAGATTGTGTACATCCATAAAATATAGACATGGAGTGTGCTCCCTTATGTCACTAGGACAAGGGGACATAAATAAATAAAGATATGTGAGAAGTTACTACCTTCCCGTACATAAGGCATATATGCATAAGGTTCCGCTTGAGAGACAGTATATATTAGATATGGCCGTGGGGGTGTTAAAAAGCTTGGCTCACTTGTGGCAGTAACAATGTAGTTTCCATTAATTTATCCAGCATAGGAATAATGAACAAGTCCCCTACGTTGGTAAATAAATGGAGAAAATTCCATAAAGATATCATAAAGCCCAGGTGCAATTCCAATGTCGGGCCACAAGAGGGCAGACCGACTGCAGAATTGCAAGTGTTGGCAAGGATATAACATTTGGCAAAGGCATAGTCTCAGGGCTTACCAGGGTAACAGCAAGGCTTCCCAACAAAAACCACAGTGAGTATAGTGGACATCAGCGCTGATATATACAGCAACAAGGCTCTGTGCAATACAAACAGACTGTCACCTAATAGACAGAAGGACACAATATGAATAGTCATACTACAAAACCACGGAGAGCAGTCCATATATAGCCTCATACCAATAGCCAGCCTCTACTAACAAAAGGATCATTTCTAAACTAGGAGGCAAAGTGGAAACATACCAAAATACCACAAGCCAGCTGCTTGCTTCCACCAACATGTGTGGCTTCACACGCCGCACTGGAGCTTATATGCTCTGCTCCAACCCCATGAGTCACGCCGATGATGTCATGGGGCCCGACATCTGATCACGCATGTGCCATCCATTCAATTGAGAGGAGACGCATGCCTGTTGCCACAGAGCGGCCCTAGCAAATGGGTGGGGTGCATCCGAAAGGCGCCACCTCAACGGGAGGAGAACCACCCATAGGGGTGCTTACCCTCCAGAATGCCACACAGGAACAAACAAAGAACCTGGGGCATTGACAGATTAGAGAACACCCCTCCAACTTGGCCACAGAAGGCAAGCTGGCCAACAGTTGCCCCAAAGGGGGACAGATGCTGTTGAAGTCCCTCTACAGATGATGCGTGCTCACCCTGAAAGACAGCCACCACGCTGGAACCCCTCAGCAGTCATAGATGTTAAAAGGACACCATCAAAATGGGAGATGTAACAACTATATGTAAACCTGTCAGTGCCGAGCAACTAGCAGAGACCTAATGTATATATAAAGCGTATACATAAACAGTAGTGGAAAATACAACAATAATGGATTATGTGGAGGCTACTTCTCAGTGGCTCCCAGAGGGAATAACCGTTTCACTCTATGGATAGCCAACTGTGGAGCAGCCTCCCTCACATATATCTTCAGTCCCTGTCTAGGAGATCCAAACTAAGTGTCACTCCTCTGCATATTAGATAGACACAGATAAGCATTAAAAACGTTGTCTAAAGGGACCATTATGGACAGGGGGGAGAGAGAAACCAGGGAAGGAGAAAAGGGGGGACACAAGGGAAACAAGATTCAAGAGTGTCAATATACAAACTATCCAAAAGGAACCACATAGAGGGGAGAGTGTGAGAGAAAGGGCACAGAGCCTGTGGAACAGAACTCCCCAAATGTGCTCACATAAATTATTAGTATGTATGCATTTCATTGAGTCCAGGTGGAACAGTAGCGTTCAAATGTTCGATCCAGAATGTTTCGCGTTGTAGTATCCTACGGTCCCAGATACCCCCTTGATCTTCAGGGATAACTTCTAGGATAGTAAAGGACACTACCTTATTATAGAACATGTGATGTAACCCTATGGGGTTGATTTACTAAAGCTGGAGAGTGCAGTTCTACACAGAAACTTCCAGGTTTCTTTGTCAGAGCTTATTTGAACAAGCTGAAGTTAGATGCTGATTGGATACCATGCACAGCTGTACCAGATTTTGCACTCTCCAGCTTTAGTAAATCAACCTCTATTTGTCTAGTTACTGGGGTCAGAATTCTACCATTTCCTGAATAATAGACATGGTCTCCTATCTGTTGGCCAAATTGTCGGATCATCTTGCCAACGTAAAAAGCATGGCAACTACAGGTCATTTTATCCACCTTGCTGCCTCTCTTCAGTCTTTCACCATCTTACTGTGGTAGATGTTCTTTACCTATTAGTGACTTGTCAGATCTTGTACTTGACCTGTGTGTGTACATAATATGTTAATACAGTTTTTATTCATTAAATATCTAATTTTTCCATTATTCTCAGTGTATATTCCCCACATAGCCTTGCAAACTCTCCTGAAGAACTGGAAAACTGGGAAACATGTTGAGAGTTATAAGGTTACATACAGTCATGATGACGAGAATCATTTTCTAAAAAGATATGTTTTTTGACATGTTTTGTCTGTCAAACTTTTCTATGTACCTAATAAAAGCTATTTTTAATACTATTGTTGTAATGTCTAGTGATGGTACCAAAAAAATCCCTGTTGCCCCAATTATCCCTTTTTTACATTCTATGTAATTTGGGATAAAGACACCCATGCTATAATATTAATACATTTATTCTGAGCCTCCTTATTCAATATGTCATACACGGTTATATTGGTCCAGCTTGGACCAATGCAACTATAGTATGTACAGTATATAACATATCTGGCCAATGTCACTGGAAGCTGGAAAGAACTGAAGCAGATGCTACTACTTCAGTGATGTCCACTTGCTTCTGGGCCTTACCTCAGCAGCTGCTCTCCTGCATTACTTCTTATATGTTACTCTTGAGGGTTATTCTGATACAGGTTTGATCCATACAAAAATATATAGGAAAAATTGCTCTGGAAATTCTACTCTTCTGGCAATTAGCTGTCATTCACAGCACACTAGTAAGTCTATTCCGGTAGGCAAATTTATTAGGGCAAGGAGAAACTGCTCAACCAATGACAGCATTTATGAAGAATGTAAGACCATCCACCGATGACATCCCACTGCAAACTGGAAGTGAGCGGGCCACCATTTTATGAGTGACCAGGATAACACAGTTCTTAAGGAGATATTTTTGGTGACATTGGGGGTATTGGTGTATATACAGTGCACCACATTTTCAATATTATAATTTTTATGAGCATATGTGGGAACAGATATAGTGCCAGCAGCAGTACAGTTAATTGCATGGATAATTAGGTAACACATAATTGCGCTGAAGTTATCTTGGTTGTTATTGAGTTCTATTCTATTGCAACCCTTATGTTGGTACCCGCAAAAGGGTTAAACCCATTTAAACATTGTAATTTATTACTGTAATGAAGTCAGACTGCATATTCTGTTAAAATACCCTGTGATCTCAGCACATAGGGGAGTCAGACCACAGCTCACTAGCACATAGCATCAGCCTGACTTTCTATCAGGCCGGCTTCCCAAACACTACTCTAATCTACAGTACTACAAAGACAAACAAACAGGAAGGTGCAGGCACCTGATGCATTACCAATAGACATTTATTCAATATAAAAATTGATAAACAATGCATACTCACAAAATAGCAACTATAAAATAGTCAAAGGACACACTATGCCGTTAACATCAAGGGGGGTGTAGCTGACGCGTTTCGGGGAGCACCCCCTTCCACAGAGCTAGTAGCCCTGATGAAGTTCACACCTGAACGAAAAATGTAGGCATACTGTGGGGTCCTGCCTCCCTGCCCACCTGTCCCACCGCCAGCCCTGTCCGCATATGCCTGCCACTTTCAGGTTCCCTGCATACCAGCATCCTCACCTGGATCCTATGTAGGAGCAATAGACTGAATACTCTGGCCCCCTCCATCAGCTTAGCGGAGCTATGCTGAGATCTTGTACATCTGTGTATACGGACCAGCTGATATCTGATCTATTGGCGGTCTGAGCTAGAATGGGAAGGATCAGCTGAACATGTCCAGTGGATATACACATCACAGCTCCCAGCCCAGCATGGGAATCACTGCCTGTTGGCTCTCAATACACGGTCCTCAAGTAGCCTGCCATAGTGGTTGGGGCTTGGCTTCATCTTACAAACATTCAATTGCCTATCCAGGATTTCGTTTGGAGTGAGTCATCTGCACAGGTTGAGACCGCCTGATCGGATCGGCGCGGTCTCCCTGTCTATACTGCCCTATCATCAGTGCATAGGAAAATGGCCCTTTGGAGGTTGAGACTGCCAGAGTGGATTTGAGGCGGTCTCCAAGTGTGTGCCGTTAGTTCTCCGAGCACTTAGCAGAGCAGCTCTACCACAGACATCTCATCTTTCCATCTCAACTGTGAGTTATCACTGACATTCTCAAGGGAACTGAACAATTTAAGCAAGGGGTTTAACACCCCCCCTGCATTCACCATTACCCTGATGTTCTTTGACTTTTCTCACTGAGGTAGTACCAGGGCATGTCTGTTCCATTCTGACACTTGAACAGGGTCCAGTACCCTTCCTTCACCTGCTCCACCTAACAGGCTTATTTCTTGGATTGGACTTACCCAGCACTATCTGGGTTTCTTCCCCTGTTCCATCACCTGTTGGGCATAGGTTAGGCATTCTTAGATGTGTATGGGCACTAGCTCATGGTGGGACAGTATTCTAGGGCACCTTTCCATCTAGGGGGGCAGAGAGGGGATTCTAGTACCCTGGGTCATCCCCTCTGGCCCACTCCAGGAGGGCGGGCAAGAGGCTAGTGGGCAGTTCAGGTAGGTGGGCATCTAGTGATAGGGCAGGTAGCCTAGCTAGGAGGGGTGGGTGTATGGTGGGGACTATGGGATATGGGAGGAATGGCTGGGGCACTGTCATGCTGATTTTTGTTATTCAATAAATATAGTTGACTTTTTAGGTTGGCGCAGTATGTTTTTTTTATTTTTTCAGTTTTTGTGTCTTCCTCAGAGCTAGGCAGCTCTGAGGAAGGGGGTGTACCCCCAAGATGCATCAGTATACACCCCTTGATGGTAACGGCATACGTGTGTCCTATGGCTATTTTATAGCTGCTATTTTGTGAGTATCCAGTGTTTATCCATTTTTATATTGAATAAATGTCTATTGGTAATGCGCTAGGTGCCTGTGCCTACATGTTTGTTTGTCTTTTTAGTTCCCTCATCTAGGACCTGTGTGCATTTTTGTACATGTTTAGATTGTAAACTAATGAGCAGGGCCCTCTGATTCCTCCTGTATTGAATTGTATTGTAACTGCACTGTCTGCCCTCATGTTGTAAAACACTGCGCAAACTGTTGGCGCTATATCAATCCTGTATAATAATAATAATGTCAAAACTGCTTTTATTGGCCATACACATCACAGGGAAGCAGCCTGAAGCCTATACACTGCTATAATTAACAGCACTATTCATTGAGTGTGATCTGTATGAATTTAGTTTGGGTACACTGCAGTAGGGAGAGTGGAGTCTTAGTGGGGGCGTTTGCTGTACACCTGAATAATACATTTTTCTTTGCTTGGGATACTTAAGAGTGTCGCCTTATATTTCAGAAGTGGGGTAGTTACACATAACAGCCAGTGAAGAAGTGAACAAGAAATCTAATTGCTAAGTGTAACTACTACAATTTTGTTTTAGTTTACTTTATGTTTCTGCAGTGAACCCATAACCTGCCTGGATGTCAGATATTAAAGCATGCATTAGTTGTTTAGGTATTCCAAGGTAAGCAGGTAAAGGTAATTGCCTATACTGTATTCAATGATTTCAGCAACTCCTTGTTATAAATGAGATGTCCTGTTTTAATTTATATTGGAGTTATCTTCAATGTATCAGTTCCTCTGTCTGCACTTACTATATGAAAATGTACAATTAAGATATTATTAGCAGGTATAAGAGGTAAAGTTGATTTAAAGCAGAACTCTGGGAAAAACGTTTTCCCAAGTCCTTGTTGCTGATCTCCTACCTTCACCAACTATGGCATCCATCTTCTTCTGAGCTCTGTAGTTCCTCTGCAATAGCCTGCTGATCTTGCTGAAAAACCGCCATTGCCTAGTGAAATCCTATTTGTAAGACCGCTGGCTGCTGTTCTTCCTGTACCCATAATCAGCGGTCTTGTCACTTCCAACCAGAAGTTCTCTTAAGCTGAGTAGGGATTTCTGTTTCTGCCTTGCTCGCTGTAGTGGTTGGTGGGGGTCTCACAGCCCCCGGTCTGTGCCGCCCATGGAGGTGGTGTCCTCCTTCCTCCTCCGCCTCCTCCCTGCCAGCACTGCCCCCACTCTGTTAAGATGCACTGGTGGGCACTGGTGAAACTGCACTGATAAGCTTCACTGGTGAGACTGCACTGATGGGCATTGATAAGCTGCACTGGTTGGTGCTGGTGAGACCGCACTAATGGGCACTGATAAGCTGCACTGGTGAGACTGACCTAATGGACACTGATAAGCTGTACTGGTGGGGACTGGTGAGACCGCACTGATGTGCACTGTTAAGCTGCACTGGTGGGACTGCACTAATGGGCACTGATAAGCTGCACTGGTGGGACCACACTTATGGGCACTGATAAGATGCACTTGTGAGACCGCACTAATGGACACTGATATGCTGCACTGGTGGGCACTGGTGAGACTGCACTGATGGGCACTGATAAGCTGCACTGGTGGGCACAGATGATACTGCACTTATGGGCACTGATGAGGCTGCACTAATAAACTGCACTAATGGGCACTAAGGCTGCACTTATGAGCACTGACATGCTGCACTGATAAGGCAGCACTGATATGCTGCACTGATGGGCACTGATGAGGTTACACTGATGGGCACTGATGAGGCTGCACTGATAAGCAGTGGACACCATGCACTGCTTTACTGACACCGTCCACTGTCAAATACCTGTAGGAGGGGTTTCCACCATCCCTGCAAAGTTTGCAGTCTTTTTTATGTCTTATTTTCAGTGTGATATGTATTATATGTGATGTTACATATCACAGAGGCCGGTATTGTGGTAATATTGAAGCTTATTGAGATTTACATACATTAGAGGGTTCCACCATTATTGTGTTATTGATTAGTAAGGCAACGCTAAACTTTTTTGTTTTTCTCTCATGCGGACATTTACTTGTGCCATGTGCCAATTTAAAGCAGCGGCTCTTTCTTTCTGTATTGCGGCTGGAGGTGTTCTCATATACACCATACGGGCACTGATTGCTGTTAGAAAGATCTCAAAGCTGCAGGAGGAGGAATATTTGTAATACTGAATTACAGCAGAGCACAGTGTGTATAATATATCATTATGGGCATGACTCTACGGTTCAGTAATGATTACATAAAGCATGTAAGGGCAATATGTTTATCTCTTGTTGTGGCTGGAGGGGGAGAGCAAAAACATGCTTTGCATTTATAAGGCTGTAACCTATCTATCCAGATGTGTGTTACTGAGCAGTATGCCTGGCTGCATAATGAGAGGCATGATTTATGTTGAAGTGGGCTTGTTCACATTTACATGTACAGGCCTAGTGTACGCTCCCACATTCATTGCAATTTGCAAAGCATGAAAGGAAATATAGTTTGATGATAGTGTAAATAGAGGGGAGAGGATATGATGCAATCACTTTTCTAACAGCTCCTCCCTGGCAGAATGCAGGCAGCATTTTTTGAATTAGAGAGCTGGCTTCCTGAAAATTTAATTGTACTTTACTCTTCAATGATAAGGAATTTTACATATGTAATAATTATTTAGTGCTGGGGGGGGTACTAATGGGGGATTTTTTTGCTGATCCCGGAGTTCTGCTTTAAAAACATTAATGGGCATCTTAGGGGCACAAGTGAAAACATACTTCATTAATAACGAGTGAAAGTATAAGTTATATGTCTATTTGTACTGCATATATGTTTTATGCTAGCACAGGGAAAGGTTTTTTTTTTCTTTGTTTTAATGCTGCACATGCAGAAAAACATGACTTCTGCTCAATGCACAGCACTGCAGTGTCTCCATTAAATGGAATGTTTCAAATTGATTGCAATCTTCAGCTATCATTGTACTGTACTTCAGCAACAATTTCAATTGCTATATGCCAACATGTATTGATTTAACAATCATCATTAGTGCCCAACAAATCAAACGGTTGACAATACCTGCAATAATACCACTCCGTTTTCTTCAGTTGCACTATAGCACTGCAAATACATTATTCTATGTACAGAAATATGTGAAAGCTTTTAAATAATAACAATTTCTAAGAACAGATCCTGGTCATGTCTTCTTTTACACACACACACCTACTAAATATGTTGGAAGGTTGGAAGTAGTTCATCTCTGTTTTATTACAATAAATGGAATATCTTGCCCAAATTCCAAAACACTCAGTCACTATATACAGTGGGCACTGAAAGTATTCAGGCCCCCTTACATTTTTCACTCTTTGTTATATTGCATCCATTTGCTAAAATCATTTAAGTACACACAGCACCCCATATTGCCTGAAACACACAGAATTGTTGACATTTTTGCAGATTTATTAATAAAGAAAAACTGAAGTATCACATGGTCCTAAGTATTCAGACCCTTTGCTGTGACACTCATATATTTAACTCAGGTGCTGTCCATTTCTTCTGATCATCCTTGAGATGGTTCTACACCTTCATTTGAGTCCAGCTGTGTTTGATTATACTGATTGGACTTGATTAGGAAAGCCACACACCTGTCTATATAAGACCTTACAGCTCACAGTGCATGTCAGAGCAAATGAGAATCATGAGGTCAAAGGAACTGCCTGAAGAGCTCAGAGACAGAATTGTGGCGAGGCACAGATCTGGCCAAGGTTACAAAACAATTCTGCTGCACTTAAGGTTCCTAAGAGCACAGGGGCCTCCATAATCCTTAAATGGAAGACGTTTGGGATGACCAGAACCCTTCCTAGAGCTGGCCGTCCGACCAAACTGAGCTATCGGGGGAGAAGAGCCTTGGTGAGAGAGGTAAAGAAGAACACAAAGATCACTGTGGCTGAGCTCCAGAGATGCAGTCGGTAAATGGGAGAAAGTTGTAGAAAGTCAACCATCACTGCAGCCCTCCACCAGTCGGGGCCTTATGGCAGAGTGGCCCGACGGAAGCCTCTCTTCAGTGCAAGACACATGAAAGCCCGCATGGAGTTTGCTAAAAAACACCTGAAGGTGAAATAAGATTCTCTGGTCTGATGAGACCAAGATAGAACTTTTTGGCCTTAATTCTAAGTGGTATGTGTGGAGAAAACCAGGCACTGCTCATCACCTGTCCAATACAGTCCTTATAGTGAAGCATGGTGGTGGTAGCATCATGCTGTGGGGGTGTTTTCCAGCTACAGGGACAGGGCGACTGGTTGCAATCGAGGGAAAGATGAATGCGGCCAAGTACAGGGATATCCTGGATGAAAACCTTCTCCAGAGTGACCCCGCCCAATACCAATATGTCATTGCACAGAGCAGAGCCAGCATTACACCAGGAGATCGCATTGAGTCAACATCGGAAAAGAACAGAGGGAGAAGACAGCAAAGAAGACCCTGCAAAAGAGCAGAAGAAAGAAGATGGCAGAGAGGGAGAAGACCCTGCAAAAGAGCAGAAGATGGCGTGGAGAGGGAGAAGAACCGATAAAAGAGCAGAAGACCCCGCAAAAGAGCAGAAGAAAGAAAACCTTGAAAAAGAGCAGAAGAAAGAAGACCCCTGGGAAGAAAGAACATCCTGCAAAAGAAAGAAGATGCCAGAGGAGGGAGAAGAGCCGGAGACGGAAGAAGAGATGCTGGAGCTGCCTTAATAAAATATTTTAAAAACCTGTGTAGTATGTTTTTTACCACTTTTTTTAGGTGAATGGGTAGGGTTACAATGTACCCCATATTCATTCCCACAGGGGGGCAGCCACAATCTGAGAGCCCCCTTTTTAAAGGGGGCTCCCAGATTCTGGTAAGCCCACCACCCGCAGACTCAAACAACCACCGGCCAGGGTTGTTGGGAAGAGGCCCTTGTCCTCATCAACATGGGGGCAAGTTGCTTCGGGTGGGGGGCACAGGACCCCCCTGCCCCAAAGCACTCACTCCCCATGTTGAAGGCATGTGGCCTGGTACAGTTCAGGAGGGGGGCACTTGCTTGACCCCCCATCCTGTCCGGCCAGGCTGCATGCTCAGATAAGGATCTGGTATGGATTTTGAGGGTGACAGAATGGCACTGTCAATATTATCAGTGTCTCATATGTTCTACTATATAGTCCAAGCAAAATGGTTGTGTGCAATCCCAACTGAAGATGCGCAAATGAAACATTCAGAAGTATAGTGATTTCAAAATCTTGCAAAGCATAATTCAATTGAAACCTCCACCAGTATTGATAGCAGCTTACCAGAAGTAAGTACAGGCTGCGCCTTGGCTTGTCACCTAGCCCAGGTCCCCTCTTGGGGTGTGGAGGGTTCTTTAATGGTATCCCAAAATCCGCTCTCTCCATCCTCACACTCCTCTCTGCAGCAGGGTTCGCAGATGGTGTTTCCAGGAACTAGTCTGGACTCTTAGGGGCCGTAAACTCCACTTAAGGAGATGGAGATGGTCCCTCAATTCCCTGTAAAGGGCGGATTCTCTCTGATGCCAACCCTCTGCTCAATGATCTCTCTGATGACTTCTAGAATCTTCTTCTTATTTCTCTGATCTATCAGGGAGGGAGGTGGAGGCAATGTGATGGTCATATGATCTCCAGACTTCAGAAGAGGAAAACTCTAGATTTCTTCTGCCACCAGTTCCTGCAGTGTCTTCTCTCTCCATCCTTTCAAATGGAACTTCTAGCCTGTATGTGACATCACTTCCAGACAGCCATTTGTATATCTTTATGTTATAGTGAACCAGGTTGGGGTTTTCTGGCTGCAGCTGATTAATGTTTTTCAATATCCTTTTTCATCTCCCTTTAATAGTATAGATTTAACTTTATTAATAGTGCGGTATTAATCTCCCACATATACATGGATTTTGAGTGGACCCCCATGCCAATTTAAAAAAAAAAAAATTGGTGTGGGGGGGGTCCCCTTCAAATTCATACAAGACCCAAGGGTCTGGTATGGACTTGGGGGGGACCCCATGTCAATTTGTTTTAAATTTTGGCACAGGGTTCCCCTTAAAATCAAGACCAGACTTGAAGGGCCTGGTATAGATGGAGGGGGGAGACCCACACCATTTTTTTGTCTGGATTTTAAGGTTTTTATGATTAGCTGGATTTTGGAATACCACACCATAATATTGTATAATTACATACCTTTGCACACATTTGAAGAGTTAAAATTCTGTAATCAACCAAAATGATGTAAATTGCATAATTATGCCTCAGGCCATCAAGTTTTGAATGTAGGACAAAATACACCACAAACCAGGGCACACTCATGCATAGCAAATACAATTACTAATGTTGGATTCTTTGCATTCTATACAATAATGTATTGCATTTAAAGAATTAATATTATGGTAAAACCATGCTCATGTGGCAGCTGACAGCAGAAAAGAAAAAGGCCAAAAAAAAATGCATGGGCCCCCCCAGGTCCATATCCGAGCATGCAGCCTCTTCCCCGTAACTCTGGGCTGTGGTTGTCGGGGTCTATGGGAGGGAGCTTATCAGAATCTGGAAGCCCCTTTTAACAAGGGGGTCCCCAGATCCTGGCCCCACCTATGTGAATGAGTAAGGGTACATCGTACCCCTACCCATTCACACAAAAATTGTTAAAATGTAGAAAACCCAAGTGATATCTTTTGTATCAAAAAATGTTCAAAACGTGTTCCGTAATGTACATTCATGGTCAATAACTGCACCCGACGGACCCAAAAATAGTACATAAGGTCAATGCTCCACCTCGATGGGAAGGCTCCCGCTGTTTGCGCTCTGTGTGCTTTGACAGTTCTTTTCTATGCAAAGGCCGGCATGTGACATCAGAAGCGTGCGGAGTAATCTGGTTGCGTCACTGGGTGGCCTCGCCCTTGACAATAGAACACCTGTCAAAGTGAAGCGACAACAGTCGGCGGGAGCCTCACCATCGAGGTGGATCATTTAGATTTGCGTCTATTTTTCAGTTTTTCGACGGGCGCCGTGATTGAGCATGGATGTACATCGCGGAGCAATTTTTTAAACATTTTTGACATAAAAGATTAAACAAAAAATATGTCTCTACACTTTTTTGGTGTATGGGTATTTGGTGAATGGGAAAGGGTACGATGTACCCGATACCCATTCACATAGAGGGGGCCAGGATCTGGGGGCCCCCTTGTAAAAGGGGCTTCCACCTTTCGATCAACTCCCCACCCACAAACCCCAACAACCACCAGCCAGGGTTGTCGGGGAGAGGCCCTTGTCCTCAGAGCCGCCCCCCCGCCCCAAAGCACACACACCCTTTATGTTGAGGGCATGCTGCCTGGCATGGTCCAGGAGGGGGATTGCTCGCTTGTCCCCCCCATCCAGACCTCAAGGCTGCATTCTCGGATAAGGGTCAGGTATCGATTGTGGGGGGGATCACATGCCGTTTTGTAAAAAAATTGGCGTGGGCTTCCCCCTAAAATCCATACCTTACCCATACCTTGGTTTGGATTGGGGGGACCCCATGCCATTTTTTTTATTCTGTATTGCCGAGAGCCGGCAATGCATTATAGCCGCAAACAAGTTGAAATTACATTTTTGATCAATGCAGGGGAGGATGTGGTAGCTATATTTGGTGTGGGTGGGGTTCATTGATTTGTTTATTTGGCGTCACCACACATTCGCTTCCAGCCCATGTGCACACATTACTTCCTGTTCACAACCACATTACAGTTCCTGCATTGGTTCTGCTGATGTAAATCTGTAAAGACTATGCAAATTTAAATGAGAGTATGATTGAGGGCCGGTTCACACTGCAGAGATGTCTGAGATCGCATGTGATTTGCACCGCACTGCAGTGAATATCACATGCGATTTCTGTGCGATGCAATTTCAGCCATACAGATGGTATAGCTGAAATCGCATTACAGTCAGACCAAACTCACACAGGACCCTTTTTTGGTTCTGCATCACAATCGGATCGCATGGGTGTTCACACCCATGCGATCTGATTCCTGTCCGAGTTTGCAGTTAGCAGTGCGATCTGCAAACTGATTTGGGGGGGTGTCATTAGCTTTCTATCGACCCCCTCAGCAGTTTGCATATGGCAGTGTGAACTGTGTGCGAGTCAGGTGCGATGCGGGAACCCTGCAAATCCACTGTGGGTTCCCGCATCTCACCTGACTCGCAGACAGTACACACTGCCATACGCAAACTGCTGGGAGTGTCAATAGAAAGCTAATGACTCCCCCAAATCAATTTGCATATCACACTGTGAACTGCAAATTCGGACAAAAAACTGATTGCATGGGTGAGATCACCCATGCAATACAATACTGCTGCAGAGCAAAAAAGGGTCCTGTGCGAGTTTGGTCTGAATGCGATGCAAATTTAGCCATACTATCTGTATGGCTGAATTTGCATAGCACACAGATCGCATGTTATTTGCACTGTGGTGCAAATCACATCCGATCTTGGACACCGCAGCAGTGTGAATTGCCCATAAGGAAGATAATCCACTTCCCCAAAACCACCACCCCCAAAACTAATTAAAAAGTAAGAAGAAACAAGAGAAAAACAACAAACAAGAGCTCAATTATATCCTTTTATTTTGCCAGCAGAAACACAATTATGTACATATTTACTGGCATTAAAGTATGCTACAGTATATATGGTGCTACATTTAGCAAAACAGTTAGCAATTGGGTTCTAAGGGCCCTGCTCATAGGAGCTTACAATCTAAAATTGGCCTAAACCTTACAGTGGACACAGCTTTACTTTCAAAGTATATAACAGCCTGCACATTTCAGAGGAGAACTACTCAACACCCACCCACATCACATTTTTAGATGCAAAATTATAAAAACTTACTTAACAGTCATTCTAACAAAGCATTACAACATAATATGCTGGTTCAAATTGCAACCACGACACTATCTGCCTGGTGTTTGCATGTTCTCCCTGTGCCTGCGTGGGTTTCCTCCGGGTACTCCGGTTTCCTCCCACACTCCAAAGACATGCTGGTAGGGTAATTGGACGCTGTCTAAATTGGCCCTAGTATGTATGAATGTGAGTTAGGGACCTTAGATTGTAAGCTCCTTGATGGTAGGGACTGAAGTGAATGTACAATATATATGTAAAAGTTCTGTGTAAAATTGACAGCACTATATAAGTACCTGAAATAAATAAAGATACATAATATTTAAAAAGGCACATATTCAAACAATAACACCCACCACCCCACACATTCTACACACACATACATTGGTCAGTATTTTCTCCTGGAAGAATGCATGGTCAGATAGGAACAATACACACACAAAACTGACAGCATGGTTTGATGTTCAAAATGTTCAAAATGCACAATAATTTCAGCAAACAAACAGCTCTAGTGAGGCATTTGTCATTATGCACAATATCATTCCTTATCCCACGAAAACCACAGCAAAAAACCTGGTCTGTTGTCAGGCCAAACCAACCCCCCACTGCAGTCCTTTATATAAGATAGGTTGTATTGTTAGCACACTGACACACGCCCAATAGAAATACACGACCACCAGTATCTTTCAAAGTGTCTCTTCATATATGTGTAAATTGATTTCACCTGAGAATCAGCAACACATAATACTATTTTCTGTGTTAGCAGATTGGCTATGTGCATCAAATCTACAACTCCAGGCCAAAATTCTAAGCCCATATGCATGCACATAATCCAAGCAACAGTTTTCTAACCAGATGTACCTGTGCAGTCTAAACCCTACAATTTGAAATGTCCAAGTCCCTGGGCATGATTAGTGCTAACAAACATTAACATCAGTCCCTGGCTGCAATGAGCTTCCAATTTAAAGTCCAAAAATAACTTGCTTACATCACAGACTATTTGGACAGGAGACAAATAAAATGCCAGCCTGTCTTTGGTTTGTGATGAGAAACACACACAGGGGAACATATAAATGTCAACACAAGCATTAGCATGTAGGGGATATGAACCAGCAAGCGCTGTGCTACTAGGCAGATTTGCTAGCCACTTAACTAGTGAGCAGCCGCAAACGTATCCTGTGCATCTCTGTGGTGTGAACCAGCCCTAAGTCCATAGCCATGCTCAGTGTCACAAGCAATATACAATACATTTTCCTAAGTATTGGGACACCTTCCTTTAAACACACAAACTATAATGGCAGCCCAGGGTTCAGTATAGAGTTCAGCCACCCTTTGCAGCTATAACAGCTTCAACTGTTCTGTGAAGGCTGTACACAAGGTTTACGGTTGTGTCTATGGGAAAATTTGACCATTCTTCTAGAAGCCTATTTGTGAGGTCAGGTACTGATGTTGGACGAGAAGGCCTGGCTTGCAGTCTCCACTCTAACTCATCCCAAAGGTGTTCTATCGGGGAGGGGTGTATTTCAGGGGTTGGGTTTAGCCCATAAGTTCAAGTGAAGGGAACTCTTAAGGTGTCACCATACCAAGACATTTTGGACAATTTCATGCTCCCAACTTTGTGGGAACAGTTTGGAAGTGGACCCTTCATGTTCCAACATGACTGTGCACCAGTGCACAAAGCAAGGTCCATAAAGACATGGATGAGTGAGTTTGGGTGGAGGAACTTGACTGGCCTGCACAGAGTCCTGACCTCAACCCAATAGAACACCTTTTGGCTGAATTAGAGTGGAGACTTTGAGCCAGGCCTTCTCATCCACATCAGTGCCTGACCTCACAAATGTGCTTCGGGAAGAATGGTCAAACATTCCCATAGACACTCCTAAACCTTGTGGACAACCTTCCCAGAAGAGTTGAGGCTGTTGTAGCTGCAAAGGGTGGGCCAAATCAATATTGAAGCCTACGGACTAAGACTGGCATGCCATTAAAGTTCATGTGCGTGTAAAGGCAGGTGTCCCAATACTTTTGCCTAGTGTATCTGCCAAGATTTGCAATGGTGGTGGAACCCTCCTACACATAAATACTACATTTAGACACCATTTATGTAAGGCCCTGAGTCAGGAGTGATGTTTAATATAGACAGAACAAACATCTCTACATGAAGTGCCATGTTTTGGATTCTCAAACTCAGGACCTCAGCAATGGTTGGCAGAATTGATATCTTGTGATCCACAGGGTTGCTACATGTGGAGCCCTCCTACACATAAATACACAGATACTGCATTTATTTGGACATATAGGTGGTGGAATTACATTGGTCAGGAGTTATTCTTCTTGATATATTCTGTGATATTTGGTGGTTCTTGCTGTGTGAGTGTAGAATAGTAATGTTACCCTCTGATTTTTGGGAATTACATTTTTATTTCTGATGTTGGTACACATCACATTTTTTGGGCTCAAATTAGGATCATTTGGAAGGAATAAAAAAAAAATGGGACTAATATTACATTTCCATAAGCAATGGTATGGTTTTTGGTTTGTAAAGACACCTGTGTGAGTTTGGGGAAATATTTTTGTGAAATAGATATCAACAAATGAAAGTGACAGAGAAAAAATATTTTACCAAAAAACATGAAAAGATTACACATTCTACCATTCTTAAAAACAACATAGATTACGAAATAGCAACATTGTTGCAAGGACAATTTCTTTGAGAGAAAGATACATTTCATCTCAACATGAAAATGATTTCTTTGGGGAAGTTACAATTTTACCATTAGAATGAATGGCAGAAAATTGCATTGGGCTACATAACTCCAACTTTCACTCCCAAAAAACTCTCTTTAAAACAGCTCTCATTTTGGTATTTACTATAGCGCCCTGTAATTACTCCATGGGAGTAAAATTTAGAGCCGTTTCAGGTCTGAGCAGGTTCAGTTGTGCTCAGCTGTGCTGTGCACCTAGGAGTAAAGAGACTGAGAATTTATCAAGATATTTCAGTGTAGAATTCACTTTTTCACACAGTTTGAAAGCAGATTATTTTTAAACAATATGCCGCATATTTTAGTACAATTTAGGTGATTATATCATGCTCTAAACATGATTTCCATGTGCACTTCTCCAGAAAATGGGTGCTATCTGTTGCCTGGGTGCTATAGTGAAGTTTTTTTGCCGCCAGCGCTATTGCAAATACAGTTTTAGCAATATTTAGCGCCATTTGCTGTTTTTGACACTAAATAGCGCTCAGGCGCACATATGCGGCATTGAGCGCTATAGTAAATAAACCCCAGAATATCTCACAAAACTGAGTTCTCCCCTCACATTTTTTGTAAATATTTTATTATACCTTTTCCTGTGACAACACTGAAGAAATTACATTTTGCTACAATGTAAAGTACTGCTTGTATAACAGTGTACAGCTTGTATAACAGTGTAAATTTTCTGTCCCCTCAAAATAACTCACACACACAGCCATTAATGTCTAAATTGCTGGCAACAAAAGTGAGTACACCCCTAAATGAAAATGTCCAAATTGGGCCCAAACTGTCAATATTTTGTGTGGCCACCATTATTTTCCAGCACTGCCTCAACCCTTGTGGGCATGGAATTCACCAGAGCTTCACAGGCTGCCACTGGAGTCCTCTTCCACTCCTCCATGACAACAACACGGAGCTGGTGGATGTTAGAGACCTTGCATTCCTCCACCTTTCATTTGAGGATGTCCCACAGATGCTCAGAAGGGTTGAAATCTGGAGACATGCATGGCCAGTCCATTACCTTTACCCTGAGCTTCTTTAGCAAGGCAGTGGATCATCTTAGAGGTGTGTTTGGGGTCATTATCATGTTGGAATACTGCCCTGTGGACCAGTCTCCGAAGGGAGGCGATCATGTTCTGCTTCAGTATGGCACAGTACATGTTGCATTCATGGTTCCCTCAATGAACTGTAGCTCCCCAGTGCCGGCAACACTCATGCAGCCCCAAACCATGACACTCCCACCACCATGCTTGACTGTAGGAAAGACACACTTGCCTTTGTACTCCTCACCTGGTTGCTGCCACACACGCTTGACCATCTGAACGAAATACGTTTATTTTGGTCTCATCAGACCACAAGACATGGTTCTAGCAATCCATGTGCTTAGTCTGCTTGTCTTCAGCAAGCTGTTTGCAGGCTTTCTTGTGCATCATCTTCAGAAGAGGCTTCCTTCTGGGACAGCCATGCAGACCAATTTGATGCAGTGTGCAGCGTATGGTCTGAGCACAGACAGGCTGACCTCACCACCCCTTCAACCTCTGAAGCTAAGCTGGCAGCACTCAAACATCTATTTTCCAAAGACAACCTCTGGATATGACGCTGAGTATGTGCACTCAACTTCTTTGGTCGACCATGGCGAGGCCTGTTTTAAGTGGAACCAGTCCTGCTAAACCGCTGTATGGTCTTGGCCACCATGCTGCAGCTCAGTTTCAGGGCCTTGGCAATCTTCTTATAGCCTCTGCTGTAGAGCAAATATTCTTTTTTTCAGATCCTCAGAGAGTTCTTTGCCATGAGGTGCATTGTTGAACTTCCAGTGACCAGTATGAGAGAGAGAGAGCGCGATAACATCAAATTTAACACACCTGCTCCCCATTCCCAATGAGTCACTGAGTCACATGACACCAGGGAGGGAAAATGGCTAATTGGGCCCAATTTGGACATTTTCACTTAGGGGTGTACTCACTTTCGTTGCCAGCAGTTTAGATATTAATGGCTGTGTGTTGAGTTATTTTGAGGGGACAGCAAATTTACACTGTTATACAAACTGTACACTCACTACTTTACATTGTAGCAAAGTGTAATTTCTTCAGTGTTGTCACATGAAAAGATATAATAAAATATTTACAAAAATGTGAGTGGTGTACTCACTTTTGTGAGATACTGTGTGTATGTATATATATATATATATATATATAACGATGTTACATTTCATCACTCACATGT